>CM040238.1:192006091-192063620 GCA_022545495.1 Chrysanthemum lavandulifolium | reverse complement strand
AACCCGCACCATAAATGGAAGAAGTCATTTTCATTTATGCTTGACGTTCCAGAAATACCACTTTATGTGTCCAAACCTAAGATTTCAAAGCATTATAATGAAAATCGGATGTTCGTATCATAAATTTTTTTGACATAAAAGATTATTTAGGCTTTGCTATTAGGTTGAAATGTATATAAGAAGGTTACCAGTTTTTAGTAAAGAAGTCGAATTCGGATAGATATAATTTTAAATGCTTTCATTTTAAAGAATGTGGATGGAAAGTTAACTCCAGACGCATGGATGGTACATATGTGTTTGAAGTTACGAACATGCAAGATATTCACACGTGTCCTAAAACTCAAACATCTCCTAATCATCGAAATGAAAACAAAAAAGTGATTCGCCACATTCTCAGAGAGAAGTTAAAAGATAATAGACGTGATTTAAAAGGGAAAGATATACAAAAAGATATCATGGCACAATATAAAATAAATATACTTTACCAACAATTATGGAGAGGAAATGAATATGAGTTACAAATGATAAGAGGTTCACCCTTAGAATCGTTTCAACAATTACCGCATTATTGTTACAATTTGGATAGGAAAACCCACGGATTGTCACACGTATTAAGACAAATGATGAATGAGTATTCGAGATGTTATTCGTTGCCATTGGTGTTTCAGTAAGTCATGTTCATCTTTTTTGAATAAATACATGTATTTTATGATAATATGTTTATTACAAGATGTTTACATATTTTTAATGCAGATTCGTACGTTCTTGAATTATCTTCGCCCTTTGCTTATAGTCGACGAGACGCATTTAAAAGGTCAATACAAAGGAACAAATTTGTTAGTTGTAGGCATGGATGGAAACAACCAAATTGTGCATATTGCTTACGGTATATGCAGAGGGGAGACCAATGATTGTTGGTCATGGTGGTTGTCTATACTTGAGTCGATGCGAGAAGTAAAACAAGTTGACTAAATGAAGGTTAAATGAAGCGTCGCTTAGTCGGGTAACACTTGAGTCGGCGAGGTGGATACACTCTTTGCGGGTTACTAACGCCCGATGGGTGCTCAAAACCAAACGGACCCTTACAAAGCGGGCTTGCGGTCCAATAGCGATTACCTTAGAGAATGGGCTCGAGGCCCAAGGACAACACAAGTGATACACCATAGATTTAACAATTTTGTTTGGCATGCTTTTTCCTTTTGTTTGTAAATTACTTTGACACGAGGGGATTTATACCGAACACAAAGACGCAAAACACATCTAGACTCATATGACCACCTCGTAGTCTTGTGATAACCAGAGTATCAAACACCCTTGGGGTGTTTGCCCCTTGTGACTTGAATCAAAAGGCAAACACCCTTGGGTGTTTTCTTGCACATCGAAAACAGCAATAACCAAAACTAGGCCAATAATTATCACAACATTGACATACATTTGAGGACACGCAAGAGCTACGACCAATTTTGTACAACCCGACATGAACATGTGGCTTGACACGACCACCCTTACGGGGTTAGGGGTTTGTGAGTCAAGTACCAACAAGAAAACAAACACCTTTCAAGAGGAGTTATATTATAGTCGATTAAGACTACGAATAAACACAAAAATAAGCTGAAAACCGATAAGCCAATACATCCATTTTTAAGGGATTAGGATTCTCTCAAGTTGGTTACAACATGATAGGTCATGTTGGCCAATCATAAAAAGTAAATTGATAAATGTTTTTCTTTTAATCAAAATTATGGGTCCACTTATTTTTCCACTACTCACGCTACAAACAACATGACCTATCATGTTGAAAGCCAACTTGAGAGGATCTTTTTCCATTTTTAAGTTATGATTTTCTTTGATTTTTACCACTCTATTAACAACAAAAACAAGAACCAACACTTCTGATTTATAGTTTTCATTCGACCAGATTTCATTGACAACAATAAACTCTCATCATATGGTTATGCAAAATTTATGGGTCGACTAATCTTATGAACCAAAGTAAGGATACTTTAAATATGCCATAGCCAATACTTCCACATTCAATTCAGTTTGAAAAGCTCATATATACGACCGGTTAATTATAATGAAGAACATATGCTCTCGACCAAAATATTCGACCAGTTTCATCAATTAGGCTTGAACAAAACAATTAATCATAAACAAATTACAAGGTATGAATTCTTACAAGATGACTAGAAATCGACTGAAAGAGAGGAGAACAAGAATTTCGATCTCAACCCGGATCCGAAATCAGCCAAGTATCTCCACCAAGACTTCAAAACAACTCAAGAACTATTTTTGAATCTGTGAATTTGGTGAAGACCCATGGCATTCGGGTTGGTTTAAAAAGAGTTAAAGAAGAAAACTTTCGACACACTTTTGGGTTGATAAACCCGAATACCTACTGTTCTTGGCTAATGTCGCTCCCAAACTCTCTTACCCAAATCATCACGTGATAAATTGTAGGTAGATGGAAAAGTGGAAAATGATGGGTCGATCATGCGTCTCTATCTTCCTTGTTTGACTCTGTAGATAGTGATAGATGAGGGAGTATGTTGTTTATCATTAAGGGAAATGGTGAGGTGTGGAAAACTAGAAGGGGGTTGAATAGTTTATCGATTAAAAACTTTGTTTTAAAACTTATTGTTAGTGAATAAGGAAAGAAATAATCAATATGCAAGCAATATATATAAAGAGTAAATAAGGAAAGAAATAATCAAACCACGACAAGTTGTTTATAGTGGTTCGGTCTACAAGGACTCTTTTTCCTTGCCCTACTCCACTCCCCGAGTCTCACACTCAAGAGTTTAACTTCACTAGTCAACAAGCTCCTTTCACCGGCGGAGAAACCTTTACACTTTGCTTACACACTATTTCCAACACTAAGCTAGATGTCGAGTTCTTTTCAAGGGTACAACCACTCCCCCACACAATGTATTTTAAGGACTAAAATACTAACCACTCACATTCACAAGATTATGATGGTTTGGTACAACAATGATGTATGAATCAACACTAGATCATACAACAACAAACAAACAAGACTTCCAACTATTTATTGAAGCTTGAATATGCCTTAATCTTCTTTGCTACAAAAGAGGATCACTATAATGATATGAAACTGAGTTAGAAATGTTAGAAAGAAGGAATATATGTGAATATGCTAGAAAGTAGGGTGTTCAAAAATCCGAGAAACCGACGAACCGAGCCGATCCGCTCAATCGAAACCGCAAAAACCGATAATCAAGAAACCGAAACCGAGAAAACCGAAACCGGAAAACCCGCTTATCATGGTTTGGTTTGGTTTTACTTTTAGTTATCATGCGTTACCCGAACCGAACCGCCTATAATATACATGTAGGTTTCAACAAACCATTCTTAAAAATGTACAAATATTAACTATCTAATGCACTATTTTTATCGTATAACGCATTTTTACTTACCTAATATGATCATTTACTAGCGTCCATAGATTACATATGATTAAAGTGATCGTACTTATAAACGTCAAATAAATAATATTAATTATTTTGTTACATATGATAATTTGAATGCTTTTATTGCGACGAAACAACATTATTATGACTTAAATCTTTTCAATGTTATTTAATTTTACTACAACTGACATATTACGTTCTAATTTATGTTATTGTTCGTCCGATTCAATTCGATTAATTTTTTAAAATGGTTAATCGTAATCGAACCGCGGGTAACCGCTCATTCGGTACCCGCATGTCCGTTACCCGCTTAGTACGGTTCGGTTTCGGATAGTAAAATGAACTACCCGCCCCACGATGGATAGTTAAAATCTCTAACCGAACCGCCCCGTGAACACCCCTACTAGAAAGGGATGAGAAACAACTTGGTTTGGCATTGCTATTTATAGCCAAAATGATCAGCAGGCACTACGCACCACGGATCCCTCAAAAGGGTTTCACCCGTGTAAACTTTTGGTGCCGTCGGGGTCTGACAGCAAGATCACCAAAATCTTACCAAAGTCAACCATATCTATCCAAGATTGTGTAAGATATGTAGAGTCTAAATCTACACAAAATACCTAGTGAAATCTTCTAGAGATTTCAATGATGCACTACATGATGTCATGTGTTGTTTTCTATTTTTAGAAATATGTTAAAATATAAATACATATGTAATGTTTTGTTTTAAGAAACTAAAACATGCTTGATCTAAAAATGTTCACATACATTATGGTTTAGAGTGATATCAATAATATGATTAATCAAAATGTAAATGATTGAGTAATGAAGATATTATTTGAAAAACTTATTTTAATATCTATTAAACTTGACAAGCTTTAAGCTTTATAAAAATTAAATTTACTTTTGTCGTTAACTAAACTTAGGTAAAGATCATAAAATATAAATAACGTTTAATGACGATATTTGTATTAACATGAGGGTTTTTGAAATGAGGAAAGAGATGGTGAATTTTACCAGAAGGAGAAGAAATCAAGAATCTGAGAAGGGAGATGGGAGGGGCGGCGTGTGTTTGTGATAGGGTAGGGGTAGGATTTTTGCTTTTAGTATTATCATTATTATTATTGTTAATATTGTATTTTGTGTACCTTGTATTGTATAATTTGTTCCGTAAGTGGTAACGTACTCCGACGTAAAATGTTTTCCGAGTATTCGTAACTTATAAATTTTATATTTTCGGAGCGTTTTGTGAGTGAGTCGGATAGTATAATTATTACCTTGTTTGATTGAAATAGAAATTTAGTTAGTACCATGTCGTTGTCGGTTGCGTGTGGACTCGTTTCTCAGGAAAACTATCGTAGTTCTTGTTTTTCGATTATAATCGTCCGTGAATATTGAATAAAATAAATAACTCGTGTTTTTCCTAACGGGATGAAGTAGTGATGTCTTAAAGTAGGCCGAGAATTTTCCGGTTGTCACATTATTACTCCCTCCTAATTAGTGTGCCTATTTCTTTTGTCCCCCCCCCCCGAACTGACAACCATCTTCAACATATTAGAAGCTTGTGGTGTACATATCTTTTTGACGTTAAGTTATACAGCGGAAAATGTTGAAGATACCGTATCTTTGACTTTTACATAGGAGCTGAAACTGATATAGATACTGTAGTACAGACTTAGAAAACTTCTCTGAATTATTCAATGAGATTACGTTTTGAACGTATCTTGAGACATACTGCCAGCCAACCAACTTGACTCCAAGATAAATAATTACACACTGAAATGATGATAGCACTTTCAGGAAAAATAATATCAAGATCATTATCTCACATCAAGTGTTTCCGGTAACCATACATACGAGTAAAAATAATAATACCGACATGGATCTAACCAAATAATAATACGTAACAACTTTACATTAAGAGGACGTATTAGTTACGACGTAACTCACATCAACACTACGGCGAGCTGCAAACTCTGGCGTAACTATTCCTTATGTTACCGTAGTCTCCTTAACGAGGCTTCGTTTTGAAGATAATTAAGTTATGGCGTAACTTTCGCAACTTAAGTTAAGCGAAGCGTGATCGGGCCTATAAATACAAGCCCTAAAATCAGATTTCACATCATTCACTCACAACTCAAAGGAAGAAACGTGAAGAGGGTTCCAAAGGCATATCACACGAAGCATATGGAGCCATCGTCAAGGGAGGGATCACACCATATCGATAAGCTTTAGCGATCATTTCTATCTTTCACTTTAATTAATGTCTTTCATTATGTTAAACATTGAATTTATTGTATCTTTTTATATGATCGGCTAAGCGCCTTTGGTGCTAGCCTAGTTATGATTCCTTGATTGTATTGTTTGTGTTTTCATGCTTCCTTAAATTGTTTCTAGTGTATGCATGCATAGTTCGATGGTAGTTACCCTAGCTTCGGTAGTTTTGAAGTGCGGTCGTATCTAGTTGCTTAGGAGAATTGACCAACTGACCCTAAGTAAGTAGGTAGAGAAGGGATTGGTAAGAATTGACCAACTGACTACCTTTCCCCTCTTGTGCGAATTGACCAAAGGATCACCGTTCAGATGGATGAACTTAAGAAGTTAGGGATGAGTGTCTAAGATGCTAGCGCGGGCACTCATTATTCGAATCTTGCATGTAGGGTACTTAATGACTTGGCTTAGGTTGTTTAAGACCCTCGACTCCTCAAAGGGTAGGCCTTTGACGTCGGGTAGGAACCTTTGTTGATAGGTTAGGACGAATTGACCAAATGATGTCCTAGCGACTTAAACACTCACTTGAATCAACTGAAAGTAATTTAGAAAACATAGACATTACATGATAGGATGATTAATTAGGTTATCACACTTTCTCACCATTGTTCACAACCTTAATTTATTTTGCGCATTTCATTTCTTGTCTTTAGTTTAATTAATCATTTCAAACTTAAAACTATTTAAAACAAGTGACACTTAGACTTAATAGGATCCTCATCTACATAGGTCTTGGGAGCGACCTCGACTTACCACCTTCTATACTACGCGCGATCGGGGTTCTTTGCTCGTTAGTGCATTAGGTAGACGAGAATTATAAATATTAAATCGGTGAAATATTTGCATCGAATTTTGCCGCTGACTGTAGGGAGCTATATTAGGATTATTTGTTAAGTATTTTATTTTTGTTTTTGCTTATTTTTTATTTTCTCACGATCTTCTTCAAGTTTTAGGTACCATGGCGGTTGTAGACATTGATAACCTCACTCTCGAGGAGTACCTTGCTATGACTCGGGATGAACAAGGTAGGGACTCGTTAGGCGGCTATTGGAGCAGAGGTCGATTCGAGATCAAGGACCAATTTATGAGGGGCTGCGTGTTAACCCTTTTTCGAAAATAAAGCGAAGATGCTTACGAGCATGTTAAAATGTTTTTACATCGCAAGCCTCTTCAACATCCCATGTGTTTCTCATGATGCGGTTATGCATCGGGTATTCCATATGATACTTACGGGGTTTGCTAGACGATGGGTTGATAGACTTTCTGGTGGGACCATTGACACGTGGAATCTTCTCAAAAGAGCTTTCATTCAAAGATTTTGCCCTCCTTTAAGAACGGCAAAAAAATTAGAAGAGATCCATAATTTTAGACAAGAAGATGGCGAAACATTACCAAGCTTGGGATCGGTATAATGACCTCTTATACAAATTCCCTACTCATGACCGCAATAATCAACAAAAGGTCAGCATTTTCTACAAGGGTATTAGAGTTGCTGCTAGGAAAATGCTCGACTCTCAGGGGGCGATCCCCGGAATGACTCCTTCTCTTGCTTTGAAAGCCATAAAAAACATGGACACTCAATCTAAAAGTGGCACGAAGGAGAAAGCCATAGGATTTTTGGCGAAGGCTTAGATGGAATTGCCTTGCAATAACCGGGAAGCTTGACACTCTTGGCCACGATATGGTCAAACTCAAAGAAAGTGTGCACGCTATCCAAGTAGGGTGCGAAATATGTGATGGAGCTCATCTAGCTAAAATTTCCCTCTTAATGATGCGGTACAACTATTGAAGAAGTCAAGTATGGTGAAACTAATAGGCCTTGATAACATCAAATAGTCCACGAATATTAAGTGTCAATTTCCCGATAATGCTTGTAATTTATATCATTTATATGGATTTCGCTTGTTTTCCATTGTTTTCCACTTTCGTTAAATTACGAGCATTGGAGCTAAAGAGACGCGGGCGGAGAAATATCTAAAGATTTATCACGGTATGCTATTTTGAAGAAGTTACGCGTAACTCGTCTCTCACATTCGCCGTAACTATTGCGTGACTCGAAAACCAACTTCTCATAAGGTTCTGGCGTAACTCTTCCCAAAGGTTACTGACGTAACTACATTAGGTCAAATGAGGTTCCACGCGGCGATACTTACGCCGTAACTCATCGCATCAACTACGACGTAACCGACTTTATTGAAGACTACGGCGTAACCACTCTCTAGGTTACACCGTAACCAGCAGATTTAGTGCAAAATACGAGGAAATAGAAGGTTACGGCGTAACTCATTTATTGGTTATGCCATAACCCGGATCTTGCCTATAAATACCTCACGAATTCCATCATTTCTATTCATTCCATTCCACACAACACTTTGAGAGCGTGAGAAAAAGCTCAAGGCAAGTCTAGAGGAGCATCTGAGTGTTTCCAAGGAGAAATCACTCCCCACGATAAGCATTAGCGTTTTATATTTCTTTACTTTCAATTCATGTATTGCGTGACCCTTAAATATTGAATTGGTTTGCATGATTAATATGAGCTGCTAAGCACCTTTTGGTCTTGGCCTAGTTATGATTCCTTAATTGTTTTGTTTGCGTTTACTTTACTTTCATTACAATTATTTCTAAGTGTATGCATGCATAGTTTATTGGTAGCCACCCTTGGTTCGGTAGTTTTGAATGGCGATGAGGCCAATTGCCTAGGAGATATGACCAGTGACCCTAGGTGAGCGGAGTGAGACAGGAAGGGTAAGATATGACCAACTGACGACCCTTTCTACTTGTGCGATTTGACCAACCGATCACTATCGTTTGGATGAACATAAGAATTAGGGGTGCGTGTCTAAGTTCCTAATGGTCGGGCATTCACTATTATAAATCTAGCATGTAGCGGTACTTAATGACTTGGCTTAGGGACTAGGAACAACAGGACTTATGAGGGACACGACTTACTGTGGTGGCATCTTTCCGATAGGTTAGGCGAATTGACCAAATGTTGTCCTCTCGACTTTGACCCACCAAGTAATTAGAAGTAAGTAGCGTAGACATAACTAGCTAGGAGGATTAACTAGGTTAGTACCACTTTCCTCTATTGATTTCCCTTTATCATTTATTTGCTTTTATTTGCTTTATTCTGCATTAGTAGTTTAATTAATTAAATCCCTATCGAAAGCATTATTAATCTCTGATACTTAGACTTAGTAATAATCCATCACACATAGTTCTTGGGACGACCTCGGCTTTACCTATTACTACACTACACACGACCGGGTACATTGCCCGTTAGTGCACTAGGGTAGACCATAGGTATAACGAGACATAATAAATATTAAAACCTGGTCAGTAAAACATGCATCAGGCCTTTTCAAGGGTCTAATGGAAATGGATATTGTGGAGGACCTTCAGGGCATTACAATCGTGGACCTTTTGAAACAAGGTCTCATATCGAAGATATATCAAAAAATATCTTGAGGTCTCTACCCAAAGGCCAAAGGAACAGAACGAGTGGTTAAAAAGCTTCCAAGAAATTACAAATAAAAGCCTCTCTAGTCATGACAGATCTTTAAAGAACTTAGAGACAATGGTTGAAAAGCTCAGCGAAGAGGTGAAAAGAAGTAATATTGAACCAGAAAGAATTAAACCTATGATGGTTTGCAAGGCCATCTTTACTGAAGAGGAGATAAAAGCATCAACCGATGATTTCCATACTTCTTTTGTTAAACAGGAATCGGAAATCGGATCTGACGACAGCAACCAGTTACGCCGTAACTCTTGTGATGAGTTACGACGTAACCATGAATCTGATTGCGAGCCAGGGTTGGCACATGAAATGCCTAGCCAACTACCGAATAAGGAGGTTTGCACGGATTGCTTCATTCTTCCATGTTCCGTCGGTAATCATGATCTATCAACATTAGCCGATCTTAGGTCTAGTGTGAACGTTATGCCGCTCTCAATATTTCTAAAACTTAGATTAACTAATCTTTGGAAAACAAGCATGATAATTGAGATGGTGATATCACTAAGGAGACCCTATTGGAATTGCGGGAAGTGTGTTGGTTAAAGTCGATAAGTTTTTTTTCCTTCCGACTTCGTGGTTATTGACATGGCGAACACCCGAGAGAACATTTAATTCTTGGAAGACCTTTCTTTGCTTCCTCGCATGCCCAGATCAAGGTTTTTGAAAAGGAGCTTTCTTTGGGATTCAATCATGATAGGGTGGTGTTTAGGATGGATAAAACTCTTTGTCAAAAACCTGATGAAGTAGTGAGCTCAAGCATAGCAGATTTAGTTACTGAGGAAGAGCCAATTATTTTTCCTAATAATGCTAACGATAATTTTCCCCTTCATATATTTGTCACTCACAGGATACTGAGTCAAGTGATGGCTATGATAGCAATAAATCTTCTCGGCAGGATGACGATGAAAATCGAACTTCACCTAGGGAATTGGACAAAAGTGGTGTTACTGTAGCAACGGGAAAGCTTAATTGTTGTCCTCCTATTACTTCTATGATAGAGAGCTCAAAGTTAACCTTACCAACGTGTTCCCGTTTATCAAACATTGCAGTGGTGGTGGCCAATTATTTGTAAAGTGAATGAAAAAGGAGGCAAGAGTTTGGTGATGTTTCGAAGATGAGAAAATAATTAAGGAAAATTGGTTTCGGGAACACCATATTATGGCCGATTGGTTTGAAAATATAGGTTGGACTATCCACTTCTGTGAACCGGCAATTATGATGTCTGGAGGAACTACTCAAGCGTGGCCTACGTGTGATCCCCATCTTAAGGTTTGTAATGGAGGAGAATTCCCTGATCCCGATTGGCTCAACGTAAGGAATGGGTGTGTTTTAATGAAGAGAAGAGAAAGAAAGTAGGATACAAGAGGATTTCGTTTGAGAATTGGATTAAAGTAAAATTTGGAACTATTAGATTAAAATGGGAAGCCGAATCTAAATTTCGTTATGAATGGGCAAAATCTAATTTTCTGCACGAAACTCGATTTTGCATGACTCCATACATTCCTCCATTTGTTTGGGACCAGCCTTCCTCCGGTAAAAGAGCAAATGAGGATGGTTAAGTTCGAAGGCCCCATATATCCCCATGGCTTTGAGTCTAACTTAAAGACTCGCTAATAAAGAAAAGTGCTCTTTCCGGAGACAACCGAACTATCCCTTTCATTTCTATTTCTTTTCATTTTTATTGTGGGGTTTTGTGCTTTTAACATTTTTTGCAGGAATTGGAGATGAATTAATGACAATTAAAATGGGGACTGATTCTATCACGCTATCAAGTTACTGGCGTAACTCTCTATGGTTACTGTAGAAACCGTTCTTCGATGTCGATTCACCTGGGTTTTCCGGCATTCTGACGTAATCTTCATCCATTATTACACCGTAATGGTCTTACGTAGGCAATTTCGAGTTTAACCAAAATTACAAGATAACTCATTCTTAAGGTTACGCCAGTAATTCATCCTGCAGCTTTTAAAAATTTCCAATATTTACACGATAACCTTGTATTAGTTTTAAATGAACTTTGTGGGTATGTTCCATGCAAGCCCTCACGAGACTACACTCGTCCACTTGGGACACCAAGTGGTTTAAAACTTCTTACATCGCTAAATGCAACCGTGATTCCTATGAAAGTGAGTTAGGTTGTTTTGTTTTGTTTCTATTTTTAGAATTATGCTTGTTGGTTAGTTGTGATTTCGGGGATCGAAGTTTGCTCGGGATGCTTAACGAAGGCACGATTTTCTTCGTGGGCCTTATTTCCTTTTAGGAGCGAATTTCAAGGAAGTTCTCGCTCTAATTCCACTTTCTCTTCACCTTTATTTACCGTTTAGTACAAAAGGGACTTTGTTATCTCAAGTAGAGGACGGAGTAGAATTATTACTTGAACTTAATTGCCCTCATTTTTCTAGTTTATTTTGAAAAATTATGCTATTTTAAAAATTTTGACATGTTTTTCTTAACCTAACTAGATTAGACCTTAGCTGAGCACATTATAACCTTTGATATTTCATGGTGAGATTAGCCTTATCCGTTTCCACTTATTTACCCAAATCCACCAAATTATGAGTGTGCCGGTAACTTGTAAACTTTAGAACTTTGCATTTGCATCATTTTGAGACCATAAACGAGGTATGTTCAGTTAGCTTGATATATATGGAATAATCAGTTTGAGAAGGCAATATTTTTAGGTTTATCACCCAAATAGCCTATTTTTGTGTGTCTATCGATTAGCTACCTCGACTCTTCGACCCCCATGTTAAACCCTTTTGTTGCACTCTCCTTTCGTGCAAGATACCCCTAGATACACCCTTCAGAGCCTTTCCTTTCATTTCACACCCTTTATGTTTGTTTCGTTACACCCATTCACCTTAGCATACCGTAGTCTTAATTTGTTATCGGAAAGTCACTATTTGCCCAAGTTCAAGGTTCAAGTAGAGGTTGAAATCACGCTTCGTCAAATACTTACATATGAAGATCATCGAAGACCCCTCATATTCTCATTATGTGTTCATCTCAAGCGGGGGGATGTTTATGTTTTTATTTTGTTTGTGAAAAAAAAAATGTTTATTGTTTATGTTATTTAGTGCAATATTATAAGCACTATGCTAGGAGCTCATCGGATATTAAGCATCGAGGAGGCCACCTCGGTCACATTTGAAGAATTTAGTTGGTGATAATATTACACCAACAGTTTGAAGAACAGGTAATGTGCCCATCATGACGTCCGCTAATGGCACATCTACTTGATATATCATGATTCAGTTTCTTTATCTTAAAGCTTGAACTTTGGATGGACGGTGGGCGGTGAAAACTTGGTTATAGATTAAGACTATTTGTTTTGTTATTTTTATTTTACACCAATTATTTCCCATGTCTTATCTTACCTTTTAGTCATGAAGCGTGTCTAGGTGATGAAGCGAGCAATCTTTGGTGTCTTGGCCATGGATTTGGTCATGTATCATTGATTTTGTCCACTTTGCCGTGACACGTTAGTAATGACATTTCACCCTTAACCTCATTTTGTTTCCACCCATATTGTCTTCAAAGATTGTTTAGTCCTTAACTCTAGTGGTGGAGATTTGTGTAACCGCGAAGCTTATGATAGAATACATGCTATGGTGTGCTTTGGTGATGACCCGAAATTGACGATAAGGTTTTAAAGGTACATTTTAAGGGGTCATTTAAGCCCTTATTCGATCATCAGTATCCGTTATTGCTTAATATCGTTCCTTTTCACTTTTAGGTCTCTTGAAGGCAAAATCTTTGGAATGATGCTTATTTGACGAAAAAGCGCGAATATCTGAAGAAAATGGCCAAAGTCGAATCGAGACACTCAAAGTCTTTGAAACATAAAGCGGCGGCGTCATTTGCATATCTGCTGACGCCGTCGGAAGGAATTCCTGACGGTCGAGCGAAATTGCATGTTTTCAAGGGAGACGTCGGGTTCTAAAGGAGTAGGCCGTCGTTACTCGGGACGGCCTAGATCGACCAAGATGGCGTCGGAGAGGTGAAGGGGACGGCGTCACGGTCATAAGGTGACGCCGTCGCAAGGTTAACGTGGCCAAGGCGAAACCCTAATGACGGCGACACGCGGTGTCACGAAACATAAGGGTGGCCAGTCACAAGGTGATCAAGACTATCACAACATGCTTGCCAAGTAGTTGATATTGTTTTGACCATAACTTTGCATCTGAACTCGGTTTAGGTGGTTCAAAAGCCCACGCGACCGGAGCGAGAAAATCTACAATTTCTTTGAAAAAATGGTCGTGGCCGTCACTCTATAAGTGTGGCGTCATCACTCTTGCCGATGTAATACGCCTATAAATATAACATTATAACTTCACTTTTGTAAGCCCTAAACCCTAAGTCCGATTCCGGGGTTTAGGTAGGTGTTTTCCAACAACTTAAAGGGTTCCAAACACTCTATAAACATTGTGTGTTGGTTTGTTTGTTAATCCAATCCTATGGTATGTCTTCAATTATCATAATTGTTGCTTGCTCTTCATTAATTATGCTTGGCAAATTCATCTAGTGTTTGCTTATGATTGTGTGAAACTTGTATATAATTAATTAGATCTTATTGATTTCTTAGTGATGCTTGTGTCTATCTTCATCATTAGGTCGTGACAATTTCAATGAGTCTAATTGGTTTAGTTTATAATTCTTGCATCCTCATCTCTTGTTTGATTGGTTGTCTCTTATCTTAATTGTAATTGGCTTAGGAAGTGCGACTGGGCTATCGTTGTGTTTAACACTTGATAAATCCTTGATAGTTTATGAATGACTTGGTGGATTTCGTTTACTAAATCAAAGATAACCTTAAAGTTAGTTTATGAATGAATAAGTGGATTTTGTTTACTACACTTAAAGGTGACTTCAAAGAGTTAGGGAGAAAGCATATACCCTACAACCTTAGACACACAACGCAACTAGGAATAAGGGCGTGACAATTCAACCATCAATAGGACGTGACAATTCGGTGGGTAGAATTGGATAGCTAGCAAGTAATACATCATAAGTAGATACGCTTCACGTTCTTGGTAGATCCCTTAGTTAGTTAGTATCTTTTGGAATAGTTGACTAGCAACTAATTCCACCTCCCTCAAAACCGAGATTCATAAAATATAAAAATACAAAATAATCATCCTCATCTTTAGACTTAAATCGACATATACTTGACCTAACGACACTATTCCCTAGAGAGCGATATCAATACCGTGGCTTACCCTAATTACTACACTACAACGATTGGGTTCACCGCCTGGGTGTTATAAAACTTGCTCGAAGAAAAGGAAGTTTCCTTGACCCCGAGCGGCGTGTGTAGCGTTATCAAGTTTTGGCGCGGCTGCGGGAATAGTTATTGTTTAGGCTTGATTTCTATCTCGTTTAGGTCTACTCACAAGATTCCTATCAAGTGAGATTTTTTTCTTTTTATTAGCTTCCTTGTAGTCTATCCCCTTCTTTGTGCCTTTGTTCGTAAAACTTGTCCATTGACTCTTCCGTTCACCATTATGGAGAGCGCGAATCCACTATATTCGCGATTAGGTTTTCATAAGAAATTATGATATTATTAAAGCGGATTATTCAAGATGGTGGGAAGAAAGTAACCAACTCCATAAACCTTTTGGGGTTTCACTATTCCATCAAGCCCACAAAGTACCTCATCTAGTGCAACCGATGCTTCGTTTGAGCCTTCACCTAGGATAGACTTTCGTGAACAACCTCCATGTTTAGAAACTATTGTTAGTAAGGCCCTTAGGAGGCTCGACCAAATTTGTGAAAATATTATGGAAAGCAACCAAGCTTTAAACCATAAGTTGGATCAATTACTAAGTTTGGTTTCATCACGACCTAAGGAAATAGCACATGATGAGCATATAGATGATGTAGATGTGATTGAGGATAAGGTGAAAAGTCTAGACCCACAAGGTATCCCACAAGTTCCACCATCATTTAAGGCATACACACATGCGTGACTTACGGAAGTAGTAGAAGAGACTTTAGGAATCCCAATGGAGGTAGAACATTTGAACCAAGCATATTTGGAGAATATAGGTTTGAATACTTGTAGTCTCGGTCTTACTCTTAGTTCTAGGAATTTCATAGTGTTGATGAGCCGGAACCTCAATCTTTACTTCCATCCTTAAATAAGCGAGAACCGACCCACCCATCAACCAATTTAGTCAGGGTAGTTTTAGGATGAAGGAAGCCATTCACACACCCCTTCACCTCACGTGGCATATTTCCACCCTAAGGGTGTGTATCGCTACTATCACCGCACTTAAACTTAAGTGTAGGAAAACCTCCCTTTATCCGTTAAATAAGGGTAGAAGTCGGGGCTCGTGACTCGAACAAAACAAGCGCTTGGGAGGCAACCCATGTGTATTTGTTTTCATTTTTATTTGTGTAGAATTATATCTTTTATTGATTGTTTATTCTCATGTTTTAATTTGTAAAAATGCTTTATTTTGTTTTTAACATCGTCTTAATTGCATATAAAGGTATTTTACATAAGGGATAAGTGTAGGGAGGATTACACACGTTTTCAAAAGAAACGTAAACATGAGAATAACAATTAAATAAAAGATATATATGTTTGTTTGTTCGAGTCAAATGCTTGTATCGAGTCATAATGGATGTTTTTGCGAAATTTTCCAGATTCTAAAGATGTAAACTTTCGACTTTTTTTTTTGAAAATCATGAGCAGTTTTGTCGGGATAACGACGGCGTCGGGATTGCAACTGACGGCGTCGGAAGGAGCGAAACAATTTATTACTTTTTCTCGTTTCGTGCTACTTATAAATTTTTGGAATTTCCAGGTCTTAATTTTCTAGAAAATACGCAAACATCCATTCCACAAGCATTATATCTTATTTAAGTGCGGAATTACATCTTGTTGTGATTTTTCTTTGTTCGGTTTGATGCGTTGGGTTGTTTGTTTTCTTCAGTGTGCGGGTTTAATTTATCAAGAAGAAGTTACATAAGATTGAGGAGCTTTTCACGCATAAATTCTTCTTGGAAAGGATTTAACCACTACTTCACACACGGATCCTACCGAGCTAATCGAGGGAGTACTAGTTTCTTCGTTTTAATTACCTTCTTTTATCATAACTTTGATACTTTCGGGAACATTGGGGACAATGTTCGGTTTAAATGTGGGAGGAAAATAAGCGGGAACTTTGAAACTATGCTTATCCTTGACTATTTGCTTTGTCCAATTGTGATTGTGTAATAAACCATGAGAAAATGTTGGTTAGGGTAATTTTGGCACCAAATTTAAAATTTTTCATGACATATAGGAGTGGGCCATTAGTCTTAACAAAAGCGTCTCATGGATAGGAAGTTGCATGACTAGCACAAAAACCCTTACCACCCAAATTCCACCCAAAATGTGAGGATCGCCCTTAGATTAGTAGGAATTAAAGCATTCATCTTTAATGCTTAGAGTGTGAACCGATAGTATAATAGATTCTAGAACTTGTTTTGTGATGCATTCGAGATCATAAGTGAGGCTACACTTGTGTAGTTAGGAATAACTAAATGATAAGAGGCATTAGGATAAACCCTTGTTTGATACCTGTAATATAATTACTTCTTCCATATCGGTTGAGTAATTCCCCACACCCTTTTTTTGTACTCATCTTTAGTACACGATACCCCTAGTTAACCCTCGAGCCTATCCTTTTCGCGGTTCTCGTGATATTTCGTTTTCGGAATATCAATGAAAGCATTGTTTACACCCCACCCCCAAATATACACCCAAATCGCCTTAGCCTACCCCTTATGCACTCACTTTTAGTGCAAATGTTTATTATCACCCCAAACCCTTAGTTCAATTATCTAGTTGCTTGCATAAGTTGCTAAGTCGAGTCATATCCTTTGTATCTGATTTTGGGATGATTGGGATTCATGGGAAAAGTTAAAGTTTATGAAATGACGGGAAGGAACGTTAAATTCAAATTCCCTTTGTTTGCGTAATAATGTACCCCAAGTGTTTTGATCTTTTCAATTCGGGTCAAATTAGTGTTAGAGTAATAAAAACTCAGTGTAGGGATATGCTTATAAATCCCTAGTATTTTGATGTTATCTTAGAGGATGGTAGAGTAAAAGTGTATGAAAAAAAAAAAAAAAAAAAAAAAAAAAGTGTGTAAAAAAAAAAAAAAAAAAAAAAAAAAAACATACGGGCTACCATCCTACATCTATCCTTTAAATTTATGTTTATTTTCGTTGCCTAGAGTTTTAGAGTGTCGAGTCTTGGCTTAGCAACGCCATTCTTATATACTTGCAACATAGAGATTTTTGACTATCCACCACTAAATAGCCTATCCCACCAAACCCTTGTTTCCTACCGTAAGCCTAACATTACAACCCTTTAAAGACCTCTTTGATAGTCTTTCCTAGGTGCTTACGTAAGCGATGGAGGTTTGATCTATTCTCAAGCCTATGGTAATCTATGTACTAGGACCGGTTAATGAGTGTTTATCTTCCATTTCCAATTTGTTATATTCCATATACACGAGAGAGATGTGAGTATCCAAACACCCCATGTGAGGTGCTAGTATGTAATTCCGTGCTTGTTATGACTTTTGGGGCTTATATGTGTTGTGGACCGTTTTGAATGAATGCTTCATGACCCCAACTTATAAATTAATTGGCTAAAAGCACATTTGTGAGGACAAGCAAATACCAAGTGTAGGGATATTTGATAAGGTTTTAAAAGGTACCTTTTAAGGGTCATTTAAGCCCTTATTCGATCATACGTATCCGTTATTGCTTAATATCGTTCCTTTTCACCTTTTAGGTCTCTTGAAGGCAAAATCTTTGGAATGATGCTTATTTGGACGAAAAGGCGAATATCTGAAGAAAATGGCCAAAGTCGAATCGAGACACTCAAAGTCTGCTTGAAACATAAAGCGTGGCGTCCTTTGCATATCTGCGGCGCCGTCGGGAAGGAAACCTATGACGGTCGAGCGAAATTGCATGTTTTCAAGGGACGACGTCGGGTTCTAAAGGAGTAGGCCGTCGTTACTCGGGCGGCCTAGATGCGACCAAGATGGCGTCGAGTGAAGGGGCGGCGTCACGGTCATAAGGTGGCGCCGTCGCAAGGTTAACGTGGCCAAGCGAAACCCTAATGGCGGCGACACGGCGGTGTCCACGAAACATAAGGTGACGCCGTCACAAGGTGATCAAGACTATCACGACATGCGGCGTAGTAGTTGATATTGTTTGACCATAACTTTTGCATACGAACTCGGTTTAGGTGGTTCAAAAGCCCAGCGCGACGGGCGAGAAAATCTACAATTCTTTGAAAAATGGTCGTGCGCCGTCACTCTATAAGTGTGACGCCGTCACTCTTGCCGACAGAAAATCGCCTATAAATATAACATTATAACTTCACTTTTGTAAGCCCTAAACCCTAAGTCCAATTCCGGGGTTTAGGTAGGTGTTTTCCAAACAACTTAAAGGGTTCAAACACTCTATAAACATTGTGTGTTGGTTTGTTTGTTAATCCAATCCTATGGTATGTCTTCAATTATCATAATTGTTGCTTGCTCTTCATTAATTATGCTTGGCTAATTCATCTAGTGTTTGCTTATGATTGTGTGAAACTTGTATATAATTAATTAGATCTTATTGATTTCTTAGTGATGCTTGTGTCTATCTTCATCATTAGGTCGTGACAATTTCAATGAGTCTAATTGGTTTAGTTTATAATTCTTGCATCCTCATCTCTTGTTTGATTGGTTGTCTCTTATCTTAATTGTAATTGGCTTAGGAAGTGCGACCAGGCTATCGTTGTGTTTAACACTTGATAAATCCTTGATAGTTTATGAATGACTTGGTGGATTTCGTTTACTAAATCAAAGATAACCTTAAAGTTAGTTTATGAATGAATAAGTGGATTTTGTTTACTACACTTAAAGGTGACTTCAAAGAGTTAGGGAGAAACGCATACCTACAACCTTAGACACACAACGCAACTAGGAATAAGGGCGTGACAATTCAACCATCAATAGGACGTGACAATTCGGTGGGTAGAATTGGATAGCTAGCAGAAGTAATACATCATAAGTAGAATCGCTTCACGTTCTTGGTAGATCCCTTAGTTAGTTAGTATCTTTTGGAATAGTTGACTAGCAACTAATTCCACCCTCCCTCAAAACCGAGATTCATAAAATATAAAATACAAAATAATCATCCTCATCTTTAGACTTAAATCGACATATACTTCATTAACGACACTATTCCCTAGAGAGCGATATCAATACCCGTGGCTTACCCTAATTACTACACTACAACGATTAGGTTCACTTGCCTAGGGTGTTATAAAACTTGCTCGAAGAAAAGGAAGTTTCCTTGACCCCGAACGACGTGTGTAGCGTTATCAGACACTTAGACTAGATGAGAGAATTTGAATGTTTGTTCCCATTTCGTGAGGTGTTCGGCTTTGATTTATTTTAGCATAAGGAATTTTTAAACTCGTATCTTCCAGGTATTGGGGATATCTTTTTAGAAAATTTTCTAATAAGGTCTACTTGAGGGCAAGTAGAGTTTAAGTGGGGGGATATTTGATAACATCAGATAGTCCTGACTTTTTAGTGTCAGATTCTCCCGATTATACTCATATTTTATGTCATTTATATGGATTTATGCTTGTATTCCTTTATATTTCACTTCCAGGTAAAATATGAGCATTGGAGCTTAGAGATGCGGATTTAGAGATTTTTCTAACGGTTTTATGTTAGTATGCTATCTATGAAGAAGCTACGACGTAACTCATGTTCTCAATTACGCCTTAGCTGGAATTTGTCACAGAAGACCAACTCAACTGCAGTTACGGCGTAACTCTCAACTAAGGTTACGCCATAATCATCTAGGTCATGAAGTATTTCGCGCATCCATCAACTACGTCGTAACATCCTTACAAGCATTACGACATAACAACCTTCTGTTAAGAGGACGTATTAGTTACGGCGTAACTCACATCAACACTACGGCGGAGCTGCAAACTACGGCGTAACTATTCCTTAGGTTACGCCGTAGTCTCCTTAACGAGGCTTCTGTTTTGAAGATAATTAAGTTACGGAGTAACTCGCAACTTAAGTTACGCCGTAACTGTGATCGAGCCTATAAATACAAGCCCTAAAATCTGCATTTCACATCATTCATGTGGAAAACTAGAAGGGGGGGGGGTTGAATAGTTTTACCGATTAAACTTCGTTTTAAAATATTTAGATCGACTTATGTCAATCTATTTAGATGTGTATGTTGGACATTGATAGATAGATATGTAAATGTGTAATGAAAAGATAAAGAGTAAGAAACACATAACCACGACACGAGCGTTTATAGTGGTTCGGCTACAAGGAAACCTTCCTTGCCCTACTCCACTCCCCGAGTCACCTACTCGAGAGTTCGTAATCACTACACGACACAACTCCTTATGGCGGAGAAGCCTTCACAACGTCGCCTACTCTTTTTTGGGTACTAGGCTAGACACCGGGTTCTTCCACGAGGTAGAACCAAACCTATAACAACGTCTCCTACCTTTTATCCGGTACAAGGCTAGATATCGAGTTCCATTATAAAGGAGGAACTACTGCCCAACACTACACAACACCTATCCCAAAAGGAGACCCACTCCTTATTACAACATCACCAAGGACATCAATATCCTTGGATACACCCTATCTATATTTGTACATCGATACACCTTATCGATTGTACACCCTTGGCATCCTTCACTAATGCCTTTGACTTGACTCTCTTGGCATCCTTCACTAATGCCTTTGACACGGACGTTCGACACCTTTCACTAATGCATTTGTCTTGACTCTTTTGGCATCCTTCACTAATGCCTTTGACACGGATGTTAAGCACCTTTCACTAATGCCTTTGTATTGACTCTTTCGGCATCCTTCACTAATGCCTTTGACACAACACTTCTAGGGAGGAAGAAAGAACTATCAACAAGAGAACCTCAGTAGTCTTGATGATGACGAAGCATGGCAACTCATGGACTTGAGCTTGCTCGACTTCAAGAGGTGATGATCTCGCCTTTAAGAGGAACCTAGAGAATCACACAAAAACAAACACAAACTACATAGAGAGATCCTTAGGATATAAGGTTAGAAGGTTTACAATACTAGGAGAAAGTATGTGTGGGAGTGGCTACCCAAAATGAAGAAATGGCTCACTATTTATAGAATAAAATAGTCTACTGTTCCTCGGATCCCCTGCTTGAGGGATCCGTCCAGTGTAAACTGGGGGAACCGTGGGACGCTCCTCTTTGCCCATGGGTTTTGGGTCATGGATCCCAGACTTTGGACCATGGGTATCCAAGTAGATACAATGTATCTAGTATGTGCAATGCATCTAGTATATGGGTCATAGGTTAAATCCATGGGTCATGGATAATACCCATTCATGACTTATGCATGATGTCATGCAATGGGTTATGAGTTATGCTCCACGGGTATGGGTCATGGACTTTGGGTTATACTGACTACATTCGATGTATTTTGTCAATGGGTCAAATACTTAAACTTCTACCCATTATATTACCCATTATAATACATACTAATTATGTATATATCTACCCAATATGTAAACACTAGTTGTTGTACATATGTATTACTCAATCATAAAATCACTATTATTGTTTAGTGTTTTATGTGAAAACGTAAGTGTGTTAGTAAACTATTAGCTCAAGTCATTTACGTATTTTATTTGTTTCGTTAAAATGATTTTACGTTTGTTATCGACAAAACATTAGAAGATCGTAAAATATAAATTAACGTTTTTACGGCTTATTTGTATTAACAACAATTCACTCACAACTCAAAGGCAGAGAACGTGAAGATGGTTCAAAAGGCAGATCACACGGAGCATACGGAGCCATCTCCAAGGGAGGAATCACACCATATCGATAAGCTTTAGCGATCATTTCTATCTTTTACTTTAATTCGTGTCTTTCATTATGTTAAACATTGAATTTATTGTATCTTTTAATATGACCGACTAAGCACGTTTGGTGCTAGCCTAGTTATGATTCCTTGATTGTATTGTTTGTGTTTTCATGCTTTCGTAAATTGTTTCTAGTGTATGCATGCATAGTTCGATGGTAGTTACCCTAGCTTCGGTAGTTTTGAAGTGCGGTCGTATCTAGTTGCTTAGGAGAATTGACCAACTGACCCTAAGTAAGTAGGTAGAGAAGGGACCGGTAAGAATTGACCAACTGACTACCTTTCCCCTCTTGTGCGAATTGACCAAAGGATTACCGTTCGGATGAACGAACATAAGAAGTTAGGGATGAGTGTCTAAGATGCTAGCACCCGGGCACTCATTATTTCGAATCTTGCATGTAGGGTACTTAATAACTTGGCTTAGGTTGCTTAAGACCCGCGACTCCCCAAAGGGTAGGCCTTTGACGTCGGGTAGGAACCTTTGTTGATAGGTTAGGACGAATTGACCAAATGCTGTCCTAGTGACTTAAACCTCCACTTGAATCAATTGGAAGTATTTAAAAAACATAGACATTATATGATAGGATAATTAATTAGGTTAACACACTTTCTCACCATGGTTCACAACCTTAATTTATTATGCGCATTTCATTTCTTGTCTTTAGTTTAGTTAATCATTTCAACCTTAAAACTATTTAAAACAAGTGACACTTAGACTTAATAGGATCATCATCTACATAGCTCTTGGGAACAACCTCAGTTTACCACCTTATATACTACGTACGATCGGGTTCACTGCTCGTTAGTGCATTAGGTAGACCTTTGGTAGACGAGAACTATAAATATTAAATCCTTGTCGAAATACCTGCATCAAACAACAACGAAAGATGGATATATATGTTTATTAAAAATATTACCAAGATTATTTGCATTTGAATTTAAATGAAATGACTTACTTGTATCCATATTCCATCCAACATCACCGGGGGTACAAAGAGGGTCCCCATTTTTTCGTATTTACCTCGCTACAGCACTAAGGGTGTCCAACAATTTCTAAAATTTTGCCAGGTCCAGAAAATTTAAGAAGTTGTTGGACACCCTTAGTGCTGTAACGAGGCAAATACGAAAAAATGAGGACCCTCTGAGTACTTTTTATGTATTTACCTCATTACAACACTAAGGGTATCAAACAATTTCTAAAATTTTGCCGGGTCCAAAAAATTGTAGAAATTGTTGGACACCTAAGTGATTTAAGAAAAATAGATTGTCTTGGTCTTTGGTCTTGATCTTTGTTGTTGAAAAAGATTATAAAAGAGATTATTTTTATGTTTATTTCAAGTAACGTTTATTTTCAGATATTATGAAAGATTATTTTTAATAATCTATTATAAAGATGTCTCTCACGTCAAACATAAATTTTAGTCTTTATGTGAGGTAAATATGAAAAATGAGCGACCCTCTGAGTACTTTTTTCTTGAAGGGTTAGAGTACTAAAAGCATGTCGAAGAAGAGTCTCGTGTCCACTGTAACCCGCGAATGAAACCTATGGTGTACCGTTTCCAGCGAAATGGGCCTGCTGTGTAGTTAGGTTGAACCTAGGCGGGGTAATAGGAGTTGAACTGGGCCTGTTGGGAGTAAAGCCACGTTATTGGGCCTGGTGAAGATTTTGTGTCAAGCCATACTGGCAAGCAAGCGTTATTGGGCTTATGTTAGTTGTAAGAGTTATGTTTGGTCCATTCCCTGCATGTTGTTATCACGAACCAAAAGGCCTAGCATTGTTTTATGTTTGACGAATACTATTGGTGGACCACAATGAGTTGTTATTTGATACGTAGTATTATATATGACTACGTGAATTTGTATCATGTATGAATTTGCAACTAGTACCATATATACAATACCCTGTTCTACCAAAGTTGCGACAGAGTGTTGCAGAGATGTTCCCGCGAGTGTCGCGGTTGTCATGAGACCAAGCCTCTCGGTTGTCACGACTTGAACCCTCGGCCAAAAGAACGATTGGTGTTGAGGGTGTTGGTATTGGAAGAAGACGAACTAACATTGTGTTTTAGACGTAGATCTTTCGTAGTTACCATGAAGCAAACGATGTCAAGGTCTGTGTAAGGGTCTCGGTGAACAATGATACCCGCGACATGGGCGTATTTCTCACTTAAGCCATGGATGGGGTACATGACAAAATCGTCGTCTTGAATGGGTGAACTGATATTAGTCAGCAATGTGACGATGGATTCAATACGTCCAAAGTAGGCATCAACAGTCATGTCACCCATATAGGTCCTTAATTCCCCTCGCAATGCTACGATTTTTGTTAACTTATTGTCGTGAAATACCCGCTCGAGAAAATCCCATGCCTCTTTGGCAGATTTGGGGTTTGCTTAAGAGACGAGCAACAAGAACATCCGAGCATGTGAGAAAGATCCAAGATTTAACTACCGTGTCGGCTTCAAGCCATTCAGCGGTCGGTGGGATGGGACCAGTCTCGCTTGATGATGCGGTTTTGAGTTTGATGTGATCGAGGAGTTCGAGTCCTTCACAATGGTTCGTGAAGAAATAACACCACGAGGAGTAGTTTGCTTTGTCGACGTCGAGTTTGACGGGTACAAGCATGGACGGAACTTAGAAGGGACCGAGGGGGGTTGTGCCCTCCCCCCACCAATTTTTTAAGCCTATGTATATTTTATACCTTTTTATATATGGTTTTAGTCATTTTGAATACAAAAATTTCAACGTAGTATATATCGCTACCCCTAAAGTAAATATTTTCAAGTTGGCCCCCTCCAGCAACAACGTTCAAGTTTCATCCCTTGTACAAGGGTGGTGATGGGTGGAACAGCGTACAATTTGTCGGCTTGGGATACAGGTGGTGTTGGTGGTGTAACCATGATGATAATGGTATTGGTACAACATAAATGATGAATAAGAGGAACGAGCAAAACAAAACAAAAAATTGGTGCAGCATATTGGGGATGTAAGTGACAAATGTTATGTTTTTAGGGTTTTAGAGGGCATTTTGGGTATACCTCTGATACAATGTCAAAGTGTATTATTCCCATAACCAAAATTATGTCTGAGAGACAAGTATAAATGCCTGAATAAATGACAAATGGGCTAGGCCCGATAGGGTGTGTTTATTGTAGGGGTGTTCATGGGTTGGGTAATATCCGAATAAATCGAAAACCGAAGCCGAACTGAACCGAAAATAACCGAACTGAACTCGTAACTGAACCGAAATTGCCAAAACTGAACCGAACCGAAATAAAAGTTCGGTTTTCGGTTCGGTTATGGTTTTAATAATCCAAACCGAAACTAAACCGAAACCAAAATTAAATAAATATATATATATTTTATATATTTATATTAAAAATATATTAAAACTCTTTTATAATATATATATATATATATATATATATATATATATATATATATATATATATAATATTTTTAAGCTTGAATTTTTTTTTCAATAGGTATATATAAATAAATGAATAAATTATTAAATTTAGGTAATTCGGGTTATTCGGTTCGGTTTAGTTAAATTTGAATTCGGTTTGGTTCGGTTCGGTTCTCGGTTATACCCAGAAAAAAAAAACCCGAACAAACCGATAACCGAACCGATGAACACCCCTAGTTTATTGAAACTAGGAGTAAGCATTAGGATTTTAATTTATAAAAGTGTTTGGCAGAGTAGTTATTGCTGTAATTTTAATGTGTTAAATGGCGTAAAGCTAAATGCTAAATGCTGATTAAAAGAGCATTAATAAATTAGCGTTTTTATAATTTTATTAATGCTATATGCTTTCTTTCAAACGAACTTTTTAATAATAATTGATGACGTATAGTTTATATCCGGGTCACGAACCCGACTAAAGTCCAACACTAACTTAGCCCAGTACGAACTGGGCTAAGCCGATAGATGTTTGGGCTCACGAAGGCCCAAACCCAAAGCTATTTACGGAATAGATATCGGATATCTCCTATGTTTGGAGATAATTGCTTACCAACCGACTTAGGCGGGATACGCCGAAGGTTGGGGAACACGGAACCAACAAGGATTCCGTGTGTATATAAAGGAACCACATCCTCGTTAAAGGTACGATCTACAAACCCTAACTCTCCTTTAACCCTAAATCGATTACTTACTCTCATGGGAGGATAATCGTGGGAGACAATCCCAGATAAGCCTAACGGTGTTTTCTGTCTCTTAGTGCGCATGTCTCAAGCAATAATCATCAATTGGTACGAGAGCCGGAGCCAAACAAGGAACGTCCATCTTTTGTATCAACAAGTGGCGCTATCCGTGGGACCATTCACTATGAACTAGAATGACGAAGCATGGAAATCAGCGATCGCAAACAGATCTTACGGGAAAGAAGCCACATGTCGGTTCAGCTTCCAAGCAGACTTCTGGGACAACCAATGCTGCTAAAAACAAGGGATCATGCCAAGACCTGGTCTTCCCTATGGTGGAACCACGCTCGGGGACAACCTGTGCCACAGCGAACCACCGCCAATAAGAAGATCCACTGCGCTCCTTTGCCACTCCATTCCCAAGCGGCGGTGGAAACAAACTTCACAAAAGCACCTGATGCACCCGATAAAAATAAGGGTATAGTGGTAGAAGCTGATACTCCTACTCTGGAAGGGGTTGTGTAAGAACTAGCGCCAGATGAGTTCGTATCACAAAACTACGAAACCTTGGCTGCTCTCATGCAAAAGGAAGCAAAGAAGAGGTCAGGTCGGAGTCTGCATGCCCGACTCGATTTTGGCCCAGAATTTGACACATCCCCACCGCGCCGTCAGAAGGAGAAGCGCGGGAGGGATGGCCGCCGACCCCCAGTGTTTAACAGAATTGGGAGGAGAATGGAGGATGATGAGACATCCAACTCACAACATCTGGAAGAAAGTGAGGAGGATGAACGGCGTACCGGTGTCCATGCCAGACTCGGTAGCCGGAGAGTTCAGGACAGACTTGGGCGACGATACTCCCCAAGCGATAGCCCTTCAAGTCCAGACTCTGAGGACAGTCGGCGCAAGCGCCGAAGAAAGGAAAATTCATCCTCTGATAATTCCTCGGACAACGAGGATAGCGATACTGGGATAATCGGAAGTCCAGAATGAATCGATGACCAAGAGGAGGAAGATATATCTCTCCCGTGGCGCCATCAAAAGGTGGATGCATTCACTCGACGCATCAGTGATTTCTCAGAGAACAAAAGGAGGCGCATGCCTGCCAATGTAAAACCTATGACGGAACAGTGATCCCGACGATCACCTAAAATTTTGAATCACCGCTAATTGAAAATTGGCCACACCGTATGGTGCCATATGTTCAACTCCACGCTAGTAGGAAGTGCGGGCGGTTCAACAAGCTTCCACGCAGAAGCATCAATGGTTTTGAAGAATTGAGAAAGGCGTTCGCCTAAACTTTACTCAACGGAAAAAGTGTGCAAAACCCCATTGAACTCGCCAGGTCAAACAACAAGCAGTGGGAATCCATAAGCGCTTTTATGGAGCGCTTCAAAGATGAATGCATGCAAGTTAAAGCGTGCCCCGAGGTGCTCAAAATCTCAGGGTTCATGAATGGGATCAGCAACCCAAAACTTATCAAAAGGTTGAATGACAAGATTCCCCAATCCTTTTATGAGGTCATGAAACGCACACGGTCCTTCGTCCAAGGAGAGGCTGCTGCGGCGGATAGCAAGAAAAGCTACTCGAACTACCGGTCACAGGAACAACCTGGGAGACAATCCACTGACCGGAGTAGTAACCGTAACACGAATTATCGCAACCAGGGGAGTGGGCACGACAATGACAAGTATATCCCGTTGACAAAGACTCCAAAGGAGATACTCGCAATAGAAGGAGCAAAATTCCCAAGACCTCCACCAATGCGCACCCCGGAGGATCGGCGCGTAGGAGGTGGGTACTGCGACTATCACGGACAGAAAGGCCACACTACTAATGAATGTGTCCAGCTATGCCAGCTCATCGACAAACTGGTCAAGGAAGGTCGACTGGACCATTTGGTCAAGCACATTAAAGAAGGGAAAGATAGACAAAAGACTGGGAATAAGAAGGAGGGGCCCAAGGATAAGGCTGACACTATTTACATGATACAATCATGGCAAAGAGTAACTAGACAGAAGGTCAGCCAGAAGTTTTCCCATGGAAGTGCAATCACTTTCCCTACATTAACCATGAACGACGCAGTGGTAGAGCCGCTCATCATCGAAATTAATGCGGGGGGTCACGACATCCACCGCATGTATGTTGATGGTGGAGCATCTGCAGACATAATGTACGAACATTGCTTCAAACAATCTGCGCCGGAGATCGCGATCAGTTGAGCCCGATCACGGCAATACCGACCGGCTTCACAGAGAAAAGATATGGCCTATGGGGCAATTACGACTACTGGTTGGGTAGGTAATAACGACCACTCCACAACAGCATGGCTGGATTTTATGGTAATCAAATCCCCCTCGCCATACAATGGCATTATCGGAAGACCGGGGATATCAGCCATACGCGCAGTCCCGTCTACAGCACACGGGATGCTCAAATTTCCAGTGAAAGGAGGTGTCGTTACCCTCTACAATGTTGCCGTACCACCTCAAGAATGTAACGCGGTCACATGCGAAACGACACCCATTACAGCACAGTGCGCAACCAAAACTCCAAATCTAAAGGTAGCAATCCATCCCGATTACCCCGAACAGGAAATATCGATAGGAGGATCATTGTCGGACAACGGAAAAGCAGCGGTGTGCGCACTCTTGCAAAAGAACCTGGACATCTTTCCATGGGAGCCAAAACACATAACTGGGGTACCGCGTTCAATCACAGAACATAAGCTGAGAATCCGACTAGGATACTCACCAATACGCCAGAAGAAGCGCGGTCAGGCTCCGGAGCGCGTGCAAGTAATCCTGGCAGAGGTACACAAGTTGGTAAAGGCAGGAATCATGCGGGAAGTCTACTACCATGACTGGCTTTCTAACCCAGTTATGGGAAAGAAGAGTGATGGTAGCTGGCGAATGTGTGTGGACTTCACTGATCTTAACAAAGCATGTCCACAAGACTGCTACCCCCTACCAGAGATAGACTGGAAGGTGGAATCTTTGTGTAGATATCCACTAAAGTGCTTCCTCAATGCACACAAAGGATACCATCAAATCCAGATGGCTAAGGAGGATGAGGAAAAAACGGCCTTTCACACAAGCCAAGGCATCTAGTGCTACACAAAAATGCCCTTTGGCTTGAAGAATGCAGGCGCTACCTATCAGCGGTTGGTCGATAATGCATTCGAAAAACAGGTGGGACGCAACCTAGAGGTTTATGTCGATGACCTGGTCATAAAAAGCCATACGGAGGAAGAGTTGGTGCGCGATATTGAGGAAACATTTAAGACACTCAAGGAGATCAACATGAAGCTCAATCCTAAAAAATGCACCTTTGCGCTACTAAGGCATGTTCCTTGGATACCGATAGAACCCGATGGTATAAAACCGTGTCGAAAAGACTAAAGTCATCATTGACCTTCATTCACCGCAAGACGCTGAAGGAAGTCCAATCTCTCAATGGAAAGTCGGCGGTCTAAATAGATTCCTATCCAAGTCACAGACAATCGCTACTCTTTTAAAACACTCAAGAAGTGTATAAAAAAGGGAGATTTTCGTTGGACTACGGAGGCAGAAGAAGCCTTCGCACAGCTCAAACAACACTTGGCAACACTCCCTACACTTGTAGCACCCCGACCAGGGGAAGAGTTGATCATGTACTTATCTGCAACTCATGGAGCAGTCAGCGCAGTGTTACTAACGGATAGGGACTCAGTACAAACTCCAGTGTATTTTGTAAGCAAAGCGCTCAAGAAGACAGAGATGAACTATAGCGCAATGGAAAAGTTGGTCCTAGCATTAGTCTTCGCTGCCAAACGGGTGCGCAGTACTTCCAAGCGCACCGATAGCGATGATTACGCACCAACCGATCAAGCAAATCATCTCCAAGCCCGACGATCGGGACGATCGCAAAATGGAGCGTTTTGCTAGGTGAGCACAACATCTCCCTGCACCACGCATCGCGCGTAAAGGGGACGGTACTAGCGATTTCATCATCGAAAAACCGACAATCGATGATGCACCCGCACCAAGCAAGAAGGAACCGCGGATCCATGGATCTTGTTCACGAGATGGATCTTCGTGCGTAGACGGGTCGAGGAGCAGCCTCATTCTCACAAACCCGGAAGGAATGGAATTCACCACGCACTGCGTTTCGAATTCACAGCAACAAATAATGAGGCAGAGTATGAAGCCCTAATAGCAGGACTACGCATTGCAGCTCGAATGGGTGTACGTAACCTAGAAGCAAATGTAGATTCCAGGCTAGTAGCCAACCACGTGTTGGGCGAATACGTGGCCAAGGAGGACAATATGATTCAGTACCTCGACAAAACCAAGGCGCTAATCCAAGGCTTTGACAGGTTTACCATCAAACAGGTTCCTAGAGGGGAAAACCGTAAGGCAGATGCACTAAGTAAAATTGCATCCACAAGCTTTGCACACCTATCCAAACAGGTGTTGGTGGAAACGCTGAAAAGCAAATCCATCTCAGAGATGGAAGTATCCACGGTAATAGAGGAAGACGGCCCTACGTGGATGACACCGATAACGGAATTCCTAAACAAAGGAATGTTACCCCAAGAGCAGAAGGAAGCTCGCAGGATACGGCTCACAACACAGAGGTTCAAAATTCGAGACAACAAACTGTACCGACGCTCCTTCCTGCAACCATGGCTACGCTGCGTTGGCCCCCTACAAGCAAATTACGTACTGCGAGAAATCCACGAAGGTTCATGCAGCATGCACTCAGGACCACGGTCTGTGGTGGCACGCGCCTTGAGGTCAGGATACTACTGGCCAACCATGCACCGCGATGCGCGGGACTTAATAAGGAAGTGTAACGATTGCCAAGTTCATAGACCCATTCCGCGCCAACCACAGCACGAGCTAACACCAATTACGGCACCATGGCCATTCTACAAGTGGGGTATTGTTGGGTCTATTATAGATTTGATGATACAAAACAAGAAGAATGAAACATGAAGGACTAAAAGTGACAAGAAGGGAAACTACAAAAGATGGAGGATTTGGAAGATTCTAGAAGATATGCTTAAAAGAATATTTAGTTTCCTAATTGTATTGTTTCCTAATTATATTATGATTCCTCTTGTAAACCCTAGATGTCTCTAGTATATAAAGAGACATAGGGTCATTAGTTTTAGTACGTACGTACAAGATGTAGACGTCTAAAGGTGTGTGTGTGTGGGAACCTAGGCGTAGGGATTGGGAAAACGCCTAGGGTTTAGTGGTTTAGTTAGTTAGTGTTAAAGATCAAGTCTTTGATCTTTATTATTGTTTAGTTAGTTTATGATAATGAAAAACCTTGTTCATTATAACGTTAATTCTTATTGAATATTCCGCTTTCGTTATTATGTGTTCATAGATATAATATTAGACCTCGTCTAAGAGTTTCAACGATCTTATCAATTGGTATAAGAGCTTGGGGCTCATGATATCTAGGATCTACAAGGTTTTATGCGTCGAAGAATGATGAAAAAGACGAAAAATTCGGAGCTCAAAATTTTCGTATTTTTATACAACACTATTTTGAAACGGCGATAACTTTTTCGTTAACCGTTGGATCGTAACGAAATTTTAGGTGGACGTTCTCTATATGACAATCTAACTTTCCACCGGAAGGATCTTTAATTGGAGGTCTGAGTCGAAAGTTATAAAGCGTCGAAGTTGGCTGCTGAGAATGGTTTTTCAGATTTGATTTTTAAGGTTGTCGAAGTATACTGTTGCGAAAAGGTGCATTAATGTGGTCCTATGTTGCTGCTGCTATCTCGTACTATTATTTGTGTGGGGCTTCTTAATTTACAATTGTCTAATATATGCAATTAATAGAGATTCGTTCATGATGATGTCGAAGATTTAATTGTGGGTCGGTGAGTGCACATATCCAATATCATGGCTTATGATTGGGTGATCGTGCATTTGTTTATTATTGAAATCTTCATTGAATTAAGCTGCTGCTATTGATATTCAAGATTCGGTTGCATCACGTGGATCACAGAAGTACGTATTATTATTTGTCGATCAATTTCCAATCTCGTACTTGTTAATGAATGATATGCTAGGTCTTTACTCTTTAGTTATTTATTAGTTCACGTGGGTTGAAGTCAAACAAGTACTAATATGGGATGAGATCTAGTTTGGTGCGGTGTATGATGTTAAGGTGTTCTTATATGTTGATTGGCTAAGACTTCAAGTGGGACGTTGGTTCTAATTTATTGATTGGTCCTCATGCCGCATATTATATTTTTCTTTGGAGATCACGTGAAGTATTTACATGACTTGGACTGCTATGGAGATCAAGTGGTATTATTATTTTATTCGAATAGGTCTTTGTGCATCAAGTGGGTATTAATTTTGGTCCAAGAAATTTTGTTGGTAGTTGAGTTATAATCTGGTATAACGCAAGACCGTGGGGTTATTTGATTGGTTTTCATCATGATGCACATATGAGTTCAAATTAAGTACTGCTCCGAGCTAAAAGAACTGTTGGAATTTTATTTATGCAAAGTACTGCTGCTGCGATTAGATCAAAGTACTGCTGAACAGTACTGTGTCAAAGTACTGCAAATTTGAAAGTACTGTTTGCCATAGTTTGAATGTACTGCTTATAATTTTTTTTAAAAGTACTGCTTCGTTTTTCAAAGTACTGTTTATGAAAGTACTGCTCCTTCTCAAAGTACTGCTCATGGTTTATTACGAGGCGATTTGAAATTAAGGGAAAGTCGAGCATGATATTTGGATGACACACACAGGTTATTGTTCACACACACAAAGAGTTTGGTTATTTGTTCTTAAAAGGATTTAAAAAGGCTCGTTTTGGAGATTTATTGAAGAATTGATTACGAAGAGGATTATTTATCACTTATTTGAAGGTGAAGTGGAATTGCTTGATTTGTTTTCTTATCATCTAGCTTGTTGAATCTAGCAATGTGTGATTTTTCTTATGATGCTCTATGCACACATTGGCTATCACTTAAAGGAGTTACATTGTAGTGCTCAGTGTCTCATACTAGTTGAGGATTCTTTTCAAGGGATTGCGGTCTACTTATATTTGGTGGATATAAGTATGGAGTTCCGTGGATAGTACAAGATTTAAGACACAAGTTTGGGAAATTCTACTTCTTCATCAAATTCGTTATACTCGGTTTTTCTTCACAAGTGATCATTACATAAAGCCTACAGATTTGAAGAATCAAGAAGATGGTTAACATATGAGTTTTAGGGGAAGCTTATTGTTAAATGTTTAACCATCTACATGCATCACTCAAGGGGAAGTGTTTGATTTTTACTCATTGTTGATCATTATTACTACGCTAGTTGAAGTTTTCTCGCTTTGGATCCATTTTCTTATGATGCGTAATGGTGGGCGATTTGAAGCATTGGAAGTCTTAGATTGGAAGTATGATATAGGTTAGTGGTGGTCAAGATCATTATTTGCATCGTTCCCTATTTAGATAATAACAAAAGGGGATGAGATGTTTGAGTGACATGTTTAAGTCAAGGGAAGATTGTTTCATTCATGGTGAGAGTTAATTATCTCAACTTCGCTACTCGTCTAGGGAAGTTCGTACAAGAATCGTGTTTGTTTTGTCATCATCAAATAGGGGAAGATTGTTGGGTCTATTATAGATTTGATGATACAAAACAAGAAGAATGAAATATGAAGGACTAAAAGTGACAAGAGGAAACTACAAAGATGGAGGATTTGGAAGATTCTAGAAGATATGCTTAAAAGAATATTTAGTTTCCTAATTGTATTGTTTCCTAATTATATTATGATTCCTCTTGTAAACCCTAGATGTCTCTAGTATATAAAGAGACATAGGGTCATTAGTTTTAGTACGTACGTACAAGATGTAGACGTCTAAAGGTGTGTGTGTGGGAACCTAGGCGTAGGGATTGGGAAAACGCCTAGGGTTTAGTGGTTTAGTTAGTTAGTGTTAAAGATCAAGTCTTTGATCTTTATTATTGTTTAGTTAGTTTATGATAATGAAAAACCTTGTTCATTATAACGTTAATTCTTATTGAATATTCCGCTTTCGTTATTATGTGTTCCTAGATATAATATTAGACCTCGTCTAAGAGTTTGAAAGATCTTATCAGGTATCGACATTGCAGGTCCTTTTCCTGTTGCAGCAGGAGGATTAAAGTTCCTCATAGTCGCCATAGACTACTTCACCAAGTGGATTGAGGCAAAGGCAGTGGTGACAATCACTGGAAACCAGGTGAAACGCTTTGTCTGGGAAAATATTGTATGCCGCTTTGGTCTACCTGGGGAAATCATCTCGGACAACGGGAAACAATTCTGCGACAACCCTTTCAAGGACTGGTGCGACAAGCTAAAATCACACAAAGACAAGCGCCGCTTAAACACCCACAAACCAACGGCTTAGTTGAACGTGCGAACCGAAGCCTGGGTGAAGGAATTAAGGCACGCTTGGACAAGCACAAAGGAAGATGGGTGGAAGAACTATCGCATGTTCTGTGGGCGCACCGCACTTCAAGCAAAACAAGCACAGGGGACACCCCCTTCTCTCTAGTTTATGGGACAGAAGCCGTCATACCAGCCGAAATCGGAATGCCAACTATTCGCACTGCTGAAATCAATGTGGCAACCAACGATGACGAGCGACGTATCGACTTAGACCTACTAGAAGAAAGGCGCGAACGCGCAGCTATACGGGAAGCAAAATAAAAGTCAAGGATGAAAGGATACTATGACGCTAAAGTGCGAAGTGTTTCATTCAGACCAGGTGACTTCGTTTACCGTGCGAATGATGCGAGCCACGCAGAAGACACATGCAAGCTTGGACCAAAGTGGGAAGGGCCCTACGAGGTTACTGAGGCTTTAGGAACAGGCGCGTACAAGCTAGGAGGCTTGGATGGTCGTGAACTGCCACGCACATGGAACATCTGCAACCTTAAGAGGTGCTACCTATAGGAATGGCTACAGCCCAACGCACAGACGCTCCTGCACCTTATTGAAGTGCCCAATAAACATCTATGTATTTACTTTTTTGTCTTACTTAGTATAATTTATTTCTCATAAAAACTTGCAAGTATCAATAAAACGTCGTGGTTTCTAGCTAACTCCGCGACACATTTTAATTTGTTATTTCCATATACTGTATGTCTTAACAAGTTTTCATTTCTTGCCTACATGGCGTGCATGCACTAAATAAACCCACGATGGTAAAAGGATGAGTTCACCTACCAAACAACTCGTTGAGTAAGAGGGTTGCAAACCCATCAACATTGGATCACGTATCCTTGTTAAACACCTTGTTCTCAAGACGTTGGAATAAGTTTGTACGCATCTCACGACAGGTGCGCAACAATGCATATGGTGCACGTTTAACAACTTAGGAACCAAAGACATTTGATTCCTTGATATGATATTTACAGTACGCTGCATATCATAACATACACGATTATGTTAAAAATTATCTCTCAAGTATACTATGATCTTCATACATGACTATGGATTTCTTATTTTATTCGCGCTTGTGTAATACTTTGACTCTTAGAACATGTCTTATACGCAAAGATAAACAGATAAGTACACACATTACAAGTTGCATTAATATCAACACGTAAAAGGAGATCTTCATTAATAACTATAAGTTATTACAAAAGGATGTTCACTTTACAAAGTACAACCTACCAACTATTACAATGTTCAAGAGATGAGTTACTTACGCGGTTTGCTGCATCTTTAACCTCGCTTAAACTCTTCAACAAATCAACATCTTTACGAGCTACGGTAGTAACACTAACAGGCACCCCGTCAGAACGGGGGAGGTGAGCTGCGCCAACGCCACACAAAACGGCCTTACCCTTAATGCCTTCTTTCATGGCGAGCCTGGTAGCATGAGCTTCCAAGACCTGTTTCAATGGAACTTCCTTCTCCAAAGCGAAGGGGTTCAGGGTATCTTTGGGATGAGCAAAAATAGGCACTTGAAGCTGCGAGACATCGGGTTTCAAAATATAGTCTGGCTGCGCTTCTGCATTATCAATACGATGTCGCGCTAATGTCAACCCTTCCATAATAACAGTTATGGGATAATCTTGGTCGCGTTCCATGTCAGCAATCATTGGAAGCTCCAAAGACTTCATCTTCTCCATGGCAGACACTAGCTCATCATAAGACTGCGCATTATAGCCAGGTACTCTTTCAGCGGGTACCTTCAACAGACCTGCCTCATGAAGCTTCTCGACAGCTTTTGCTTTACCGTGCTCCAGAGCGCACTGGACTACCCCCCGAAGGCATTAACCACTTCTGGCGACTCTAGGGTAGTAAGGGCAGCGAGACAAAGACCATGGGCTATAAGCCACCTGCGCTCAGCTATAGTCGACAAGAGTTGGGGGTACAACTCCTCGTCGTACTCAATACTGAGTTTGCGTAATTTGGCCTCCTGCGCCTCTAGAGCACCTTTCACAGTGGCACCAAAGTTTTCAAGCTGTGAAGTCAAGTCCTCTTTGCCCATCTCCAAATACTTGATGCCCGGGCATGCGACCTTGTATCCCGAGGCCTCTCGCCGCTCTTGGTTTAGTTGGCCCATCGGCGCCATCTTTCCTCACCGCTTACAGGCGTAAACACTCAGACTCTCTGCCTCAGCCTTGGCACTAGCCAACTGATCCTCCAGCAAAGCAATGGTCTGATCCTTTTGAGCACCTTGGTTGCTTTCACAAAAAATTTGAGCCTTTAACTTCTCAACCAGCGAAGCTTGATGCGCAGAAACCTGCACCAACTCTTCAACCAGTTATTCCAGTGGGGTACCCCTAACAGACACATCCTCATCTTTTTGTTTATGCGGCTCGGAACGCGCAGAATGTACAGGACTCGCCCTTGAGGGCGACTCCGCAGCCTGTTCAAACTTGCATACACGGAAAAAGAATTATTAATTTCCTACATAACCACGGGGGTGCGCATGAAAACATTGACAACATCACTTACTGTGGGCCTGAAGCCTTAGCCGAAGGCGAAGATGACGCAACATCACTGGCAGAAGATTCCAGAGTGAAGATCACGGGGCACTTTTTCCTTAAAGAGCTCGCACCATCTTCTCCGAGCGCTCTTTTTCGTTTTAGCCCGGATTCTTGCTCTTCCTCCTCTTCTTCTCCCATAGGCTGCGCCGCTGCTACGGGTGGTGGCTGCGCTACTGTGGATGGTACTATGGGGTTTGGCACGCTTTGCAGCGGCGTCGCTTCCACTGCGACTGAGGAGCTGGTCCCTGTTTCTCCTAAATTCATTGCCAGGGTACGCCCTGCGGTGGCATCCAGTAGGGGCTCTTCTCCTTCTTTCAGCGGCCGTGTCCCTACACTCACTTGAATCGGCTTCGCTAGTTGCACCACTGTAAACAGATCCATCTCTGCGCAACAGAAGACAACAAGTACACATGTTGTATAATGTGCGAAAAGGAAAAGAAAGCTATTACATTAATTAAGACAAGGGATGCGAAGGATGAGCACCCACCCTGGCCATTAGCGCCTAAGAAGATTGGCATCTCATCTGGCATACCAAAGTAATTCCGGCTAATGCCCATATGCACCAGAAATTCCTCAGGATAGGAACTAATAGGGATGCGGTTGACGTTTATCAGTTCCGCATCCTCCACGACATATGATCCAGGCAGGGGGAGCTCATCCTTCGGCAATGTTCCCTGGGTATAAAATTCAAAACGCGATGGGAAGCACACGTCGTCTACCCAGAAAAAGTCTCTTTCCAGTTCCGGAGCGCGTCCAGTTTCTCTGTATAACACTGAAAGCGCCCCGCGCGTTTAGCGAATGAGACCCATCCGTGCGACCACGTTGTGTGGTAGAACGCACGGAATAAGTGGATAGTCGGGTTAATCGCCGATGTCGGCAATTAACCTCGGTTAGTAATCTTACCGCACCGCGATGCGGTGGGATAAGTGAAGCTGGTAATAATTCAACACGTCATATAGAAATAGGGATATGGGCACACGTTGATTCGCGAACTCGAAAAAACGTGTGTACACCCCTACTTTCCCGTCGGGGAAATCTGCAATAGATGCCTGGGCACCCGGAACAACTGGATGCACGTCAAGTGGTATAAAATAATCCGAGGTAAACTCTAGAAGTTCACCCTCAGTTATATCGGAGGTAAAGTCAGATAACTGCTTGACCATGGTGTTATTCTTTAAAAGCGTATGCGTGGTTACCTTCGAAATAGGTGATTTTCTGTTTTGCAAATGAAATGTTTCTTAACAATGGCGGATTGAATTTTTTCACTGTGAGAAACACAGTTAAAATGAGGTCACCGGTTATATAAGTGTCCTCATCCATGCGATGAGTGACACGTGGATCCCACTATCACAAACATGTGGACCAGATCACTTGATGTGACAATGCTGCAGTTGCTTTCCCCCGAATAACGAGGCGTTCATTTTAAAATACTATGTCTAGATACAATGTATCGGCATATATTTTTTTTGGCTTCTTCGCTACGCTTTGCAGTTTTTCATAAGTTGCAGTAATTAGTCTAGCATCCGCAGTTAGTCACTGCGCATACTAGACTGGGGGGACATGATGACGTATAGTCTATATCCAGGTCACGAACCCGACTAAAGTCCAACACTAACTTAGCCCAGTACGAACTGGGCTATGCCGATAGATGTTTGGGCTCACGAAGGCCCAAACCCAAAGCTATTTACGGAATAGATATCGGATATCTCCTATGTTTGGAGATAATTGTTTACCAACCGACTTAGGCGGGATACGCCGAAGGTTGGGGAACACGGAACCAACAAGGATTCCGTGTGTATATAAAGGGAACCACATCCCTCGTTAAAGGTACGATCTACAAACCCTAACTCTCCTTTAACCCTAAATCGATTACTTACTCTCACGCCGGAGGATAATCGTGGGAGACAATCCCACGGTAAGCCTAACGGTATTTTCTGTCTCTTAGTGCGCAGGTCTCAAGCAATAATCATCAATTGGTACGAGAGCCGGAGCCAAATAAGGAACGTCCATCTTTTGTATCAACAATAATGCTAAATACTAAACGCTAATTGCTCTAAAATGCTCTTAAACTCTGTATACCAAACACACCCAAAGCCTATACAAATATTATCAGTATCCACTAACAAAACCAACAAAGGTACAAAGCCCTAAATTCATTAAAAACAAGATTAGAGCGTGACGGCAAGCAGAGCTATATTCCTATTTTAATTCAAGATTAGAGGTAATGTCAACTTTTTTTACATCTTATATCTCTTTAGTCGCTATATACTTGTTTCATAGTAAAACGTTTGAATTGTTTCCATGTGTTAAACTAGTTACTCCGTATATGGGTACAGATTTGATATTATGATCATTCTGATGCATCTAAGAGCATATCCAATGTACTCTATTTAATATAGTTTAATACACTGTCATGTCATCATTTTACACCTTGGTACAATGATACAAAACCTTTATATATGCTGCATTGAAGTTAAGTTTAACAGAGTTCCGTGCATTTAGATTGACATAATAATAATGTAGGGAATTGTAATTCTTTCTTGTAGCACCCTTAAAAGGGTGAGAGTTGTGAGTTGCTAGTTTAATTAGTTTTTATCAGTTTAGAGTGTGTAGATGAAATTGGTTATCTAATTATTTAAAGTAAATAAACAATTCAATGTTTGGTTTTCATTTTTCTTGCCAGAAAACCATTCATGGGAAAAGGAAAGCAAGGGGCTATAGTTGTGCGTAACGGGGACCTAGTTACACACTTCAAGAATAATCTCAAACCAGTTGAGCTGTTGAGACACTCTTCAAGAGTTGGCTTAAACACACTGAACCCGTTAGTGCTGCCATTGCTACATGCCTCACGGCTGCATTCGAGGTTGCCAATGAAAATGCTTTTGGAGCTATCAAAGGTGCAACGTTAGGTTATGTTGTTAAATCACTGCATGGAAATCCAGAGGTTAGGCTTTTGTTATGTATTGCTACGTTTCAAATAAAAAAAAAAAAAAAAAAAAAAAGACCGTATCAAGTTGGTCTCAAGAGTATTATGAGGCCTTGGATACGAAGTTCAATAAAAATAAGTTTAAAGTATTAAAGTGGTATTTGTAGTTTTTTCAAAATACCGAATGCATCACATTTGGAGAATACCTGTATAAACGATACCTGAGAGCGAATGTTCCTTGCACCATTAGTGCCATGAGTTTTCATACCTCTACGGATGACTCCACTAATTAACGTTGTCTTCTTCCTCTTAATATTTATTGCACATTATGGGTACACTTGGTTGTCGTTGAATATGTGATTAAAATAATTGGACCTAATTGTATGTATTTAAAATCTTATGTTGTATACGCAGGGCTTGAGATTACCTTTGTCGGGAGGGGTCTTCGTGAATGCTCCTTATTCGGCTGCTTGGATGGGTTCATATGCAGCCATATATGGCGTCATGAGAAGATCAAGAGGCAAGGAGGATAGCATGACGCAGTAAGCATATGCATCACATTCAGTTTGTTGTAAAATGAATTTGGAGTCCATACTATACACTACAACATATATATCATTTGTAAGATTTTCGTATTCACTTTAAATATGAGTAGAATTTGTCGTTGTTTGCATTTATAAATATGTAAAATATGTTTACATATATAAGTGTAATTTTAACAATGAAAAACATGTACACAACTTACTTGTAAGCTATACAGTGTAAAGTTTGTCCAAACTTAAAAGTGTAAAATGTGACAAATTAAGCTATGCACTTGTATGAGTATAAACGAACCTTGATGGCAGAGCTGTCCTTGAGGGTGGGTGAGGTGCGCAACCGCCCAGGGCTCCAAAAAGTTAAGTGCCCCCAAATTTGTCTCATTAACAATTATATTCATGTGTACACATACTTTTCTTGAAGAAAAAAACAAGTACTTAAGTAAATATTTTAAATAGGTCATATGTTGAACGTTTAAATAGTTGGTTTGCATTATACCTTATAAACGACACCACTTTTCATATAACATTAGTTTTTGAAGGTTTCATTGTCGATTTTCACCCAGGGCCCTCAAAAAAACGGCTTGAGCTCTACCAATTTATAATCTTCAAGCTCGAACTTGTGGTCTGTGAAGTAATCGACACTCTTGAGCTCAGCTCGACCCGATTATCTGTATTACAATGTTTTGATTTCTTTGCTCGAACCAGTCTCTCTACCACCGGGTAGGGGTATGACTTTCTAGTGTCTATATCCTACCGCCTTATACCCAGAAATTGTTGTTTTTGTTGTACTCATCTATGTATATCATTGCAGTTTGGTGACAGGTTTTGGTGCTGCGGTCATTTTCTCAAAAGTTTCTGGTGCTAGGGTTGGTGATGTAATATCAAATGGTTTTATTTTCGCGCTTATTGATCTTGTAGCTTATAAGGTGATCATGTTGCTCTTCTTGCACCTATCCTAAAAAATGTTTGAGAATTTAGGACCCATTTTTAAAACTTAATGTTGATCTTTATATAGCTCTAATTAGTTAAGTGAGTATATTACAAAAAGTAGGTATAATATGCTGATTTTTAACCTATTACTCACTCCGTCTTAAAATTATAGTCCACATTTTCTTTTTAGGATGTTTCAAAATAGTTGTTTATTTTCTAGTTTAAGTAAAAAAAAGAGAATTTAGTGAAGGAATATTCTGGTTGAGATTTATAGTGGTCACACTTTTATTAAACTTAATTATTTTTGTCTTCTGACAATAATTTTAAGACGAAGAGAGTATTATTTTAAAATATAATTTCAATAGTAGCCCAGACGCCCCGCGTTACTTCCTTCTCTTGACCAGATTTTTTTTCCAAATAGACTAGGGTGACTTTGAAATTGGGCTACCACCTTAATATCATGACACGTGTCTATTTTTATAAGTATACAAAGTACAATTGTGTAAGCTATGTGTAAGACTTGTCCCCTAGGTGTACTTTGGGTGACTACTCTGTGTCGGGGCGACTTGTACCTTGGGCGACCAAAATTTTAGTATTTTGACTTTTTTCACTAAATGACAAAATTTTGGTCGCCCAAGGTACAAGTCGCCGGATAGAAAAGTAGTCGCCCAAAGTATACCTAGGGGACAAATCTTACACATAGCTTACATACTTGTACTTTGTGTATTTATAAAAATGGACACTTGTCATGATATTATGGTGGTAGCCTGATTCCAAAATCGCCCTGATTTATTTGGGAATTTTTTTTATTTCTGTTATAAAAATAGGAGTAACTACTTTTGGAATTATCTCTTATTTTAATATTGTAGTCTCTTGTTTTCTTTAATTTTATTATATGTTGCGATTTAGCCAATCTAGAATATGTTTTCGTGTTGTTCGATCAAAACTATGTAAATAATCTCTTCAAGCATCACGGTTTAGTTGTACTCGACCTTTTAGCCCGTATAGATTTCTTTAGAGATAATGATTTGTTGGTTTTTTACTACTCGTATTATTTACCTATTTTGATTTGTCACTTCCCCTCACCGTCTGAAACATCTCAATCTGCTTCAGCTGCTTTGCTAATGAGAGTATGGACAAATTTAAGTAGCTAAATCGACCATTAGGCCAAATTATATTGCGCTTTTTAGACCTTATTAATTTATATATTAATAAGGATGATTTAAAAGTGACCAAACCAGTTTTGACTTGAAAGCATTTGCAGAGACGATGTGCAAAAGTTAAAGATAAGCTGTTTACCGAAACGAGAGGAATGTTATCAAGTCTTGGTTTGGATGAGTATGAAAAGAAATTTAGAAAGGGCATGGTCACTGACAAATCTCTACAGTTGCTTACAAACAGGCTAGTGCACTAACAATTTGATCAATCATGTTTTTTTTATTTATATTTATGCTATATCTCATATGATTAATTTATGGTTCTTTTAATTATAAATCAGTGATCTGGAAGAGGTAAGAATTCCTCCTGGAGCAAGACGACTTATTCTTGATCACATCCGAAGGTCTGAATATTGATTTTGCTTACCCGAATATAATACTTGGGATTGGTCTTTTACTTTCTATTTGTGTGTGTGTAGGGAGAAGGAGATGAAGCAAGGTGGCGGAAAGAAGACGGACATATTTGGTTGATATCTTCAACTCGTCTTTTTCCGTTTTTTTGCAACACAGCCAACCTTTCGCATGTATCTGCTAGAGCAGCTGATCGTTTTTCCTAAGAGGGATATTTCCAGATTTCAACTATATATTCCATTCAAACAATAGATTTAAGCTTTACTGAATCCAGCATTTGAGACCAGCATATAACTGCTCCAAAACTTAGGGTGTGTTTGTTTCATTAAGATGTTTTGGTCTGAATCTGACTACTGCATCTTACTGATAAGAGGTGGCTATAAAGTCTTAATCTAAATGAAATAATGTTTTTCTTTTTAATTATCTAAATTGTTTTAAACTTTTAATTGTTTTTTAGTACTCTGTAAATATTACGTAGTAATTCAATTTAGTCCACCGAACACAACTCATATTGTTATAAAAAAAAAAAAAAAAAAAACAAAAAAAGAGCCCACGTTAGGATTTATTAGTAAGAGGCCCAATTCCAAAATGTTATAAGCCTAACCCTAGATATTTCATAGTACATCTACACTTCTTAGCCAATTTTCATTTTTATCTATCTACACAAAGTATACACACAGAGACGGAGCCAGGATTTGGTGTTAAGGGGGGCCGAAGGCCGTCCATAATTTGGATAATAACATACAAGTTTTAGATTGATTACCTCACCGATTCAATGGTTCAATCATCTGACCGATCTTAAACATGAATAATGAAATGAAAATTTGGTCATTAGTTATCGTATATTATCTTAATCCATTAACAAAATATTACAGTAACATGTTACTAAATTAACAGATACTATATAAGCACTCAAAATTAACTTATCCAACTATTATGCTAACTTTTTACGCAATATCAAAAGAATAAAGAAAAAAAAAACTAAAATACTACTAACAAAAAAGCAAACAATGAAATGAAATGGATTTCTCATTTTTCAAAGCTCTGACAAACATTGAAAGTAGTGTTACACGTAAATACAAGTAGATATATTTTATATATTAAATACTCTAATGTATATCCACCCCTACCAAAGATACATCTATCTTTTTCTTTTTTCTTGAACTGAACATCTATCTTCTTCAGCAAACCTTTTCAAACACTTAGATCTTTTCATAGATTGTGTAAAATGATAGGTCAAAGACTTTATAAAACAAACAGTGGTTTAAACTTTAAAGCAACTATTGCAGCAAACAATTATGATTTCAAGAGCTTAACGAGTCATTACCATCGCCGAAAACCAAGGTACAAACTGTGTCAGTTGGGCCGGTTGGGGGGGGCCGAGCACCCGCCAGCCCCCCTACTGGCTCCGTCTCTGTATACACAACAACAAAAACACAACCACACATATCTTCACCTAACCTTCTTGGTTCTTTCCATCTTGTACCACAACAAATTCGTAATCAAAATTTACCTTGTTATTATTTTCAGCCAAAAACGAATTTGTACTCACCCACTCTCATATATGTTGAACCGAAACTGAAAACATCCTTGAAACCTTTGGAATAACTTTTTGTTACTAGTATTTTCTTGTTTTTCAGAAACATGAAAGGGAAGGGTTGGGAGGTGGGTGAAGGGTTTGTAGGTTTTGGAGGGTTTGCTAAGAGGCAGTAAGATCTAAAAGCCAACTCTTACTCCGGTAAGACATATACATCTGACCGCATCTGATTGACAATAAAAAAACAAACAAACGACGTTTTCGTAAAAAACAAACACATCCTTAATCATCTATACTACTTATAATAGAGGAACGCACTTCTCTCATATTAATTATTTTAAGATTTTCATATATAGAATTTTAAGCAAATACAATATTGAAAACATTATTTACAAGTATCTAAAGCACATATAAAACTAAAAACACACTACTCATATTACAATTAATACACTATTAAAAACACCTATTCATTCAAAAATACATGTGAAAAAACATAATTTACAAGTAGTTGAAGCACAAATAAAACAAAAAAACACTATTCAACACATACAATTAATACACAATTTAATTCACCTATTCACCAAAATATACATCTATTTAATCACAATATACAATCTAATTAAACTTCCAAAACAAAATAACATTTTTTCGCCAAAAAATTTAGTCACAGGGTACCCGCCGCCGCATCGCGCGGGTACCCTGCTAGTTCATTAAGACCAGCATATTGCTAAATATATATTTAAACCCGAAAACCTTGAAATAACGCCTTAATGGCTTTAGTATTATGAACTTCTAAATTTACGTTAAACTAGTCTTTATGAGCAAACAGGTGATGACTATTAGCTAAACTTCCGCCCACCTTTTGTAAATGTTATTAATCCTTCTCCCATAGCCTTCACCAAATTATTTATATAATATATAAAGAGATTCTTTTGCTACTGTATTTCGACTATGTTTGACATATGAGATTATGCTTATTTTTTCAAAAAATAAGCTACTTAAAATATAATCTTTGTTTGGCAGACATAACTGTAAGTTTGTGTATATTGAATGAATAATAATGTTTGGTACATCAAGATTATATAAAATACATAATGGACCGAATATACAATGGGTCAATACTTATACTAATACTAATAGACTAACACTCCCCCGCAATTTGAGCGGGAGGAGACCGAACACTCAAGCTGTCACGAAAATCAGTAAACAAGGCAGATGGTAACCCCTTGGTAAAAATATCAGCATACTGAAACCGCGAAGGAACATGTAGAACTCGAACTTGACCAGTAACAATCAAATCACGAACAAAATGAATATCAATCTCAATATGCTTGGTACGCTGATGATGAACATGGTTAGAAGACAAGTACTGCCGCACTCACATTATCACAATAAACAATAGTAGCAGATGACAATGGTGTATGAAGCTCACGTAGTAAATTCGAAGCCAACATGTCTCGAAAAAGATTGGCAACACCACGATACTCACCTCATCATCTGGAACGAGAAATCGTCGGTGACATTTAGAGGACCATGAAAGTAAGTTGTTGCCAAGAAAACACAATAACTCGATGTAGACCGACAAGTAGTAGGGCAACCACCAATCGAGATCCGAATAAGCAACCAATGACTCAAGAGTAGAAGAAAATAAGCAGTAAACCATAAGCCAAAGTCCCCGAACATACCGTAAGATCCGCTGAGAGCGGTGAAATGAGGCTCACGAGGATCATGCATATATAAACAAACCGTTGCACAACATAAGTAATATCGGGTCTAGTAAAGTGAGATCTTCAAGAGAAACGCAAAACTCCGATATAACGAGGATCGAAACCGGATCACCACCAAGACGCAACTTAGACTCGGCGTCAGCAGAGTCGAGAAGGGTTACAACCAACCATATGCACGCCCAAAATCTCCATAGCATACTTACGTTGTGACCAAAACATCCCGGAAGAGTCGCGCCAGAATCGACACACCCAAAAATAATTAAGAGCACCCAAATCATCATAGAGAACTCCTTATGTAAAGAAGCAATAATCCGCCGTAATAAACTATCGAGGAAGCGATAAGCACAATATCATCCACATATAGTAGCGTAAAACGATTATCATCACCACAGCCGGTAAATAAATAAAGAAGAATCACGCCGACTCAAGTAAACCAACAATAAGAATATAAGCGACAAACCGCCGAAACCATGCCCGAGGCGCCCGCTAATACCATAAAGATAACACGTAATAAACAAACATAATCCGGATGCTCGGGATCCCGAAAACCGGTGGTCGATGCATATAAGCAGCCACCAAATCACCATGCAAAACGCATTCTTGACATCAAGCTGATGAACAGGCCAATGTCGAGAAATAGCTAAACTACGAACAGTCCGAATGGTGCCCGGCTTAACAACCGGACTAAAAGTCCCATCAACATCTACTCCCTCTACCTGTGTGCTACCATTGGAAATAAGGCGTGCCTTGTACCGACTAAGAGTGCCATCAACCAAATACTTATGGTGAAATAACCACATACACCTAACAACATTGACACCCGCAGGACGGGGTACAGAAGTCTAAGTTTTATTCTTAATAAGCACATTATATTCATCAAACATATCATTTCGCCAATTTGGATCATCAAGAGCATCCTTATACGACCTAGGTGACGGAGAAACAGTGGACACTTGACCAGCATACTTAGGATTAGGACGAGTAGTCCTGACACGAGAACGTGTGACCATGGGATGAATAGATACAACAAGTGGTGGCGTTGGTGAGTCAGGGACAGGTGCGTTAGGGACATGTGGCATTGGCGTTGGTGTAGGTGGGGCATGGGAGGTAGGTGGTTGGCTCCCGAACAGTCAAGTTTAGTCACACAAGCTGACCACTTGTGAATGGTCAACCGTAACAAACTTCAAACAGTCTGGAAGCAAATGCAATTAAGATCAGAGGAATATAGTGGATTCACGGGTCGTTAAGTCCCACGGAGGATGAATGGTGTTTAACACGGTCGGATGTCGAATAATCACCAAGGATAGTGATCGGTAAGGATTTTGAGTTATTTATACCTAAAGAAAAGTTTTGTAAATTACAGGGCTTAAATGCAAATTAAAGAAAGTTAAAAGATAAACTATATTAAATAAACGCTATCACTATATTTAAAGCGATGTTTTGATTTTTCTTTATAAAACTTAAATTAAAAACTACGCGACGTATAAAAGAAAATGTGAAACTGAAGCAATATTAATCATAAAAATATGAAAATGATATTTTACAAACCTAATGATAAGAGAAAATTTTAGAAAAAGAAAATTATTTTATTACTATTTATCTAATTATTATTAGTTAAAAACTATTTTACTTATTTAATAATAGCCTAAAATACAAGAAAATATGAAATTAAGCTAGAAAATGAAATTATGACTTGGAAAAACTAAAATAACTAAAAAGAATTTTCAAAACTAATTTTGTATTTTTCGATTATTTTTCTATTTTCTATGAATTAAAAAATATTTGAAACTACTTAAATTGCTAAAATTACAAATTAAACTCGAAAAATCGAAAAATATTTTTTTGCTTTTTATATTTATCTTAACCTAGAAAAATGAAAACTTATTTTTTTGAAGTTTTTCTGATTTAATTGTATTAAAAGCTAATTAAAAATGCCTAAAAATTGTTTTTAATGAAGAAAAATAGCAAACTGACCTAGAAAAATATGAAAAATTCAAGAAAAGTCTAAAATAATATACTGAATCTAAGAAAAATATGAAAACAGTAGCTTGTGTGTAAGAAATTGAAACTGCAATGATAAGTGCTTATGAATAAGCACTTAAAATAAGCCAAAGAGCACAATAAGCTACCAAACTATCACAGAACCTATAATATGTTAAAACTACTCACAAGCAACTTATTTCAACTAACTTAGACCACTGAAATGCAAACTAAAACAGATTTGGTTATTTGAGCTTAATGCCAACGGTTTGATGCTACTACTTTTAAGCTTAAGCACAAGCTTCTCAATAGTGAAATTAAAAACCGAAGTTGGAACCTAAGCTAGACCTGGCTAGCTACCTATAAACCAAATTTGAGCCCTGGACAAGCTCTTATGAGCTTTTGACAAGCCTTGCTCAAACTGTGAAAACTCAAGATTCATCGAGTTTGTGAGCAAGCGATAAGCCTGTTTGACAAGCTCTTTGAAGCTTTTAGAAAATTACTAAAATTCAATAAAAATCATAATAAGTAACTTAACCAACTGAAGTTTTAACACCCAAAGTTTCACTTAAATTGAACCGAAATGAATCTATTAAAAATCACCCAAGTGGGTCAAAACCGGTTTTGCAAGTTTTGACTTTTGACACGATTATGAGATTTTGACTTTAATGAACTTTGCAACTAATTTAAGGACCGAGATTGATGTTATATGGTGAAATGAAACTAGTACAAGCTATCTCTATGTATTTTAAACACAAAATAAGATTTTGATTTCACAAAATCTCATGATTAAGAAATTAAGACAGTCCTATGTGGTTTTGACTTTGAGAGTGCACAGGTGAGATTTGATGACTAAAATGGTTTAAATGGATCTAAGCGAGACTACATGAGCAGATATTAAGCTCACACAAGAGCTCAAGCTCATACAAATCTACTGATCCAAACACTATTTTAGAAACTGTTTTGAACTTTAAGCTAACTGATTACTGAGTTAGTATGTATTATCACTTAAACTGATTCTAATGATCCTAGTTACAACTAAATAGACAGGTTTAAGATACTCAATGACCACAGATTCCAATACCAACACTTTATGCAAACTGAGTATGAAATGGAAAGTGAGACACAAACTTACAAGTGTCCACTAATATTGCGACTAAATGTAACCCAAACCAAACTAAGCTACTCAAATCCAACCCAAATCAACTCGCATCAACCCCATTCCATTTCCAAATCTGCTTAAACCAATATCTCTTCACAATTAACTTTTATTGACCAAAACCAAAATTGCTTGAATTTGTTTTATAAGCTTACTAAAGCTATAATAAGCTTAAATAAGCTTATTTGAGCTAAAATAAAGCTACTTGGAAGCTTTAATACTGAGTTTGAAACTAACTTTTCAACAAAGGACATGAAAACATGAAACTTAAATCAAACTTTGAATTAGGACTTGAACTTGATTACAAACACTTAATTAACTTAAATTCAATACAAAGGAGCTGAAAATTACACTTTAAGACTTAAACTAAGACATTTTTATAAAAAACGACATACATGAATTTTAAAAACTAAGTACTGGTTGCTTCTCTCTTTCTCTTGCTTCTTTTTATACACCAATATGCTTCCACGTGTCCTCTGAGCAAATCCCACTAATAATTTCAACCATTGGATGACTTGAGTGTATATTGGCCGTTTGATCAAAATTGGCGGGAAAGATGGTTTTGACCTTGGGCTTCTGAATCTGCAACTAGGGGGTGGCATTAATTGTGGTGTGTAAAGTTGGTAGATATAATGATGAGGGGTGGAGGGATAAGGTGAGGTGATGGGAGATGTTGCAGGCAAGTGGGAGGAAGGAGAAGGGCAGTGGTGGAGGGAAAGGTGGGGTTTGACCGGATTTGACCAGGGGTCCAAAACAGGGGGGTCACAATGGTAATGGCAGGGGTCAAGGGAGACACAAGGCCAAAGGATTAGTTTAATATTACAAGGACCATTTGTGCAATTTCAGATTCTTGAAGGACCATTTCTGCCAATTTCTCAAAACTGTTTCAAGGGTCACTTTTGACAAGTGTCAATAGTACAAGGACCATTTTTGACATTTTCAAATTTCCAAGGACCAAACTTGACATTTTCAAAACTTGAGGGACTAAAGTTGTAATTTTGCAATTTTTGATTTTAAGGACCAATTTTGACAACTCATGAATCCCTAAGGACTTAAAATGATATTTTTCTTTATTTAGATTTACCAGGGACTGTTTTTGACAACTTTTGAAACTTGAGAGACTAAAACTGCCAATTATGCAAACTTGATATGTTTTTCACAGATTTTGATATTTTGCATTTAAAACACATAAAACACTTATTTGTGATATTTTTATCATTTGATGCATTTCGAGTGTTTTGGATGTTTTGCAGTTTAAATGGTACAAAATGATGAGTATTTAGACACTCATCAATCCCCACACTAAGATATTGCTAGTCCCTAGCAATATTTTGAGAAAAATTAATGGATTTCATCTCTTTACCAAAAGCCATTACTTCGGAGTAGCCAAATGTTTCAGTTCAAGTAAGAACCTTGGTACACCGATAACCAAATGATTTTGAGCAAATCACCGACTTCCAATGATTTGATTTGTCTTTACCGAAGCCGTTTGCTTCGGACTAATAACTCTTAGATAAAATATCTTTGGTGGTGATTACCAATTATGGTTTTTCCATCGCCTTTACCACAAGCCATAAACTTGCGGGCTAGCCAACTCTTCACTTTTAAGGATATGGTGAAATGAACACCATACAATTTTGGGCAAATTGCAAGTCGTCAACGGATTTGAGATATCTTTACCAAGAGCCGTTTGCTCTGGATTAGCCAATCCTTTTGTTTTTAGACATGGCGGATCGATAACCATAAGTCGAGTAAGTGCAAAACACTTACTCCAAAAAATTTTGGCCAAAATGGGGAATTGGGTGGTATAATTACATGATAAAATTCGTGAGAATTCCCCACACTAAATTGAATATTGCCTCAATATTCAAAGTACAGCATGTTATGCGAAACATAGAACGTAAAAAGGAAATACTACGCCATTATTTAGCAAGATTTTTTTTTTTTTTTTTTTTTTTTTTTGATTATTATATATATACAATGGGCAACTCCCCCCACTAGGGTGGTACACACGGTGAAAACCCATGTAGCATGCTCTTGTTTTTGATTCGAGTCGCTAGCTTGACTCGATCCCGCATTCATTGGTTCATGGGAAAGTTTGTAGATCCGGACAATCGGGAGGAATGTCCTCTCCAAAGTAATGCTTCAACCGATGACCATTCACTTTAAAGTTTGGACCATCGGGTTGAGATAACTCAATGGTTCCATATGGGAATACTTTAGTGATGGTGAATGGTCCAGACCAGCGGGATTTTAGTTTTCTCGAGAAAATCTTCAATCTTGAGTTGAAAAGAAGGACTCGATCACCGACGTTGAAAACGCGGTTTTTGATTTTTGAGTCATGAATCTTCTTTGTCTTTTCTTTGTAGATCAAAGAGTTCTCATATGCTTGATCACGGAGTTCATTTAATTCATTCATTTGAACTTTCCGGTGATCACCGGTATCTGAATATTGAAGTTGGCATGCTTCAAGGCCCAAGATGCCTTGTGCTCAAGCTCAACCGGTAGATGACACGCCTTCCGCACACAAGCTTGTATGGAGTACACCGATGGGTGTTTTATAAGTCGCACGGAAGGCCCCAGTCGTCATCTAGCTTATCGACCAAGAGGCACGGCCGCCAACCGTCCTCTCCGTAATTCTTTAATCCCTCGGTTGGAAACTTCCACTTGCCCACTTGTTTGGGGTGGTGCGCAGAGAGAGGCGGTGAGTTACACCATACTTTTGCATGACTCTATCAAACCGGTCATTGCAGAAATGCGCACCACGATCACCGATTATAGCTCGTGGAGTTCCAAACCTAGCAAAAGAGATTTTAAGAATTACACAACAACTCGGGCATCGTTGGTAGGCAAAGCTTTCGCTCAACCCATTTTGACAAATAGTCAACGCCACGAGTATGTATTTATTACCATGAGAAGAAGGAAATGGCCCATAAAGTCAATGCCCCGGATGTCAAAGATCTCACACACTTGAATGGCGTTTTGCGGCATTTCATTTCTTTTGAGATATTCCGTGACGTTGACAAGCGTCACGTGTTTTGACAAATTCATGGGCATCCTTGTAAATCGTGGGCCAATAGAATCCGGAATCAAACACCTTCTTGGCGGTGTAGTTGGGGCTATGATGTCCCCAAGAGGTCCGAATGGCAAGCCTTGAGAATGTCATTGGCTTCGACCATACACACATCGCTGATGACTTGATCGCGCAAATTTTGAACAAGTAGGGTCGTCCGAAATAATGTTTCACATCTTTAAAGAATTTGTTTTTCTGTTGGGACGACATCCCTTTCACTACAAAGTTACCCGCATGGTAATTTGCAAAGTCAAGAAACCATGGGGTAGAAGAGTCTCCACGAAAAGAAACCACATTGATTGTTTCGAGAGGAAATGTTTCGTTTATTTCCTTTTCTCGAACACATCTTGGTGAGGGTTTTCTAGACGGGATAGATGATCGTGATGTGTTCTCGACTCCTTTTTATCACGTATAATGATATCAAATTCTTGTAGGAGGAGAACCCAACGGAGCAATCTCGGCTTTGCATCTTGTTTTGCAAAGAGATATTTGAGAGCCGAGTGATCCGTATACACCACGCATTTGGTCAAGATAAGGTATGGCGAAAATTCTCAAACGCATACACCACACCAATAATTCTTTTTACGTAGTGGTGTAATGGGTTTGAGCTTGATCATAGTTTTACTTGCGTAGTGGATAGTGAAAATGCTTGGTTTTTCGTTGCCCCAAGACCGCACCGATAGCAAAATCACTTGCATCGCACATGAGCTCAAAGGGTAAATCCCGATCGGGAGCAACTAGAATGGGTGCTTGAAGCTTTTTCTTTAATGTTTCAAAAGCTTCGATGCACTCGGTGAGAAGATAAAAGGAGCATCTTTTTCAAGAAGATGGGTCATAGGTCAGGCGATTTTAGAAAATCTTGTATGAATCTCACGATAAAACCGGCATGACCTAGAAAACTCCTAGTACCTTTGACGGTAGTAGGATGAGGCGCTTTAGCAATAACATCGACTTTTGCTCTATCGACCTCAATCCGTTTTTGAAATCTTATGGCCAAGGACTATGCCTTCTTTCACCATAAAGTGGCTTTTCTCCCAATTTAGACAAAGATTGGTGTCTTCACACCGTTTTAGCATTTTATCTAGATGGAGAGACATGTTTGAAACGAGTCCCCAATGACCAGAAATCATCCATAAACACCTCCATTGTTTCCGATCATGTCGTGGAATATGGCCATCATACATCGTTGGAGCGTGCGGGAGCATTACATAAGCCAAAAGGCATACGTCAGAGGCAAAAGTTCCGTATGGGCGGTGAATGTGGTCTTCTCTTGATCCCGTGGATCAATGGGGATCTGAAAGTAACCCGAGAAACCATCAAGGAAACAATAGTACTCATTCCCCGCTAATCTCTCAAGCATTTGGTCCATGAAGGGTAGAGGAAAATGGTCTTTACGGTGGCGTCATTCAACTTACGATAGTCAATACACATCGCCATCCCGTAACCAAATGAGTTGGAATTAACTCGTTATCTTCATTTGTGACAACAGTTATGCCACCCTTTTAGGAACACAATGAATTGGGCTAACCTAAGGACTATCTCGAGATTGGGTAAATCAATCTCGCATCAAGAAGTTTGATAACCTCTGTTTGATAACATCATGGATTTTGGATTTACTCTTCTCTCGATGTTGAGCTAGCTGGTTTGAAGTCATCCTCCATCAAGATTTTGTGAGTACAAAATTGTGGTTGATACCTTAATGTCGGAGAGTTTCAAGCAATTGCTTGCTTGTGTGACTTCAAGACCTTTATGAGAGCGATCTTTTCATCTTTACTCAAATCTCGAGCAATAATGACGGGTAATTTATCATCACCCTCAAGAAATGCATACTCGAGATGAGGCGGTAAGTCCTAAGTTCGACTTGAAATTCTTGATTTTCTCAACCGACTTGACTTCCTTGTTATGAAGGTCGACGGGAGGGAGCGATGATGATGGATCATTATTAAGCAACTTCTCAATGAGAAGTATATCCCCCTCAATGTCGATGGGAGCGTGATCAATTTCCCATGGAACATAATCACTAGACAAGTATGCTTCAATCTCTTCCAAGATGAAGTCACTTTCCTCAAACGGGGTGGAAGGAAGGGTAGAATTAGCAATGATGGGTTGAGATGAATGAGTGAGATTATCACTCGAAGAATTATGATCATAACCAAGAACTTCTTGAGAGTACTCTTGAAGCAACATCAATGATATCTATTCGTTAACCGACTCGAATCATAATTTGCGGAGTACCTCAAGTTTGATCAAGGTTAAAGGTGTGACTTCATTACCAACACGTAATGTGATTTCTTGCTCAAATACATCAATGAGAGAACGGCCCGTTCTTAGGAATCCTCTTCCAACAATGAGAGGAACCCGTGGATCAAGATCGAAATCAACAACTACAAAGTCGGTGGAAAATGGAACTTTCCTACTTTCACAAATACGCCCTCGGCAATTCCAAGTGGACGGATATTGTACGATCCGCAAGCTCAAGAGTCATGCATGTAGGAGTAAGGTCCGAAAGAAAGTTTCTTCCATCTTGAATGAGGCATCGTGTTTATGCTTGCACCAAGATCGGCTAAGGCAAAGCATTCAACCATTCACGGAAATACACAAGGTAAGAGAAATTTTCCGGGATCTCCAAGCTTTTCGGAAGCTTCTTCAAGATAACCGCAGAGCGTTCTCGTTCGAGGAGTTTAGCCATTTCAAACGACTTTTCCTTGTTGCTTAACATGTGTTTGAGAGTTGATGCAAATTTGGGCATCAAGATGATAGCATCCATAAAGCTTATGTCAAAATGTAATTCTTGGAAAATTTGAAAAATTTGTCCATTTGATGGTAGCTTTTTCATGAGCTTTGCTCATTCAAACGTGATGGGTAAGGAATAGAAGATTTGGATTTGGGGTTTTCAACGGGAGCTACAGGAGGTTCAAAAACAACTCCTGGATTGGATTTGGGTTTCTGGACAACTTGAGGATGGACATCGTTGGTACCTCCGTTATTAGTAGGAAGTTCCTTGTCCTTTGTTGCCTCAGGTTCACTTTCCACTACCTCCGGGATAGAAGAAGAAGAGGTAGTAGGAATAGCGGGTCCATTGTATGAAACACCACTTCTGGTTGTGATCGCCTTTGCATCTTCCCTCGGGTTAGCGATCGTGTTGCTCGGAAGTTTTCCTGAGCCCGAGGGTTGATCATTTAAAGACTTCTTGAGATCGCCGATCCGACCGACCAACAACCTGTTCATTTCATCTTGGGATTTCATGAATTGCTTCAATAACTCATCGGATGATGGTACCTGGAGCGGTGGAGGGAAATTCGAGGTCGTATGTTTTGATTATGACCTTGTTGTTGAAAATTCCTTGATTAGGATTCACATTTCGAAATTGATTCCTCGATTGAAATTGTTGTGATTAAGGTTTCCTTGATGTTGGAAACCTTGATTGGGTCCGAATAGAAATTACCTTGGTTTTGATAACCTTGGTTCATTCTAGGTTGGTTCGATTCGGTTAGGATTCAGTTAAACCGGGTGGTGCACGATAAGTATTAGCTCGGTAGTTTGGTTCATTTTGAGGACGGTATTGATTACCTCCTTGATTTGAAGTACCGGCTATAGCATTGGCTTCAAACGGACTACCATCGGTGGCGAAGACAGTTGTAGTATGCATGAGGACCACCACAAGTAACACAAACTTCAACTTTCTTCACTTCACCATGTGATGGTGTGCGAGTGAAAGTGACTTTCTTTTGGTTAGCAAGAACCAAAGCTTTGAACAATATCCGTGAGTTTGTCAATCTTAGCATCGGTGCTAGATGTACTTACGGAGATGAAGTAGAAGGTCCAACATTAGGACCGAGTCCGATATGTCTTTGTGCGGAAAGGACGGACACGGGACTTGTTTTCAATGATTTGCAAGGCTTTTTGTGGTCTTGCTCAAGAAATTACCTCCCGCGGAGGCATTTAAAGAGTCTTGATTAGTCCGGTTCGGACCATTGTAGAAAGTATCCATTTGCATTAACTCGGTAAAACCATGATGCGGACACTTATGAGCAATTCTTTGTAACGATCCCATGCCTCCCGAATGATTCATCAAATCTTTGAGAGAATTTCATTATCTCATTCTTAAGACTTGTAGTTCGGGATGGAGGATAGAATTCGTTAACAAACTTGGTGACTAAATCTTCCCATGTCTCAATGGAGCGAGGGGTTGTTTCTCAAGCCAATTCCGGCTTGTCCTACAGAAAATGGGAGCAGAAGAAGCTTAATGGCTTCATGTGGGACATTCTTGTATTTGATGGTAGATGCAATCTTGTTAAACCATCGAATGTGTGCATGAGGATCATCCCGCTCAAAACCATAAAATTGGCTTTGGGTTACAAGATTAAGCAACCGGTTTTGAGCTCAAAAGTATCGACCCACGATGGTGGGACAACAATAGCATCTCCGTAACCCTCGATGGGTGCTTGGAAGCTCATTCATCGGCTTGTCTTCGCCATTACGGCAGGGGTGGTGGTGCTAGGCGTTCCTCGATCACGGTGAAGGAGCGTAACGTCCCTACGTCTCACGAGGAATATTTGCAAGCTCGTAAAGTGGACTTGTAGAACTGGAAGAGCAGTGCGCATGCACTAAGTATAAAAATCGGTTTTCAAAACAAATGCGAGGCAAAGCGACAAATGAACTTAACCAATAATCACAAATGAAATGGCTTCGTTGAAAAAGGTACACCAAATCACAAGGACACAAAGGCAAGTTTTAAATCTGTTGTTCGGGAACTTATTATGGTC
>CM040238.1:191950333-192005991 GCA_022545495.1 Chrysanthemum lavandulifolium | reverse complement strand
GGCGAATAAAATACTGGTCTAATAAAGTGAAGTGTTTAATGGTCGAATAACAAACTGATCGAATACAAAGTATTATCACATATAATATTGGTCGACCAAAAAGGTGTAGGGTATGTCAGGTAGGGAATCTTGATGTCATGTAGGGAATCGTGATGTATAAAGGGTTTATAATTGAATGTATAAAGGTTTAGTGATAACAAAATAATAGAATGTATAAAGGTTTATGGAATCGTAAAATATTATAAGGTCGACAACACACTTAGTCGAGAAACAATCAAACACACCACAAAAGGTCGAGAAACAATAATACTAAACAAATAAAAAAATTACGAAAGCAAAGAGTGGATCGGTTAGTGTTGATACCATGTAAGTTTGTGTATATTAAATGAATAATAATGTTTGGTACATTAAGATTATATAGAATACATAATGGGCCGTATATAGAATGGGCCAATACTTATACTAATACTAATAGACTAACAATAACTTATAAGAGATTATTAAAAAAACAATATTCTATAATCTCTCAAAATAAAGGTTCTTACGTATTTTATAAAATAATCTATTTTATAATCTTTTCAAAGAACAACAACAAAGAACAACACTAAGACCAAAGATCAAGAACAACAACAAAGACCAACACAATCTATTTTTGCCAAACATACCTTTCATGTGGTGGCCGACGAAGGATAGTGTGAGCTGGATGGGCCGGCAATAGCAGAGGTGGACGCCCACGACTGTGTTGCTAAATGAGTGATGGGGTGTGTCATGTGTGTTTTATCGGTCTCATCTCTAAGTATGTTTCTGTATTAGTTTTGTTTCTCTCTCTTTTTACCACTTTAAAATCTAATTAAAATTTAAAAATTCAATTATAGTAATAGAGTAATAGTTTTTCTTCGACATATAACAACTGACGGTCATAGGTAAAATATATCCTATACACATAGACAAGAAACAAATATGAAATATTGGGTGTGTCATGTGTGTTTTATCGGTCTCATCTCTATGTTTCTGTATTAGTTATGTTTATCTCTCTTTTTACTACTTTAAAATCTAATTAAAATTTAAAAATTCAATTAGAGTAAAAGACTAATAGATTTTTTTGGACATGTAACAACTAACGGTCATTGGTAAAATATATCCTATACACGTAGATCAACAAGAAACAAATATTGAGATTAGTACAATTGAAACAGCATACATGAAAATAGATGATGCAAGTACAGATCGACAACGGTACCATGTAGCATATTTCATACTTAAAATAAGATATCTAAACCGTCAAACATCTTCAAGGAACATAGATCAAATCAATTACGACAGTTTGTTGGAGTACACTTTGGCAACTTTTCATTTTATCGCAATAAGCACACTTGAAATGATTTATATAAACACAGCGATAGTAAGTAGTGTGTTCACACTTAAAATGAGATATTTGTTGGAATTAGATATCAAGACATTCATATAAATAATCACAAAACCATCAAAGTAATAATGCGGAAGCGTTTAAGGATGTATTAACGAATAATTAATTAACATAAAAGAATATGCGTACCTTTGTTGATTCTAGCCGAACAAGAATCAAATCCACAAACTAGCAACGGATGAACCCTAATTTGATTTAGTTAGGATTATATGAATTACCCTTACCTTTTGTAATTCAATCCAAGATAATAACAATAGTATGTTATTACTATGTTCTTGTACACACGCATTAAACCGAATTAAAGTAATGCTAGTTTTAGTAAACAAACAACTTGGTTTTGTGGAAAGACTTGGATCGACCCTAATGAAGGTGTCGACCGGTTTTGGAGACAAAAACACACACAAACAATTTAGGGTTTAGCTTATGAATACAAGAGATGCAAAAACAAGACCCTAGCCTTGTTTATATACCCAAAGCAACTTGGTGAACAAGTTGTGGATTGTTTCCTAATCTTGAGGCCGATCGGTTCAATACCTCAACAAGGGGTTCCGGAATCTTCCAAACTTTGCAATTAAGTCCTTTTCCAATACCTTTAACGATCGTTAGTCCATTACATTAATTACTTAACGTCCGTTAGTTATTTTGTTTAATAAATAAATAAATATAACATTTACATTTAATTATTAACTTTAAATTCTCATACGTAAAGTGTGCAATCCCATAGTCTCGAGTTCGATCCTAACTCACTTCTACTAATTTATATCCATAAAACCAATGACCCCACTGGATATATCTTAATAGAGTGATCACATTCGGTTAGCGTCTAGCAACACTTCGATGCCTCTAGTACAACTCGAGCAAGGCTCTGGAAAACCTTTAATGATTTCTCATTATTATTATCCTTTTGTTTCTAATACCACGTTAAATAAAGATATGGAATTAAGTCATTCTTTATATAACTATTCATTTCTCGTTTGTAAGTGATTGACCAAGATTACCTAATCATCTAAACATATTTAGGGAGATTTGGGTGCGGCCGCACAAACATCTTGTCAACCCTACGAGGCCCAAGAAGATTAAACTCCAAATAAATTTGAAGGAACAAATTCTATTTTGACTACAAGAATAACCCACAAACTTTGTAACATTTCGAAAACAACCCTTATGACTACCGATTCACGTATAGCGTTAAGTTGTCCACGTAAATGCACTACATTCATGACACTTATCTAGTATCTCAAGTCGAGGATAACTATTCATAATTTACTTATAACAATATCCACAAAGTAAATTATGTAGTTGGGATAAGTCCTATATTCAATTCATTGAATATCATCGAAATTGGTATGCATTCTCATCAATATACTTTCAAGTATATTCTACCACATCTCTCGATTTGTCTTAGTTTAATGATACTCCCATATCATTAATCGACAACGGACATTTAAAATAACTTAGTTATTTAAGGATTAAACATGCAAATATAGGACAACAATATTATAAATGAAAATAAACATAATCCAAACTTTATTTCATCAAAATAATAAATGTTTTACAATATCCTTTATCCAAATACTAATCACGCTTATGCATGAAACTTTTAGCTAAACGAAGTCCAATTCCATTGGCAAGTCCTACAAGCTTGTCTTTAGCTAAAGCCTTAGTGAACGGGTCACTAAGTTATCATCGTGTGAACTTTCGGAGATTTATTTCACCTTCTTGGACTTGTTCCCGAACATAGTGATACTTAGAGAAAATGTCCGGTGCCCTTCATGACTCTGTGTTCATTGGCAAATATGATTGCGCAGAATTGTCACAATACATATCAATAGGCGATTCAATTGAAGGCATAACACCAAGCCACGAAATGAATTTCCTAATCCAAACGACCTCCATTGCGACTTCCGAAGCGACTATGTATTCGCTCATCGCAGACATCGCATAAATAGTACGCTTCTTGCTCTTCCAGTCAAGCTGCTCCTCCATTTATGACAAAGACATAACCCGTGCGAGACTTCAGTATCATCTTTATCACTGCGCCAGACGCATCACAAGAATCAGTAACATCAAGCTACGTATCGGATTTCCACCATACACCAAAACATATCTTTAGTATTTCGAGATACTTGAATATGTTTAATGACAATCCGATGAAGTTCACCCGGATTCTCGTTGATATCGACCGGTCATGTTTTGAGCGAACGCTACATCGGCCTTGTGCATCTCACACATACATAATAGATCCCTGACCGAAGCATAAGGAACTTTACGCATCGTGCCACCTCAGCAGTGTTGAAGCACACATATCGCTACATAAGCCATGCTTTACTTCCATCGGCAAATATCCTTTCTTGGAATTTTGCATATTGAATCTCTTCAATATTTTATCAATGTAAGCGCTTTGACTTAAACCAATTAACCGCTTTGACCTATCTCGGAGATCTTAATTCCCGAATGTATGCGACTTCTCCTAAATCTTTCTTGGAAAACACTTCCCAAGATATGCCTTAACACTTTGCATGCTTGGAATGTCTTTTCCCATAATTAATATGTCATCGACATAAAGAATTAGGAAAATTACATCACTCCCATTAACTTTGTGATATACACATGGCTCATCAAGATTTTGAACAAATCCATACCTTTTGATTTCTTCATCAAATCTTTTATTCCATTGCCTTGATGCTTGCTTCAATCCATAAATGGATCTTTGAAGTTTGCATACACGGTTTGGAAATTGTGGATTCACAAACCCTCAAAGTTGCTTCATATAGATGTCTTCATCTAGCGACCATTTAAGAAGGCGGTTTTGACATCCATTTGCCATATCTCATAGTCATAGTATGTCGCTATAGCTATGAGAATTCTAATAGCTCTAATGTCCGCTACAGGAGAAAAGGTCTCCTCGTAATCAATGCCATAAGTTTGAGTAAAACCTTGCGCAACTAGACGAGCTTTATAGACGTGTACATTGCCATCCATGTCGGTCTTAATCTTATAGAGCCACTTACTTCCAACCACCGAGGCGTTTGGAGGTAAGTCAACCTCTACCAGACTTCATTTTCTCTCATGGATTGCATTTCCCCATTCATTGCAACCCGCCATTTAGCCTTATCGGGACTTGCCATGGCGACTTTATAACTAGTAGGCTCTCCAAGATCTCCTAACATAGTTTCCTCAACCCTACGTTAAGACATAGACGTTCGGTGCACGATATTCCTTACGGATCTGAACGGAATCACTTCAACTTCGGTGGAGGACCCGGACTATCGTGTTCTACCGGAAGTACGTTAGTGTTTTCGTAGGTAATGCATCTTCATGATCATCTTCCGGATCATAAACTCTCCCATCGAATTCTTGAGATACGAGATCTCTTTCAAGAAAATCTCCATACCTAGCAACAATTACTTTATTATCGGTTGGATAGTAAAAGTAGTAACCCATAGTTTCCTTAGGGTATCCTACCAAGATACACTTTACTGGATCTTTGTTGGAGTTTATCCGTGAGTCACGTCTAACATACGCCCGCAACCCCGCACCTTTAAATAAGACAGGCTAGAGCTTTACCATGCCATATTTCATATGGTGTCTTATCAACCTTCTTTGTGGGAACCATATTTAGAATCTGACAGCAGATTCTAAAGCATAATCCCAAAAGGATAAAGGTAGAGTAGTAAGATTAAACATAGATCGTATCATGTCCAACAATGTACGATTTCTTCTCTCGATACACCATTTTGTTGTGGAGTATATGGAGAAGTGAGATTCTGGACAATTCCATTCTCACTAAGTAATCTTTAAACTCTTGGCTTAGATACTCGCCTCCTCTATCGGATCGAAGAGCTTTAATCTTCTTTCCCAATTGCGGTTCTACTTGACTTTGAAAACCTTAAATGTTTCAAACACCTCATGTTTATGCTTAAGTAAATAAACATAACCATAACGGTGAAATCATCAATAAAGGTTAAGAAGTAGCTAGCACCTCTCTTTGACACATGTCTAAGTGGTCCACACACATCAAGATGAATAAGACCAAGTAGATCGAAGCCTCTCCATATTGCTATGAAAAGGTTTCTTAGTCATCTTCCTAGATATGCATGACTCACATTTATCAAAATGATTCATCATTGATATTTTGCAAAAGCCCTTCTTGTTGCGACTTATGCATGCGAGCCTTGCCTATATGAGCAAGTCGACAATGCCAAAGATAAGAAGAATTCAAGTCTAACTTTATCTTCTTGTTAATGCTAAACATCGAATTATTATTATTGTTAGATACATTTCCAATCATATCAATTTCAAACACACCATTCACAAGAATTGCTTTAAAATAAAATACACCATTTAAAGAAACATCAATTCCATTATGTGAAATAGTATGAGTAAAACCATCATCCAACAAAAGCGAAAAGGAAACAACACCTCTAATTATAGAAGGTGCATAATGACAATTGTTCAATAACAAGACTAAACCCAAGGCAATACTAAACTAAACGTTCCTATGGCTTCAACAATGTGATGTGCTCCATTTACCACGTGCAAGATATTGCTCCCCATAGGCAAGCTTCCTTTCCACTCTAAACCCTGCGGTGTATTACAAATGTGAATACCACAGCCCGTATCATATACCCATGAATTATTATGATTTAGAGTAAATAATTCAATGACAAATAAATTACTCAAGAACCGGCGCCGAGGACCCGGCGTTCATCTTATTTGTCCGCAATTCATCAAGATAGAGAGCACGCTTTCTTCCAATGCCCAACTGTCTTGCAATGGTGGCATGCTTGATCCTTTAGGATTATCCTTCCTAGGAGTAGGGTTCTTCTTGGGTTGAGGTTGATAGGCCATCACCGTTTGCCTTTGTCAACCTTTCCTTACCCTTCCCTTCTTGTTGTTCGCGTGACGCGGTTTTGGCTTATTAATTCTTCCACCACGAATAGCAAGTACCGGGCGGTAGGAACCTTTTGAGGCAACCCTTCTCATAGTCAATTAGCAATGCGTGTAGGTCAAGAATCGCCTTCCCACGCAGGCATATTGAAATTTCGACAAAACCATTAAAATCCTTGTTAAGGGATCGATTAATCGATTCACACCATGTCATCATCATAAGTTTTGCCAAGTGCTTTTAGTTGGTCCATGTACCCTTTCATTTCAAGTACATGAGCACTTACGGTTTACCCTCTCCCCGCCATGTGTAACGCGTCGGTCAAGTCATAAATCTCGACGGCGGTGGTTTCTCAAACATAGTTCAAGTTCATTGAGCATATTAAATGGAAATGATGTTCGAACCGCTTTTGAAGAGCGATTCCATCGTTCCCAACATAAGACAAGCCACATCATTATGACGCTTATACTCAAGTTGCCAGCGTCCTTTTGACTTGAGTAGCTTCAGACCGATTGGTTCAACAGACAAGGTTCATAAATGTATTTCAACCGTCAAGAACTCTACAGACAATTCTCAAAAAGCGGTGCCAATCATTGAAATTCTTAGAGCGATCAACTTTTCTCGATCAAAAATGTTTTGAACGCAGAAGTTAGAGCAGTGTTAGTGTTATCGGTGTTTTGAGCCATTTCTACAGAAAAAAGTTCAAGTATTAGTATTTTCGATAATACACTTTTCAAGAAAATAAATATACCCAACGGTAATATAAACATATAACCATATAATTTTCTCGAAAACTATGTTCCAAATTATCATATGTTCATTACATCAGTTGATCTGCTAGTAACGAAAATACATAATAAGGTAATCTGTCGAACATTAATTGGCAAACAATTTCCAACTCCTAGATCATTATGGGATTTATATTTTCCAACGCTATTGCAAATATAAACATGTTTCATCCCATCTTATGCCATTGAGTCCAGGTCTCACTTCCTACTCAACTTAAGTGTCTAACTTAAAGAACTGCAAATATGTCCATGTAAGGTCTGACTTTACATAGAGATTTACCTCTCCATTACAATCTCGCCAAGTACTGTCATGACGTAAATTGCAACTTCAAGTGTTCCTTTTAATTAGATGGCATATTCTTAATTTTAAAAGGGTGCTAATTTTGATTTTATGTGGTCAAATCAAATATGTACAAAGATGTCATGCATTCATCTTGTAGCATAAATTTAATAAAAATCTTTTTATTACCAATTCATAAAGATCAAATTATCAAGGTTTTGATTGAGGTATTGGGTTCACCAATCAAGGAATTTAGTATTAATTATCATCCATTATACCGTACTTTTGCATAAGTGTAAACACTTAGTGTTTCGGATAATTACCACCGAAGTGGCGCATGGAATTAAAACTAATTCGCCCTTAAGATGAGCTTGCACATTATATGGCTTACTAAGTAGCTCCACTCGAACTTACAGGGGGCAGAGGACCAGGTACGCGCTAAAGCACAACCTAAGACATCCATTCAGTGTGACTATGCGCACTTCTTTAAACCCCTTTTGTTAGTTCATTCGAATGGATGAGCCGTTCAGTCATTGTACAAAAGTCACCAATCAATTAAACTATTTGACAACTTAACTCTTCCAAAACAATTAAATTTCGCCATTGTTTAGTCCGTATTATTTTTCTATTCAAAATTACCCTTTGCTTAAAACTGTCAAACATAATAAACAAACAAGTAACAAATAAAAAATAAACTACTAAAAACAATGCGCACATAATAAACAATTTATACGTGTAAACAAGTAGCCACATGCAACTTATTCGATAAAATCCTATTAATAATCAATATCTAGGTTAAATTAATGTATATATTAATTTAGGGTTTTCACTCCAGCAATAGAAAGTGAGCCACATACATCGATGAATCGATTGCGTAAACCCTTAATTAATTATACCAAATTGCACATAATTGATTCATTAATATATTAATTGTAGTCTTCTCCAATTCAAGATTTATCATAATAAATATGTCTCAACAATTAAACAATATATCAAAGCAACTTATCCATGACTAACATGCATGTATAGTCATGGACATCATAACAATTATTCAAGTAAGTCACAAGATCGCATATAAAAATTCCATGACACATAACAAATTATTCATGAATTTATCACGTAATCAATATTAATTCTAGGTTTTAATAAGGTTAGCAAACAATTTTCAAAACCCTAAAAAATAAATATGTATATGTCGACTATTTTAAAAAAAATTTCGACCAAAACATAAATAAGCATAAACCCTAGATAAACATAGCAAACAACATACAAGTATTTGTTTTATTACGCGTTTATGTAATTAATTACTCATTAAAAACCAATGACTCGTGATGCCACTGTTGGAATTAGATATCAAGACATTCATATAAATAATCACAAAACCATCAAAGTAATAGTGCGGAAGCGTTTAAGGATGTATTAACGAATAATTAATTAACATAAAGAATATGCGTACCTTTGTTGATTCTAGCCGAACAAGAATCAAATCCACAAACTAGCAACGGATGAACCCTAATTTGATTTAGTTAGGATTATATGAATTACCCCTTACCTTTTTGTAATTCAATCCAAGATAATAACAATAGTGTGTTATTACTATGTTCTTGTACACACGTACTAAACCGAATTAAAGTAATGCTAGTTTTTAGTAAACAAACAACTTGGTTTTGTGGAAAAGACTTGGATCGACCCTAATGAAGGTGTCGACCGGTTTTGGAGAGCAAAAACACACACAAACAATTTAGGGTTTAGCTTGTGAATACAAGAGGTGCAAAAACAAGACCCCTAGCCTTGTTTATATACCCAAGCAAACTTGGTGAACAAGTTGTGGATTGTTTCCTAATCCCCTAGGCCGATCGGTTCAATACCTCAACAAGGGGTTCCGGAATCTTCCAAACTTTGCAATTAAGTCCTTTTCCAAATACCTTTAACGACCGTTAGTCCATTACATTAATTACTTAACGTCCGTTAGTTATTTTGTTTAATAAATAAATAAATATAACATTTACATTTAATTATTAACTTTAAATTCTCATACGTAAAGTGTGCAATCCCATAGTCTCGAGTTCGATCCTAACTCACTTCTACTAATTTATATCCATAAAACTAACAATATTTAAACCATCAAACTTTTCTTTAGTGATCTCATCAAGAGTTTTAATCATTTCAGTTGTTAGATAATTAACCGAATCACCAACTATGCCTTTTCGAAAGTAGATACCGTTGGAGGCTTGGCTTCCATCCTTATTTCCCTTATGTGCCTCACTTAATTTCTCAAAGCTACATAATTCTATTATCTCTTGCACCGATCCATCATCTTCCTCCTCTTTTGTAAAAGAAGAACCTATGAAACTCGCCAATCTCTTAACTGAAAAGTTTTATGGATATTTAAATATACGTATGTCCGGATTCGAACTCGAGACTTCGGGATTGCACACATTACGTATGAGAGTTGATGTTAATAATTAATATATAAAATGTTATTATTATTTATTAGTCACGAAATAAAACATAACGATAGTTAAATAATTAACGAGGTTTGGTTAACGGTCGTTAAATATAAACTAAATGGACTAGAATTGAAATTACAAGTCGGGAAAGTTCTAGAACCCTTTGAGGGTGCTTTGGCCAATCGGTTTGGGTTCCAAACCCAATCCCACTCAAACTTGGTCACCAAATTAAGTTACCTATAAATACAAACCATTGTATTCATTCACAACTTAATCTTTGATCACCAATAACCTAATTTCTCTTCTCCTTTCCTCCCTCTTTTGCTTGGCCGATCGGTGTAACCCCCCTCCTCAAGGGATCGATTTTTCCAAGCTAAAGAAACAAGTGTTTGGTTTTATTTGTGATTCAAGAACCTAGCTTTTCACATCAAATCGCTATTAGTACGTGTGTACAAGAACGAAGAACAAGTACGCTTGTGCTTGTGAATCTTGGTGGTCGACTTCTTGGTTGGGTCGAATTATATAAACCCTAAAGTTAGGGTTTTGGGTTTTAGTTCTTGTTCTAATTACCGTTTGATTCTTGAATTGCTAAAAGGTACGAATTTTCTTATTCGGTTAATTACTTACATATATTATTCATATTTACTTCTGTTGCATGCTTTGATGATGTTATTTAATTTTATATAATTGTTATGAGTATTAAATCCCAAAAGTGGCATCACGAGCCGTTAATATGATGCAATTAATTACCGAAACACATAAAAATTGAATCTTGATGATTATATGCATGCTTTTTATGGTTTCTGGGGTTTTTAATTCGAAACCCTAATTTTTTAGTTATAGGGTCGATTACCCTTTTATTATTTAATTAGGTTTTAATTTTGTAAAACTTGTAGAAACCCTAGGATTGCATGCTAATTTTATGTGGTTAATTAATGAATAATTGTTATGTGCCATGTAATATGCGTATCTTGGGTGATAATTGTTATGCGGGATCCATGGTGGAACATGCATGTTTTGCCATGGAGTATTGTTTATTATAAATTGTTTAGTGATACACACATGTTTTTACTTATTTGATAATTATTGAATTGGAGAAGACCTCAGTTATAACTAATAAAAATTCGTTATGTGCTAATTGGTATATTATTGACTTTGGCTTACGCAATCGACTTGTCGATGTATGTGGCTCTTCTACCTTGTAGTTGAAAGCCCTAGTTAATATATGCATTAATTTACGCCTAGAATTGTTTATTAGCGTTTATCGAAATAATTATGCATGTGGCTAATTGTTTTTACATATGTTAAAATTGTTTAGTTATATGTTTATATTATTTGAGTGTGTTTAATTTTTATTAAAATGCTTTTTTGTTTATATATTGTTTGACATGTTAGTAAGCAAAAAGGGTTTTTATGAATAGAAAATTAAATGGACTAAATAATGGCGAAACTGATTTGTTATCTAAGAATTATTCTTGAACTTTTAATCGATTGATGCTGTTGTATTAAATGGTTAGAACGGCTCATCCACTAGAACAAACTATAAAGGGTTAATTAAGAAGTGCGCATGTGACCGAATGGATGTCTAAGGTTATGCTTTTGCGCTTACGGTCCTCTCCCCTGTGAGTTCGATTGAGCTACCTAGTATAACCATTCAATGTATGAAGCATCTTAGTGCAAAGTTGTAAGTTTCTCAACGATCGATTAAAACATTGTAGAACTTAATCTTAGCAATTAAAATCTTATGTAAGTTTTTGAAAATTTTATGCTATAAAGTTGTATGCATGCTTCTTTATACATAAGTTTTGATTACACGTCAAAATTGTACCCTTTAAATTTAAGTTTATGCCATCTAATGATATGAAACACTTGAAGTTGTAATTTAGTTATGTGAGACCTTGATCTAGATTACAATAACAAGGTGAATTATTTTGTTGTGTGAGACCTCAGCTTAATTATTTGCGGTTTCTAAATTAGACAACTTAATTAAGTTAGTTAGTGAGACCTATGACTTAAGGCATAAGATGAGATAAAACATGCTTACGTTTTGCATTAATTGTTTTGGCAAAATTGTAAATCCCATAACTTTTGGAATTGAAAACTTGTTTGTCAATTATTGTTTTCAACAATTACCTATTCTATACTTTCACCACTAGCGGATCAACCGATGTGGTGAAACTATGATAATGAGGATCCAAAATTCAACGAAAATACTATGGTTAATATGAATATTGACCAAAGGGTATTTTATTTTCTTGAATGTTTACTTATCGAAAGTACTAACTTTTGAACTTTTATTTCGAGAAATGGCTCAAGCTGAATCTATCGCACTAGCCTCGCTGCTCAAATCTATGTTTGATCGAGAGAAATTGACCGTAGCGAATTTCAATGATTGGTATCGCAACTCGTAATTGTCTTGAGGGTTGCCAAAAGACTCAAGTATTTGACTACGCCTTGTCCTCCGAACTCGCGGTGATGCTACTCTTTGAAGCATGAGTGCATGGCAATCTGAGTATGACAAGTATAATGAGGTCTTGCATTATGCTCGGGAGTATGAATCAAACTTGCAAAAACAATTTGAAAATTACTTCCTAATCTCATGCTTGAAAAATTGCAAAGGTTGTTTGAAAAGCATGTGATTGTAGAGCTATATGATCGATAGATGCTCTTCATAGTTGCAAGCAAGGAGAAGGGAAACCCGTGAGCGCCCACTACCTAGAAATGATGAGTTACATGGACCATTTCGAGCAACTTAACTATATCTACCCCAATGACATACAAATTTGCCTTATCAATGGATCCCTTAACAAGGAGTTTGATGGTTTCGTGCTTGAATTACGATTATGCATTGCACGGGAAGACAAATGAGTGAGGTACATGCAATGCTAATTGATTACGAAAAAGGTTTGCCCAAGAAGGCCCCTACACTGCGGTTCGACCATCCGGAAGGGTAGGATTTCTAAACCTAATAAGCCGCTAGCGAACAAGAAAGGAAAGGTAAGGGTAAAGTTGATAAGGAAAACAAGTTATGGCTTATCAACAAGAACCCAAGAAGTACCCTCCCAAAAGCGTGAGAATCCGAAGAAGGATATGGCTTGTCATCACCGCACGAGGTAGGACACTAGAAGAGGAACCGTCCACTATACCTTGATGAGTTGCGCAATAAGAGGTATAAAAATATCGGCTGTGCCGATGCTTGTGTACTATTTTGATGATAGAATTATTTGCTTTTCCTCATAAAATAAATTCTGGGTATATGATATGGATGTGGTATTCACATTTGTAATACACCGCAGGACTTAGAGGAGCAAGGAAGCTTGCCTATGGACGACAATACCGCACGTGGGTAATGGAGCACATGCGATCGTTGAAGCTATAGGCACGTTTGATTTAGTTTTACCTTCGGGTTTAATCTCGTCATCGAACGATTTTCATTACACACCTTCCATTGTTAGGGGTGTCGTTTACATTTCCTTGTTAAAAGATATTGGTTTCGTTCATACATTTGCCGATTATGGAATTTCGGTTTCTTTAAATGGTGTTTTTACTTTAATGTTATTCCAAATAAATGGTGTGTTTGAAATTGATTTGCATGATAATATGATTGATAAAAATAATTACATCTTTAGCATCAATAATAAAAGAATCAAAGGTGATTTGGATTCTTCATTTCTTTGGCATTGTAGACTTGCTCATATAGGCAAGAAACGCATGCAACAATTTGCAACACGATGGGCTTTTGCAAGACATCAATGATGAATCATTTGATAAATGCGAATCTTGCATATCGGGAAGATGACCAAGAAACCTTTACAAATAGTTTAGAAAGGGCTTCGATCTTCTTGGTGTGATACATATTGACGTATGTGGACCACTAAGACATGTGTCAAGAAAGGGTGCTAGCTACTTAACCTTCTCGATGATTTCGATCGTTATGGTTATGTTTATTTACTTAAACATAAACATGAAGTCTTTGAAACATTTAAGGTTTTTAAGAGTGAAGTAGAAGCGCAACTAGGAAAGAAGATTAAAGCTCTTCGATCCGATAGAGGTGGTGAATATTTAATCCAAGAGTTTAAAGATTATCTAGTCGAGTGTGGTATCGTCCAAAGAACTCCCATCTCCATATACTCCACAACAAAATGGTGTATCAAGGAATCGTACATTGTTAGACATGGTGCGATCAATGTTTAATCTTACAACTCTTCCCTTATCCTTTTGGGATTATGCTTTAGAAACCGATGTTCGCATATTGAATATGGTTCCAACTAAGAAGGTTGATAAGACTCCTTATGAAGTGTGGTATGGAAAGCTCCCAACTTGTCTTACTTAAAGGTGCGGGGTTGTGAGGCGTTTGTTAAACGCGACTCTGGCGATAAGCTACAACAAAGATCTTAAGTGTATCTTCGTAGGATACCCAAAGGAAACTATGGGTTACTACTTTACTTTCCACCGAAACAAAGTAATTGTTGCTAGGTATGGAGACTTTCTTGAAAAGGATATCATATCTCATGAATTAAGTGGGAGAGTTTATGATCCGGAATATGATCAAGAAGATACAACACCTTCTCGAAACACTAGCCAACCTCAAGTAGAACCCGAAAGTCCGTGCTTTCCACCGAAGTTGAAGTGGTTCCCATTCGTAGATCCGCAAGGGCTACGCGTGCACTGAGCATCTATGTCTCAACGTAGAAGGCGAGGAAAATATGTTAGGGGATCTTGGTGAACTCGCTAACTATAAAGCGCCATGATGAGTCTGAAAAGGAAAATGGCGAGTTGCAATGAATGGGAAATGCAATCCATGAAAGATAACGAAGTTTGGATGAGGTTGACTTATCTCCAAATGCTAAGGTAGTTGGAAGTAAGTGGCTCTTTAAGATAAAGACCGACATGGATGGCAATGCACACACCTATAAAGCTCGTCTTGTAGCCCAAGGGTATACTCAAACCTATGGGATAGACTACGAGGAGACATTTTCTCCTGTAGCGCACATTAGAGCTATTAGATTCTTATAGCCATAGTGGGTACTATGACTATGAGATATGGCAAATGGATGTAAAAGCGCTTCTTAAACGGTCGCCTAGATGAGGACATCTATATGGCGCGACTGAAGGGTTTGTGAATCCAAAGTTTCGGCGTGTATGCAAACTTCAAAGATCCATTTATGGATTGAAGCAAGCATCAAGGCAATGGAACAAGAAGTTTGATGAAGAAATCAAGAAATTTGGTTTTACTCAAAATCTTGATGAGCCATGTGTGTATCACAAAGCTAGTGGGAGTAATGTTATTTTCCTTATTTTATATGTCGATGACATATTGATCATGGGAAAAGACATTCCAAGTATGCAAGATGTAAAGTCTTATCTTGGAAAATGCTTTTCTATGAAGGATTTAGGGGAAGCAACATTTATTCTGGGAATCAAGATCTACCGAGATAGATCAAGGCGGTTAATTGGACTAAGCCAAAGTGCTTACATTGATAAAATATTGAAGAGATTCAGTATGCAAAATTCCAAGAAGGGATATTTGCCGATGCAAGTTGAACATGGCTTAAGTAATAAACTATGCGTCAACACCGAGCGGTGACATACATGAAGAAAGTTCCTTATGCTTCGGTATAGGATCTATCATGTACGCCGTGAGATGTACAAGGCTCGATGTGGCGTTTGCACAAAATATCACCGGTCGGTATCAGCGAACCTGTGTGAAACATCGGCGGTCGTTAAGAACATTCTTAAGTATCTAAGGGCTACTAAAGAAATGTTTCTAGTGTATGGAGGAAATCCGGATGCGTAACTTGATGTTACAGGTTTTGCGATGCGTCATTCCAAAGCGATAAAGATGATACGAAGTCTCGACGGGTTATGTCTTTGTCATTAATGGAGGAGCGATTGACTGAAGAGCAAGAAGCAAACAACGGTTGCGATGTCTATTCGTGTCGAGTACATAGATGCTTTGTGTGCGATGGAAGTCGTTTGGATTAGGAAATTCATTTCGGGACTCTGAGTAATGCCCTCAATCGAATTACCTTTAAATGTGTATTGTGACAACTCTCTGCAATAATATTTGCCAATGAGCCCTGAGTCATGAAGGCGCTAGACATTTTCCTCGTCGATATCACTATGTTCGAGAACAAGTCGACATAGGTGAAATCAATCTACTCAAAGTTCATACGAGATGATAATCTAGGCGATCCTTTACGAAGCCTTTGCCAAAGGAAAAACTTCTTGACCATGCCGATGGGATAGGACTTCGTTTAGCTAGTAGTTTCATGCGGATCCGTGATTAGTATTTGGATAAAGGATGTTATGAACAAATATTACTTTAATGAAATAAAATAGTTGTTTATGTTTATTTTTCATTTTCTTAATATTATATCCTATATTTGCATGTTTAATCCGTGAATAACTTATGTTATTCTAAATAGTCCGTTGTCGATCAATGATGTGGAATGTCATTGAATTAAGACAAATGAGTTTTGGTAGAATATACTTTTAAAGTATATTGATGCGTGGGACATACCAGATTCACATGATATTCAATGAATTGAATATAGGACTCATCCCAACTTTACATGATGATACTTTATGGATCTTTGTCATTAAGTATATCATGAAGTGTTTATCCTCGGACTTAAGATACCGGATAAGCGATATGAATGTAGTGCATTTGTGTAAGATAGTCTAACGCTATATGTAACTGGTAGTTATAAGGGCTATTTTCGAAGTGTTACAAAGTTCATGAGGAGTAAAACCTAAAACCGAACCTAAGGTGTCTTGTACAAGATTTTAGGGTTTTAACCTATCTTACACCAAGATAAGTCTTTGCTTCATTAATTCAATTATGTCTTTGATTATTTGTGTGTATGCTTGCATGTTCTCCATGTCCCGCTAATTTATTTGTGTGTTTGCTTAGGTAGTATGAAACTTAATTATTGAATATTGATTGGTTGTTTCTTATCTTAGTTGATTAATGATCTAGTAATGCGATAGGTCATTCGTTGTACTTAATGCTTGATTCATCTTTGTGAACCCTAGAGTATGATTACCGAGTGATTGTAGTCTAAAACATCCAAGATTGCCTTAGAGTAGAGTCTATAATCTCTATGTGGATTTGTAGACAAGACCTTTGGTAAGTTCAAAGAGTTAGGGAGAAACGCATACCCTACAACCTTAGAAACACAACGCAACTAGAATAAGACGTGACACTCAACCATCAATAGGAGATAATTAAGGAGTAATACAAACTAAGTAAACACATCTTTAAACTATCATACGAGCACACATTAATTAGACATAGACTCCCACAACCTTAGTTTAGATAATTAGATAATAGTAGAGTAATCGGAGAAATACCAACCCCAAATCCAATACCGAAATTGTACCTTTCCATTTTCATAAAATATAAAAGATAAAAATAATCTTCCTCAACCTTAACCTTAGCGTAGTAACTACTAGCATTCCTATTCCCCAGAGAACGATATCAATACCGTGGCTTACCCTAATTACTACACTACAACGATTAGGTTCAACGCCTAGGTGTTATAAAACTTGCTCAAGAAAAGGAAGTTCCTTTGACCCGAACCACGCTGTGGCGTTATCAAGTTTTTAGCGCCACGGGAATAGAATAGCTAGTTTGTAGTCCACCGCTTAGGTTTCTTTGCTTGATTCCTATCAAGTAAAATTTTCTCATTTTAGATTTCTCTTAGTCTATCCCCCTCTTCGAACCTTTGTTCGAACCCCATCACTCTTCATCATGGAGAATGATAACCAACCACCACTTAATAACCCAACACAAAAATTTCAATGTCACTCAAAACCCAACCTAATAACCAACACAACCGTCGAAGCCGATATGTGAGTAGGAACACCGACCTTCGTGATTTGCGTAAAATATTCGATAGTACAATTAGGAAATTTGTTGAGAGTACTTAATGCTTGATTCATCTTTGTGAACCCTAGAGTATGATTACTCGAGTGATTGTAGTCTAAAACATCCGAAGATTGCCTTAGAGTAGAGTCTATAATCTCTATGTGGATTTGTAGACAAGACCTTTGGTAAGTTCAAAGAGTTAGGGAGAAACGCATACCCTACAACCTTAGAAACACAACGCAACTAGGAATAAGACGTGACACTCAACCATCAATAGGAGATAATTAGGAGTAATACAAACTAAGTAAACACATCTTTAAACTATCATACGAGCACACATTAATTAGACATAGACTCCCACAACCTTAGTTTAGATAATTAGATAATAGTAGAGTAATCGTAGAAATACCAACCCCCAAACCAATAATTCAAATTGCACCTTTCCATTTTCATAAAATATAAAAGATAAAAATAATCTTCCTCAACCTTAACCTTAGCGTAGTAACTCCCTACTAGCATTCCTATTCCCCAGAGAACGATATCAATACCCGTGGCTTACCCTAATTACTACACTACAACGATTAGGTTCATCGCCTAGGGTGTTATAAAACTTGCTCAAGAAAAGGAAGTTCCTTTGACCCGAACGACGCGTGTAGCGTTATCAAGTTTTTGGCGCCGCCGGGAATAGAATAGCTAGTTTGTAGTCCACTCGCTTAGGTTTCTTTGCTTGATTCCTATCAAGTAAAATTTTCTCATTTTTAGATTTCTCTTAGTCTATCCCCTTCTTCAGTAACCTTTGTTCGTAACCCCATCACTCTTCATCATGGAGAATGATAACCAACCACCACTTAATAACCCAACACAAAAATTTCAATGTCACCAAAACCCAACCTAATAACCAACACAACCGTCGAAGCCGATATGTGAGTAGGAACACCGACCTTCGAGATTTGCGTAAAATATTCGATAGTACAATTAGAAGTCGTTGAGAAAGTAGTCACACGCTATAGTTGGCTCAATGATTAATGATGGTCGGAAAATGGCATGATAAACAACAACGTGGATGTGGAAAATAGTGCTTACTTCAATCTTTACCCCACTAAGGAAGAGGTTGCATACCATCAATACATAATCGATAATCCACGATCACCCATCATTAGGATATGCCCAAAGATTAGGAGAGAAATCCACGGAACCTAAAATCCCTTGTATGATCGGATATAGGAGTGTCGACCACGCTACATAGATACGGAATCCCCATCAACGTAATGTCATCTGCGCCTACAATGACATTATGAATGAGCGACTCAATATTAGGAGAGACCCTAAGTACCCGGAGGAGTTTGCAACTTTGTGGGAAGAGTCGAGGACGTGCATGTCTTTATAGGAAATTTCACTTACCTAGTTGATTTTATGGTTCTAGAAGATGTAGGATCGTCATTGACTATAGTTTATCCCAAGTAGTGCTAGGAAACCGTTTGTTGAAACATCTAGAATGAGCCATAACAAGCATGAGGAACGGTTGGGTTCAAGGAAGGAACCGATGAGATCACCTATAGGATGCCTTGGAAAACAATCGAGTATGGCCACTTGTCCATTTATGATCGAGACAACATCAAAGCTTTTGAGGACAAAAGCAAAGAAGATGTTGAAAAAGGTCATAAATTCATGTGGGAAAGAAGGAGGCATTATTATAAGGATTGCTTGACTTTAGGGCCTAGGTATAGAGTCAATGAAGATTTTGTCAATATGATAGAATTTTCATTGAGAATGCGTGAGGAACCATAGGAGCACGACTATGAGTCTAGCTACAAGACTCTTAAATAAAGAAAAGCGCTTCGTGGGAGGCAACCCATGCTTAATTGTTTGCTTGTTATGTCATATATCTTTTATTAATTGTTTATCCTCATGTTTAAATTTGTAAAATGCTTTATTTTGTTTTTAACCTCGTCTTAATTACATATAAAGGTATTTTACATAAGGGATAAGTGTGGGAGGATTACACACGTTTTCAAAAGAAACGTAAACATGAGAATAACAATTAACTAAAAGATATATGTGTTTGTTTGTTCGAGTCAAATGCTTGTATCGAGTCATAATGGATGTTTTGCGAAGTTTTTCCGATTCTAAAGATGTAAATTTTCCGAAATTTTTCCAAAATCGCACCGCTTTTTGTCGGGATAACTTGACGTCCAGATTGCAACTTTGACGGCGTCGTGAAGGAGTAAAACATCGATTACTTTTCTCGTTTTCGAGCTACTTATAAATTTTGGAATTTTCGTGTCTTAATTTTCTTAAAATTTGTAAACATTCATTCCACAAGCATTATATCCTAGTTTAAATCGAGTCTTATATATATTATTACCGCCGATTTTACGCGAAGGTTTCGTTTGTTTTCTTCAAGTGTGCAGTTTAGTTTGTCAAGAAGAAGTTACATAAGATTGGAAGGAGCTTTTCACGCAATAATTCTTCTTGAAAAGAATTTAACCACCACTTTACACGGATCCTACCGAGCTAATCGGGAGTACTAGTTTCTTCGTTTTAATTACCTTCTTTATCATAACTTTGATATTTTCGGGAACATTGGGGACAATGTTCGGTTTAAATGTAGGGAGGGAAAATAAACGGGAACTTTGAAACTATGCTTATCCTTGACTATTTGCTTTGTCCAATTGTGATTGTGTAATAACCCATGAGAAATGTCGGTTAGAGTAATTTTGGCACCAAATTTAAAATTTTCATGACACATAGGAGTGGGCCATTAGTCTTAACAAAAGCGTCTCATGGATAGGAAGTTATATGACTAGCACAAAACCCTTTACCACCCAAATTCCACCCAAAATGTGAGGATCGCCTTAGATTAGTAGGAATTAAAGCATTCATCTTTAATGCTTAGAGTGAGAACCGTAGTATATTAGATTCTAGAACTTGTTTTGTGATGCATTCCGAGATCGCAAGTGAGGCTACACTTGTGTAGTTAGGAATAACTAAATGATAAGAGGCATTAGGATAACCCTTGTTTGATACCGTAATATAATTACTTCTTCCACATCGGTTGAGTAATTCCCACACCCTTTGCGTTGTACTCATCTTTAGTACACGATACCCCTAGTTAACCCCTCGAGCCTATCCTTTTCGCGGTTCTCGTGATATTTCGGTTTTCCGAATATCAATGAAAACATTGTTTACACCCCACCCCAAATATACACCCAAATCGCCTTAGCCTACCCCTTATGCACTCACTTTTAGTGCAATTATTTGTTATCACCCCAAACCCTTAGTTTAATTATCTAGTTACTTGCATAAGTTGCTAAGTCGAGTCATATCCTTTGTATACAGTTTTGGGATGATTGGGATTCATGGGAAAAGTTAAAGTTTATGAAATGACGGGAAGGGAACGTTAAATTCAAATTCCCTTTGTTTACGTAATAATGTACCCCAAGTGTTTTGATCTTTTCAATTCGGGTCAAATTAGTGTTAGAGTAATAAAAACTCAAGTGTAGGATGTCCTGTAAAACCCTAGTATTTTGATGTTATCATAGAGGATGGTAGAGTAAAAGTGTGAAAAAAAAAAAAAAAAAAAAAAAAAATCGAAAAAAAAAATAGAAAAGAGAAAAAAAAAATAGAGTGATAAAAAAAAAAAAAAAAAAAAAAAAAAAAAACATACTGCTACCATCCTACATCTATCTTTTAATTTATGTTTGTTTATTTCAGTTATCTAGAGTTTAGAGTGTCGAGTCTTGGCTTAGCAACGCCATTCTTCATATGCGAGTTAACATAAAGATTTTGACTTGCCACCACTAAATAGCCTATCCCAACAAACCCTTATTTCCTACCGTAAGCCTAACATTACAACCCTTTAAAGACCTCTTTGATAGTCTTTCCTAGGTGCTACGCCAAAGCGATGGAGGTTTGATCTACTCTCAAGCCTATGGTAATCTATGTACTAGGACCGGTTAATGAGTGTTTATCTTCCATTTCCTATATTGTTATATTTCATTTATACACCGAGAGAGATGTGAGTATCCAAACACCCCATGTGAGGTGCTAGTATGTAATTCCGTGCTTGTTATGACTTTCTTGGGGCTTATATGTGTTGTGGACCGTTTTGAATTAATCTTGAATGACCCCTAACTTACAAATCAATTGGCTAAAAGCACATTTGCTTGAGGACAAGCAAATAACAAGTGTAGGGATATTTGATAAGGTTTTAAAGGTACCATTTTGAGGGGTCGTTTAAGTCCTTATTTGATCACTTTTGTATCCGTTATTGCTTAATATCGTTCCTTTTTACTTTTTAGGTCTCGTGAAGGCAAAATCTTGGAATGACACTTATTTGGACGAGAAGCGCGAATATATGAAGAAAATGGCCAAAGTCGAAATCATGACACTCACAAATTTGAATGTAGAAGGCGACGTCGCCAGAGATATTTGCGACGCCGTCGGAGAAAGTTGCGACGGTCGAACTCAAAACTCATGTTTTCAAGAGACGGCGTCTAGTGTAAAAGAGTAGGCCGTCGCTACTCGGACGGCCTAGATGCGATCCGCACGACGTCGAAGTCGAAGAGACGGCGTCACGGACATAAGGTGACGCCGCCGCAAGGTTAACGTGGCCAAGACGAAACCCCAATGGCGGCGACACACGGCGTCACTAAACATAAGGTGACGCCGTCGCAATTGTAATCTTATATATAGAATCCGAATTTTCGGTCTTTGTGTGAAGAGTCTTTGAGTAAAACCTAAACCGAACCTAAGGTGTCTTGTACAAGATTTTAGGGTTTTAACCCTATCTTACACCAAGATAAGTCTTTGCTTCATTAATTCAATTATGTCTTTGATTATTTGTGTGTATGCTTGCATGTTCTCCATGTCCAAGCTAATTTATTTGTGTGTTTGCTTAGGTAGTATGAAACTTAATTATTGAATATTGATTGGTTGTTTCTTATCTTAGTTGATTAATGATCTAGTAATGCGATAGGTCATTCGTTGTGTACTTAATGCTTGATTCATCTTTGTGAACCCTAGAGTATGATTACCGAGTGATTGTAGTCTAAAACATCCCAAGAGTGCCTTAGAGTAGGAGTCTATAATCTCTATGTGGATTTGTAGACAAGACCCTTTGGTAAGTTCAAAGAGTTAGGGAGAAACGATACCCTACAACCTTAGAAACACAACGCAATCATAAAATATAAAAGATAAAAATAATCTTCCTCAACCTTAACCTTAGCGTAGTAACTCCCTACTAGCATTCCTATTCCCCAGAGAACGATATCAATACCCGTGGCTTACCCTAATTACTACACTACAACGATTAGGTTCATCGCCTAGGTGTTATAAAACTTGCTCGAAGAAAAGGAAGTTCCTTTGACCCGAACGACGCGTGTAGCGTTATCGATTATGTTTGTAGTCAAGAGAATTTGTTCATTTGAATTTGTTTCAAAGAATAATACTATATTTGGGCCCTCGTAGGGTTGACAAGATGTTTGTATGGCCATACCCAAGATCTATCTGGAATACGTTCAGATGATTTGGTAATCTTGTTCAATCGAATACAACGAGAAACAGAATATTAACTTGTGAAATGACTTGATCCATATTCATAGTTAATGTAGTATTAGTAACAAAAGGATAAGTAAAAATGATGAATCATTAAATGATTTTTCCAGGAAACAATACTCGATTTGATCTGGGGGCATTGGCGTGTTAAAGCTAGACTAACCAATGTCATTACTATATTTAGTAATATCCAAGTGGGAGCTGAAAGGTTTTATGGATATTTAAATATACGTATGTCCGGATTCGAACTCGAGACTTCGGGATTGCACACATTACGTATGAGAGTTGATGTTAATAATTAATATATAAAATGTTGTTATTAATTATTAGTCACGAAATAAAACATAACGATAGTTAAATAATTAACGAGGTTTTGTTAACGGTCGTTAAATATAAACTAAAAGGACTAGAATTGAAATTACAAGTCGGGAAAGTTCTAGAACACTTTGAGGGTGCTTTGGCCGATCGGTTTGGGTTCCAAACCCAATCCCACTCAAACTTGGTCACCAAGTTAAGTTACCTAAAAATACAAACCCTTGTATTCATTCACAACTTAATCTTGGATCACCAATAACCTAATTTCTCTTCTCCTTTCCTCCCTCTTTTGCTTGGCCGATCGGTGTAACCCCCCTCCTCAAGGGATCGATTTTTCCAAGCTAAAGACACAAGTGTTTGGTTTTATTTGTGATTCAAGAACCTAGCTTTTCACATCAAATCGCTATTAGTACCTGTGTACAAGAACGAAGAACAAGTACGCTTGTGCTTGTGAATCTTGGTGGTCGACTTCTTGGTTGGGTCGAATTATATAAACCCTAAAGTTAGGGTTTTGGGTTTTAGTTCTTGTTCTAATTACCGTTTGATTCTTGAATTGCTAAAAGGTACGCATTTTCTTATTCGGTTAATTACTTACATATATTATTTCTATTTACTTCCGCTGCATCCTTTGATGATGTTATTTGATTTTATATAATTGTTATGAGTATTAAATCCCAACATTAACCTCATTATATGGATCTTCCTTGAGTTTCTCATACGTTAAAAACAATACTTTATTTGGTCGTTCTAGACTTGCCTTGTAGTACCCTATCGCGTGATCCCAAAAGGGCCCATATAGGTTTAAACCTTTGCGAAAGAGCTCAAATGTGTCATCCAATTTTGTTGGACTAGAACCATCCTCTCTTAACGCATTCATGAAATGCCAAAAAGAAATTAGCACATCTTTAGGGTTTCTGTATATATAAACAATCCGACAATCAGAACTAATAATGGATTGTGGTAATGAAGTGTATGGAATATGTGTTGCCATGAGGCCGTTGGCATAAGAAGGGTTGTTCAAGAAAGACTCAGACTCAAGAAACGGGGCACAATCGTGAGGGCTAGTAGTGATTAATGGGTGGTTTGCACAAGAATCTTTATCTATTTTGAACTTGGCTCGGTTCAAAATAGCGAAGCCAAGGGACTTAAGCCATGTTGAGCCAGATTTTACCTGACTTGCCAAAAAAACATCGGTAGGTAGAGCTTGAATTGAAATTCGTATTGGGATGCCATAACTGCTTCAATAGAAAAGTGAGCCTTCGAGTGTATCCAAAAGCCATGGGGATACCAAAAACCTTGGTATTTGCATAAATAAAGGTTTGAATCGATTTGGTTTCTCGGAAGAGCCAAAACTTTGTCCTTGTATCGCTCAATGATGATTGCCATTTTTGCTTTTCGTGCTTTTTCTTCATCTTGTGTAATCGATGCTCTAGGTGAGTAGAAGGCAAAAGGGAAAGACAATTTGTAAAGCTCCAAATAGAAGAAGGATGTTAAGTTTACTGATAGTAGTTGTGCCTCCCTTGTTCCTGACTATTTATTTTTGGAGTAGTGATTGGGAGGCCTAAAAGGTGTGACTAAATTCATGCCTAAACATGTGTGTCATCATTTTGATGGCTTCAATATGAGGACCCACTTTTCTACAAACCATCAAGATCATGACACATATGTTTAGGCATGTATTTAGTCACATAATTAAGTCTCCCTATCATTTTCCTTTATTTATTAACGATACTATAGTATGCGGCGTCGTTCGCAAAATATATAAATAAATAAATTTTAATTAATTAATAAAATTTGTAACACTCTCCCAAACTATTTGAGTAGTTATGAAAACTACCTTTTACTTTTAGTTATTTACGGTTTTTCTTATATGACAAACTTTATTTCTCAAATATTTTGCAAATGTCTAGCGATTTTTTATAAAAAAATATAACGATGAAAAAGTCTCTAAATTGCCAACAAAAAGAGCCCAATATCAATACTTTTAACTAACGTATGATTTTATAAAAAAAATGTTAAACTTTATTTATAACATTAAATGTTTTTGCAAAAAAAATTAATAATCTCAAAACACACCCTTAAACTATATAATAATTTTATAAGCTACCCTAAATTTTAATTTAAGATCATTTGAGGACAAAAATATTTTTACATACTAAATGATCAATCTTCACCCTCCATTTTTATTAGATCTAATGGATGATATTAATCCTAACAATTAAAAAAACCCCACTTTCATCCATTTTTTTCAAATATAAATATCTTTCAAACCGTTAATCGTCAAGTGAAAAAATATACCATTACGACGAGCATTTAATTATCTTTCTATAGATGGGCACTTTGATATACTTTCGACAAAAAAAAAAAAAAAAAATCGTGTGTTTCATGTTTTTTTAAGTTTTTTTCGTTTTTTTACGTTACTGATATTTGCATGAAAAATCATATATGATTTAACACTGATTTGAATACCACATGTGATATTAGTGTTAAATCATACAGTATATGATATGTATATCATATATGATTTAACACTAGTATCACATATGATATTACGTATCATATGTGATTTAACACTAGTATCACATGTGATCTTCAAATTAGTGTTAAATCATATATTATATTTCATGCAAATTAGTGTTATAGAGTCATGTTTTCACTAAGAAACCGGGCTTTACTAGTTTAATTTTTCATTTGACCATTGAGCGGGATTTCTCCCTCATATTTTTTGCACTTTACCTTTCTTTACACTTACCAGACCACATACATAACAAAACTCACTTTTTACTTTGTTCCTACGACCACACAACCACAACCTAATGTCCAACTCAAAAACTTCAATGGTGTATTTTTCACTTTCATTTTCGGTCAAGTAGTCAATTAAGGTAGCTTGTAGCTTTTTGAATTGTGATGTTTGCAAGAGTAGTCGCAAGATTAGTCTCACTGTATCAATAGAAAGTAAGTTGTTATATCAGTGAATCTTTTTTTATTTGAATCAATACAACGTTCATTTGGCCAAAAGGAATTTGATTTCATGGCGGAATTTAAAAAAATATTTTTTTGTTCACATAGAGCCATGTTCTTTGAAAGAAAACCGGGCTCTATAACAGGTAATATAGCCCGTTTTCAAAACCAGGCTCTATTTGCTTATCGAATAGACTCCCTCCCCCTTTGCGCCCTCATGCAAAACCGGGCTTTATGCCCCTTTTCAACCGGGCTCTATGTCATTTTTTGTAGTAGTGTTTGTCCACACTTAAATGTGTAAAATGTGACAAATTTAGCTATGCACTTGTATAAGTATAAACAACCTTGATGGCAGAGCTGTCCTTGAGGGTGGGCGAGGTGGGCGACAACCCAAGGCCCCAAAAAGTTTAGGTGCCCCCAAATTTGTCTCGTAACAATTATATTCATGTGTACACATACTTTTCTTGAAGTAAAAAACAGTTAAGTAAATATTTTAAATAGGTCATATGTTGAACGTTTAAATAGTTGGTTTGCATTATATCTTATAAAACGACAACACTTTTCATATAACATTAGTTTTTGAAGGTTTCATGTCGATTTTCGCCCAGGGCCCTCAAAAATACGGCTTGAGCTCTACCAATTTATAATCTTCAAGCTCGAACTAGTGGTCTATGAAGTAATCGACACTCTTGAGCTCAGGTTGACCCGATTATCTGTATTACAATGTTTTGATTTCTTTGCTCGAAGCAGTCTCTCTACCATCGGGTAGGGGTATGACTTTCTAGTGTCTTTATCCTACCGCCTTCATACCCTGAAATTGTTGTTTTTGTTGTACTCATATATGTATATCATCATAGTTTGGTGATAGGTTTTGGTGCTGCGGTCATTTTCTCAAAAGTTTCTGGTGCTAGGGTTGGTGATGTAATATCAAATGGTCTTATTTTCGCGCTTATTGATCTTGTAGCTTATAAGGTGATCATGTTGTTTCTTCTTGCATCTATCCTATAAAATGTGTGAGAATTTAGGACCCATTTTTAAAACTTCATGTTGATCTTTTATGTATTTTAGCTCTAATTAGTTAACTGAGTATATTACAAAAAGAGTACATTACACCGTTCGTCCTTGTGGTTTGCGTTGACCGCAGGAGTTCATCCTTTGACCAAAAAGTTGCCTTGTCCATCCTTAAGTGGAAGCGTTATGCGCCATTAGTCCTCCTCTAATCGAGCCCACTAACGGTCGTTAAGTCTTGTTAACGAGGGTATAATCATCATTTCAACACCATAGGGACGAACGGTGCAAGGACGAACGGTGTAGTTTACACTTTTGTCCGTTTTTTTACTTTTTCGTCCGTTTTCTTACGTTTTCGTCCGTTTTCTTACGTTTTCTTACATTTAACTCCGTTTTTTTACGTTTTCGTCCGTTTATTTACGTTTTCGTCTGTTTTCTTACGTTTTCGTCCATTGTTTTATGTTTTCATCCGTTTTTTACGCTTTACTCCGTTTTTTACGTTTTCATCCGTTTTTGTCCTTTTTATTACGTTTTCGTCTGTTTTTTTACGTTTTCGTCCGTTTTCTTACGTTTTCGTCTGTTTTTTTACGTTTTCGTCCGTTTTCTTACGTTCCTTTTTTCTTCCTTTTCTTACGTTTTACTCTGTTTTTTTACGTTTTCGTCCATTTTATTACGTTTTCGTCTTTTTTTTACGTTTTCGTTCGTTTTATTACGTTTTCGCTTTTTACGTTTCAAAACGAAAGCGAAGAAAACGTAAAACCGCCGATAAACGTAAAAAGAGTAAAACGTAAGAAAATGTATTTAAAACGACGGAAACGAAGAAACGGACGAAAACGTGAAAAAATGATTTAAAACGTAAGAAAACGGACTAAAACGTAAAAAATGTGATTTAAAACGTAAGAAATGAACGAAATGTAAAAAGCGACGAAAATGTAAAAACAGAGTAAATCGTGAAGAAAATAGACAAAACGTGAAAATGGATGAAAACCTAAAAACAGAGTAAAGCGAAGAAAAGCGGAAGAAAACGTGTTAAAGCGGACAAAGCGTATAAAGCGGATGACAAATGGATAAAAGCGTAAGAAAGCGGACGAAACGTAAATAAGCGGAGAAAGCGTAAAAGCGGATGAAAACATAAAAAAAAACGTGAAAAAGACGAAAACGTAAAAGCAGACGAAAACGTAAAAGCGGACTTAAAAGTATGAAAGCGTAAGAAAGCGGACGACTAAAACGTAAAAAATGACAAAAGTTTAAACTACACCGTTCGTCGCTTATGGTGTTGAAATGACGATTATACCCCGGGTTATGAAGACTTAACGACCGTTAGTGGGCTCCGTTAGAGGAGAGACTAATAGCGATAACATTCGCCACTTAAAGATGGACGGTCTGAACTTTTTGGTCGAAGAACGAACTCTTGCGGTCAACGCAAACCACAAGGACGAACGGTGTAATTTACTCTTACAAAAAGTAGGTCTAATATGCTGATTTTTAACCTATTATTATTTTAATATTGTAGTTTCTTGTTTTCTTCAATCATATTTAAGATACTTAATTGTATTATATGTTGGGGCTTATGTGTTACTGTAACCTAATTGACGATTTAGCCAATCAAGAATATGTTTTCGTGTTCGATCAAAAGTATGTAAATAATCTCTTCAAGCATCACGGTTTAGTTGTACTCGAACTTTTAGCCCGTATAGATTTCTTCAGAGATAATGATTTGTTGGTTTTTTACTATTATTTACCTATTTTGATTTGTCACTTCCCCTCTCCGACTGAAAAATCTCAATCTGCTTCGGCTGCTTTGCTAATGAGAGCAGGGACAAAATTAAGTAGCTATATCGACCATTAGGCCAAATTATATTGCGCTTTTTAGACCTTATTGATTTATCACTACAAAAATTTTGACATACACTCACTAAAACTTTTTCTCACTAAAATTTTTAAAAGTCACCAAAAATAAAAAATAAACAAAAAAAAATATAAAAGTAAAAACTTGACATATACTCACTAAAACTTTTCCCCACTAAAATTGTTAAAAGTAACCAAAAAAATAAAAAAGTAAAAAAAAATATATATATAAAATTTGAAAAAAAAGATTCATATAATTAACCCATCTCCTTTTATCACTAAGGGCCCGTTTGGTAGGAGGTGCTAACCATGTGGGGATAGGATTTTGTTAAAATCTGACATTTGGTTGACATACATGGGTTTTGGATCCGGTAACCATGTCCAAATATTTTCTGTGTACAATCCCCTACTACATGGCTGGCTTTTCAATTTACCTTCATACATTTTTGCATTGAGATTTGTGTAACACAATCTTAGCCACATACCATCTCTTATATTTTGTTTATAACATATTTTTGTTATCTTTTTAATTTTAAAATATTATATAATATATATATTATATTATTTTCTCTCTCCTACATTAAATTCAAATCCTAATCCTAATCTAAATTCAAATCCTAATCCTAAACCCATCTACAAACCAAACGGGCCCTAAAACTTTTCCCCACTAAAATTGTTAAAAGTAACCAAAAAATAAAAAACTAAAAAAAAAAAATATATATAAAAGTTGAAGAACAAGATTACATCTCCTCTTATCAGATAATTAACCCATCTCCTCTTACCATCTTTTATCACTTTTCCCCAAACCAAAATATTATCTCCACCGCTGAAAAACCACCACCGTCGTCATCCTCCACCACCGTAACTCCACCACCGTAACTCCACCGTTGTTAGAAGACTGCAATTAACTCCGCACCGTCGTCATCCTCCACCACTGAAACCCTAACTCCGCACCGTCGTCATCCTCCACCACTGAAACCCTAACTCCGTCGTCACCACTTCTGTCTCTATCCGGTCGTCACCACTTCTGTCTCTATCGCCGATTGAAACCCTAACTCAGGTATAATACAATGTATGTTTTCTATTTAGAAGTGTTTTGATAGCAGAGACTTCGTGTTGATTTGTAGTGCTGATTGATGTTTAGAAGGTGTGCTGATTTGTTGATAGCTATCAAAACACTTCATACATGTTGATGTTTAGTTTATGTTGATAGCTGATTGATGTTTAGAAGGTGTGCTGAGTCGATTTGATGTTTAGGAACGAATGTTGTATGGCTTGCGAAAAAGTATTAGTATGTCGTGTGTCGATTTGTAGGAATTAGCTGATTGATGTTTAGAAGGTGTGCCGAGTTGATTTGATGTTTTGTAATGGTATTGCGGTATACATGTAGGAATGAATCTCAACTCGTAACTTGTTTGGCGGAGTTTTATTAGTCTGCATTTCGTTTACTGTAAATTATGTGTGCAACAAGGACATGGTAGAAGTCGCCTAAAGTAATATTAGACAAGTATTTGCCATTTTAGGTAGTTTGTGATAGAGAAGGAAAGTAATAGTTTGGAACTGTTTGTGTTTAGCTGCGAGTATTGATTCCGGTTGTCGCCTAATTCACCTAGTTTCTAAAGCCTAGCTAATTTAACGAGCTTGTGCTGTCTCGTATGTGAAAATCCATTAGCATAGGCATGAAGATTGGAGCACTCGTAATTTATGCTTGGTAAAATATTTTGATGAATGATGGAATTTTAATAGTTAATTTAATTTGTGTAGATACTAACCGATTATAGCTAAGTTGAAGTGAACTTAGGTTGATGCTTGTAAATTAAGCTAGATGTAGTAGAGACTTAACTTTTTTGTCCTCAATAAGAATACCACTATTTGTGTTTAGAATTTTGTGTTTATTTGAACTAATTGAATCATACAAAGTTTCACTTGCAGCTATTGACAAACAAACTTCAGGGATATTTATTTAGTATATAGGGTAATAAAGTGAGTTTGTTTTGCTAGTTTTATTCCTGTTGAAAAGTGAGTTTGTTAGTTATATTTGGCATATATGATAAGTATGTTGATCTGTTATGGGACAGCTTATTAGAGTAGGGGCAAATGAAACAAAGTGAAGTCATAAGCATATAGTGTTACTTTGAAGTTTGTTTGTCAATAGCAAGTGAAACATTTAGGCTGGTTTCTCAATACTAAATAAGGATATAGATTTATATGTTGCCATCTGGTAGAAACTTTGAATACACCTAATAAGGTGTTAATGATATAAAAATAGCTTATTTGAGTTTGAATTTGGTCATACATAAAATGTATTTTATGATCACTTGATACAAACTTTGAATAAGGGTTCAAATGTAAACTGCTATTGTATACGTGGGTATTTTGTTGTGGATGCAAGTGTTATTGTTTAAAGGTAAAATGGTAAACGTCTTGCATGTTCAACCTATGATTGCGTATTTTGAATAGCAAGTATTTTAATACTGTAGCTGTTAACTTCAATGTGTGACCTCAATTAATATATATGTTATGAATTTGCGTAGGAAAATGGCAATTGAAGTTGTTATGAGGATGGACCGAAACACGTACCCAGCTGATCAGGTATTTTAACCATCTAATTTAGGAACTACTAAATACCATAAATGTTCATGTAATAAATAAGATTACATTTTTTGGAAAAATGCTTGCAGCAACTACTGTATGTGTACGCAGATGAGTGTTTCGATGGAAACAGGGATATCTACATTACCAGTGCATTGCGGGTTAGGTTCAGATGTAGGATAGTGACGAAAAGGAACGCATGATAATAACTGGTGAAAGGTGGAGGGCATTCGCATTGGAAAACCTTAATCCGGATCTTGAACTATTTCATTTTGTGGAGGAAGGCGATAACTCAGTTCCAAATATAAAGGTTAAGACGATGTCACATCAGTTCCAATTAAGATTTGCCACACTTTCGTACTCGTTAAAGATGCATCGCCTGATGTAAAACAGTAATAGTTAAAATAATATAAATAAAACTGCAATTTTGATGCAAGTAAAAAAAGATTAATAGGGAACGAAGCAGCCATAAATGGCAAGAGCCAAGTGCATGAAGCTGTCACACTTTTAGATACAACTGGTAAAAGCTAGTAAAAAAATTTGTAATGGCTTGAGTGCTCAAAATCAACAGTCTATTAACAGTGATAACGAATGTTCACTCATTGCCATCTGTAGAATACATGACCTTGTATTTATAGTTATGCAAGTCAAAAGGATACATGGAAGTCTACTATGTATAGCTACTACCGTAATCGCTGTCCACAAAGCTGCTGATGTGGCATAGCTCTATTTGCGTATGTCTAATGTTGATACAATTAGGTAGTGAATGGTAGTTGAACTGACTAGTTGTAATATGCGTGTTGAAACAAGTACCTGCTGTATATAATATATGCGTCTTAAAGAGTGTTGATCTTTATCTGGATATCGAAAACCGTGTTTCTTTGTTTCTAACACCGCACAAGCTCTATTATTCTGATCCCTGTTCTTATACTTGGTATTCTTGTGTTCTTAAGTTTCTTTGTTTTTTCTTTATGCCTATTAGGAGCCTTGATTTTGGTCATAAATATCTCGCTGAGTTTTACTGTTTTTGTGATTGTGTGATTGGTGCAGACATTGAAGGGACTCAAGAGAGAGGATGTTCACCTACTTAGGAAATTTGGAATTCAGTTTAAGGGGGGCTTTGAAAATGCAGAACCTGCTGGGAATACAAACTCCTGTCAAAGACGATGACTAGAGGTAACTATTTCAGTCCATGTTTCTTCTTGTTCTTCCACGTTTCTTCTTCCTCTTCTTCTACTATTTCAGTCCATGTTACAGTTCTATGGGTCAGTTTAGGTTTAGGTTGCCATCAGTTAAATGGGTCAGTTTGAATGGGTTAGTTTAGCATAAACAATTAGTACGGGTCAGTTTATAAACAATTACAGGTTTTATACTAAAAGTGACCCATATCAGGTCCAAGATAAGAACTTCACCCGAAATTAAGTTGCTTAATACTTTTCGTAAGTAGCTGTAATGGGTCATAATTTCCATGCACAAACCTGTAATTGTTTTTTATGTCCTATTTGTTTGTTTTAATCGATATTAAGTCGCTTAATACTTTTCGTTTATACTTTCTGATGTAACAGTTTGAGGAGTAAAAAGGTTCGCTTTTTGTTCAAACATATGAGATTGTTCTATGTGTTGATATTGTAGTATTTCTATTTTAAATCCGATTACGATTTAAGAAGTTTAGAAGTGTTATCGTATGTTTTTATCTATTGTAAACGATCTATATGCCGAGGAATGAGATTATTGTAAATTTGGTACCTATTTTGTTCCTCTGTGAAAATCAATTCTGGAAATTATTTCTCGAAAATAATTCTGGATTTTTTTTTTGTAAAACCGCTGATCTATATGATTTGGAAAACCACTAACCTATATGCTGTTAGCTTTACTCACTGATCATTTTAGTCACTAAAAGCGAACCTTTGCTCACTGTTAGCTGTTAAAAAAAGTGGCTAAAACATTTTAAATAGGCTTTGGTGTAAAAGAAATTGTCACCCTTTGCCTACTAAAACAGAATAGTCACTAAAATTTTGACCCTTTTGCTTACTAAATATAGTGTAATATAGTGTAAGGATAGACTTTTAGTAATGGCTTCAGTAGTGACTGTTTTCTTTTTAGTGGGAGTTGATAAAATAGCTTTTAGTAACTCTTTTCTTATCTTTTGCTCACACTTGCATTAGTGAGCAAATGTCCCAAATTTTGTAGTGTATATATCAATAAGGATGATTTAAAGGTGACCAAACCAGTTTTGACTTGAACGCATTTATTTGCAGAGACGATGTGCAAAAGTTAAAGATAAGCTGTTTACCGAAACGAGAGGAATGTTATCAAGTCTTGGTTTGGATGAGTATGAAAAGAAATTTAAAAAGGGCATGTTCACCGACAAATCTCTACCGTTGCTTACAAACAGGCTAGTGCACTAACAATTTAATCAATCCTTGTTTTTTATTTATATTTATGCTATATCTCATATGATTAATTTATGGTTCTTTTAATTATAAATCAGTGATCTGGAAGAGGTAAGAATTCCTCCTGGAGCAAGACGACTTATTCTTGATCACATCCGAAGGTCTGAATATTGATTTTGCTTACCCGAATATAATACTCGGAATTGGTCTTTTACTTTCTATTTGTGTGTGTAGGGAGAAGGAGATGAAGCAAGGTGGTGGAAAGAAGGGGGACATATTTGGTTGATATATCTTCAAGTCATCTTTTTTCATTTTTTGCAACACAACCAACCTTAAGCATGTATCTGCTAGAGCAGCTGATCGAGTTTCCTAAGAGGGATATTTTCAGATTTCAACTATATATTCCATTGAAACGATGTAAGCTTTACTGGATCCAGCATTTGAGACCAGCATATAACTGCTCCAAAACTTGATCATTCATTGAGACCAGCATATTCCTAAATATATATTTAAACCCAAAAACCTTGACATAATGCCATAATGGCTTTAGTATTATGAACTTCTACTTCTAGAGAATTGACGTTAAACTACTCCTTATTTATAAGCAAACAGGTGATGACTATTAGCTAAACTTCCGCCCACCTTTGTAACTGTTTTTAATCCTTCTCCCATAGGCTTAACCAAAATAGTTATACAATATATAAAGAGATTCTTTTGCAACTGTATTTCATGTGGTGGCCGATGAAGGATAGTGTGAGCTGGATGGGTCGGCAATAGCAGAGGTGGACACTCGCGACTGTGTTGCAAAATGAGTGATGGGTGTGTCATGTGTGTTTTATCGGTCTCATCTCTTAAGTATGTTTCAGTAATAGTTTTTTTTTCGACATGTAACAACTGACGGTCATAGGTAAAATATATCCTATACACATAGACAAGAAACAAATATTGAGATTAGTACAATTGAAATAGCATATATATGAAAAAAAGATGATTCAAGTAAAGATCGACAACTTAATGGTACCATGTAGCATATTTCATACTTAAAATGAGATATCTAAACCATCAAACATCTTCAAGGAACATAGATCAAATCAATTACTACTGTTTGTTGGAGTACAATTTGGCAACTGTTCATTTTATCGCAATAAGCACACTTGAAATAGCATAAATCAAAACAACTGATTTATTTAAGCACAGCGATAGTAAGTAGTGTGTTCATACTTAAAATGAGATATTTAAACCATCAAACTTTTCTTTAGTGATCTCATCAAGAGTTTTTATCATTTCAGTGGTCAGATAATTAACCGAATCACCAACTATGCCTTTTCGAAAGTAGATACCGTTGGAGGCTTGGCTTCCATCCTTATTTCCCTTATGTGCCTCACTTAATTTCTTAAAGCTACATAATTCTATTATCTCTTGCACCGATCCATCATCTTCCTCCTCTTTTGTAAAAGAAGAACCTATGAAACTCGCCAATCTCTTAACCTCATTATATGTATCTTCCTTGAGTTTCTCATATGTTAAAAACAATACATTATTTGGTCGTTCTAGACTTGCCTTATAGTACCCTATTGCGTGATCCCAAAAGGGCCCGTTTGGGTTTAAACCTTTGCGAAAAAGCTCAAACGTGTCCTCCAGTTTTGTTGGACTAGAACCATCCTCTCTTAACGTGTTCATGAAATGCCAAAAAGAAATTAGCATATCTTTAGGGTTTCTGTGTATATAAACAATCTGACAATCAGAACTAATAATGGATTTTGGTAATGAAGTGTATGGCATATGGGTTGCCATGAGGCCATTGGCGTAAGAAGGGTTGTTCAAGAAAGACTCAGACTCAAGAAACGGGACACAATCGTGAGGGCTAGTATAGATCAATGGGTGGGCTGCACAAGAATATTTATCAATTTTGAACTTGGCTCGGTTTAAAATGGCGAAGCCAAGGGACTTGAGCCATGTTGTGCCAGATTTCACCTGACTTGCCAAAAAAACATCAGTAGGTAGAGCTTGAAAATCGTCTTGCAAAGCCATAACTGCTTCAACAGAACAGTGAGCATTTGAGTGTAACCAAAAGCCATGGTGATACCAAAAACCTTGGTATTTGCATAAATAAAGGTGTGTATCGATTTCGTTTCTGGGAAGAGCCAAAACTTTCTCCTTGTATCGCTCAATGATGATTGCCATTTTTGCTTTTCTTGCTTTTTCTTCATCTTGAGTAATTTTTGCTACAGGTGAATAAGAATTCAATAGGGGTAGACATTATGTAAAGCTCCGAATAGAAGAAGGATGTAGTGTTTAGTTATAGTAGTTTGATTCCAGACTACTTTCTAAACTACTTATAAAACATAACAGGTAATCGCGCATTGCGGCAGGTGCATTCAAATAAAAAATTTCGATTAATTATATATTTTAGTTTATTATGTACTTTTTGACAATAAATTTACGGATATCAATAATTTTATGTGACGTATTTCAACTACTTAATTAATGACAATGTTTACTATTATACAATTGTGATAATAAATATTTTAGTGAGCCAGTTTTTTTCGTTGTTCAAAATATCTAATTGATTCATATAAAGCTAAATTTTATGGATACGGGTGTTAATAAAAATCTGTGAAACTGACAAACCGAGCTGACCCGCTCAATCCGAAACCGCAAAAAAACGATAACTAAGAAATTGAATCCGAAAAAACCAGAAATCAAATAAACCATCTTATCGGGGTTTGATTTCAGTTTTTATTTTTAAATATCAGCGACTACCCGAATTGAAACGTGTTTTATATACATGCAGTTTTAAACAAACTGAGGTTGTATTAGAAATATTTGTTGTACAATAAAATATATTGAAAAGTAATTTGTAATTTTAGCTTTGTTACTTGTATTTCTTTAATTGTTGTTTTTGTGTTTGAATATTTGTATAAAATGTTTTATTATATGTATTAGTGACATCTAATGCAGGAATTGTGTATAAGTTGGTTGTACAATATGTTTGATAATTAGTATTTCTTATATAAGGGTGTTTTAATAATTGTATTAATTGTATTTATTAACTAGTTAATTTATTGACTACATTAAATATCTCGACTACATTAAATATATTGACTAGTTAAGATTGATGACAGAGATCATAAATAGTGCTTTGTGTATTGTACACTAAGAATTATTACTTGTAAGTCTTAATTTTAAAACTAAGAGGAGAAAGATTCATCCCTACATTATATGTAGTAGAGATTTAGCACCCTCTCTCTTCTATTTTTTTTAAAGACTTTCATATATAGATTTTAAGCAAATATAAAGCTATATGTACAATTAATTTATATATAAACAATTACACACATTGACCGATCAACATTTATAATTAATATACTATTTAAAACATTCATTTGATAGATGGTATAATTAATTAAACACAATGTAAACAAATCAAGCTTAAAAGCGACCTCTCTCTCTCTCTGTGCATTAAATACACCTAAAACTTAAAATTAAGACATACACATTATAAAGCACTAGACGAGTACCCGTGCATAGCAACGAGATTTTATAGCGACAAAACATTTTGTGTTAAAAAAAGGTTATGGGTTATAAACGAAAAATAATAAAAGTTTGAATATTTGAGGATTAAACATAATATTTTGAAACCCGGTTTAACCCGAGTGGTTCAACCGGTTGAATCGTTCCGGTCGAAAAACGGGTCGATTTAAACCGAGTCAACCCGACGGGTTGGGTAAAAAACGGGTCAAATTAATCTGGGTCAACCCACCGGGTTTGAAGCGTCCCGGGTCAACCCGGTTTTCGATATGTATTAATAGTTTCCTTTTGATTTACATGTTTTCAACATTTCTTTTTTTAGTTTTAACTTTTCACTTTTTATTTTTTTGTTTTTCCTTTATATATAGTATAACAGGGTACCCGCGCGTTGCGGCAGTGGGTACCCTGTGACGATTAACCGGAGAAATAGATCTCGATGAGACCTGATTCACCAATTTGTATCGGTTTCAACGGGTCCTCTATGGTTTGTTTTCAGATTGCTTTTATTGGTTAGCCGAGCCGGTGGCGACACCGGTTTCGGGTTGAACCCGTTGGTCCGGTCCGATTTTCAAAATTATATGTACCATCAACTTGTTAGCTCGTATGAAGCTTTTGTGTGTTTTATTAATTTGTATAATGTGTATAATAACATGTATTTTTCGTTTTAGGGTGTTTTAAAAATAATATTAATTAGTGTGTTTAATTGTTTTATATTTTGGATTATGTTGTAGCTTGTTTAAATTATACATTGTGAAATTTTTGTGTACTTTTTATTAAGGGGTGTTTTAATTGGTTGTTTTTAATTTGGTAGATATGCTTTTGATTGGTTGTACAATGTGAATAAATTATTGTAATTTTAAGTAGGAAAATGATAAATAGACCTAACTAAAGAGGCAAAAAGAAGGCCTGTCGATAAATTGATTGTGCGAAGAACACTTGCACAATCCATTTATATATTGAGTCTTGCGCCTCTTTAGTTAGGCCCATCTATCAAAGCTCTTTTAAGTAATGTGGTGTTTTAACAAAAGTATTAATTACACCATACATTTCTCTCACATTTGACTTTCAACATTTCATTTTTCAAAGTTTGACCGTTTTTCTTTTATATATAGTATAAATATGATAAGGAGAGTTATTTTACATACATAACTTTTCTTACAGACTCATCTCCACCATCCATCTAAAAACAAATCAATGGCTGAGATTAAAAACATTTTATTATTTCACATATTTTTTATAATTTAAATATCTATTAAACCGTCAATCGTTAAATGAAAATATTTACACCGTCGCGAAGAGCATTTAATTATGTTTCTATAGACGGGCACTTTGATATACTTTCGAAAAAAGAAAAGTTTTTTCACGTTTTTTCGTCCTTTTTTACGTTACTTGAAATTTGCATGAAAAAAATTATAAATGATTAAACACTAATTTGAATATCACATGTGATATTAGTGTTAAATCATATATGATATGTGATATCACATGTGATATGATATGTATATCATATGTGATTTTACACTAATATCACATGCGATATTACACTAATATCACATGTGATATTTACATATCATATATGATATAACACTAATATCATATATGATATAACACTAATATGACATGTGATATTCAAATTAGTGTTTTATCATATATGATTTTTTAATGGAAATTTCAGTAACGTAAAAAACGAAAAACTAAAAAAACGTGAAAATACGATTTTTTTGTGTCGAAAGTATATCAAAGTCTATCTAGATAATTAAGTATATCAAAAAGATAATTAATTTGCTCTTCGCAATAAAGTGATTTTATTAAATTGTTGGGATTAATCTCATCCGTTAGATCAAATAAAAATAGATGGTGAAAATTGATCCCTATGTAAATAATCTTTTGTCCTCGAATGATTTTAATTTTTTTTTTCATCATCTTTGCAAATCTCGAACCAAAGCAAATCATGTTTTATTTTATTTTTTTATTATTTTTTTTTCATCATCATCTTTTGGGTGGCAGTGGTGGCGATGGCCATATTGGATACCTTTAAGGTACCATCATGATTTGCTTTTTCTTTTTCTTTTTTTATCGCTAACCACATGCTCCATTACCTTTTTATCGCTAACCGCAAAAGCCGCATGGTTTCGGTTTCTACTTTCATAAAAACCGCAAGTGCGGGTTGTGGTTCGGTTTTAGTCAAAAACCGCACCATGCTCACCCCTAGTAAAGAGGGAGACAAGAGACACCTTTGGATAAAGAAAATGCAATGGGCAATTTAGGTAGTACGTCACTCCTTTCTCATCTTTTGTTTCCTGTCCCTAACATTAAAAAATTAGGTCAAGATTCGATCACATGTGAACCAGGTTTTGTAGTGAGTTAGTGCAATAGATTTAGACGCTTTGCTCGGAAAGTGTTATACAACATTTGATTATATTAGTTTTCATGTCTAATACATCAATTTTGTTAAATTGATTTTTAGGGTTCTTATAAAGAAATTGGGGTTTTTAAAATTAGTGGTTGTCTTTTAACATTTATGTTAGGGTTTCATTCGGAAATCACTCTTGAACACTCGACCATGTTAAATTTCATCTAAAACGATTTCAAAAATTGTTAATTGAATGATTAAAGTTTGAATGAATAAGGGTCGATTTCTGAATTTTTGTTGTTTGTTTGTTGAAATTGTTACAAGGGTTTTACTCTGGATAGTGCAGGAACACTCAGTTGTGATGAAGCCGTTATGATCATCTTTTGGGTGGCAGTGGTGGTGATGGCCGGTGGTTAGTGGTGGTGGTGGCCGAAAGTTGGTGTTGGTCGTCGGATGGGTGGTGTTGTTTGTTATTAAAGTAGGATGATGAAGAAGAGGGTAAATACGTAAATTATTGTAAGACAAAATAGTAATGCATGGATACACGTCACAAATTTAGTGGAATCGCCCAATTCCAAAATCGCCCCAGTGGGGAAAAAAAACTTTCTGGTTTAGAAAACGGAGTGCACTAGGACACCCGGGCTACTCTTTAAGTTTTCTCTTAAAAACATATCGTAGATTTTGTTTGACTTTTGTAATGATAGATTTCTTTATTAATAAAAAATTAAATTGTACATTAACTTTTATTAAAACTAGATGAGTACCCATCCGTGCATAGCAATAGAATTTATAGCGGCAGATAATTATAGTGATATTTTAGTTAAGTATTTTGTGTAACGTTTTGTTTGACTATAGCTGTTTGCAGCTAAAAAACCCTGTCGTTATGCATGGTTACTCGTCTTGTATATATAATTGACAAACCAATGTATCAAATATTGTTTTATATAGCTGACAAACCAAAATATCAAACCTATATTAATATATCATTTAAGTTAACAAATCGAAGTATCAAATATGTTTTTATATAGTTGACAAACCAACTGACAAACCAAATATTTAAACATGTATGTGTTAAGTTTTTATTTTGTGCTTTCTAGTTTTCATATGAATAAAGTTGACAAGTGAGATACATTAAAACTTCATTTGAGTTTTCAATATGTAGTGACCGTTGTTTTTTTTTCATTTAAGTTTTCATTTTAAAGTAGGGGTATTATGTAGTTAAGAAGATATGTTTTCAAAAATAGTTTTTTTAGTTTTTCAAGAATTCAAAAAATGAGTGTAAACTTTTAATATGTAGTATAGATTTCTCTATCTCTTTTGGTAATTACATAATTTGATTAACTTTATAACAAAAATATATCACAATCACAATATAAAGGAACCAACTAAATTTAGGAGAATATCAAGGTATATAAGTTTAAAGAATCCTTGGGAAATTTAATTTATCATTTTGTGATAGAGGGTTAAGAAAATGAATAATTTTGCCTTTGCATACGTATTTCAAATAAGGGTTTTGTTAACCACAACCCATGAGGTTGTGTTTAAACATACCTTAATTAAAAAATTGTATTAAATGAACTAATATATTCCATAATTATACATATTTTTTCATTTTTTTACATGAAATGTGATGTTAAACTTGAAATGTTTAATGTTCATTTAATGCAAATTTTTTAATTATGGTATGTTTAAACACAATCTGGGTTGTGGTTAACAAAACCCTTCAAATATAAACAATTTCTACAAAATTGTCGGTCAATCTTTTTCCTTTTTTAAAACATTATAAAAATAGTCCATGGGTTTTAACTGTCGTTGCAAAATAGGTCTTCAAGGAAAAACGATGTAACATATATCGGTTTTTAAGAACCAAATGCGTAAGAGGATTCTTTTGCCTTCCCTTGAACTTTTTCACAAACAGTCTCTGAGTTTTAACCGATGTTGCATATTTTCCCCTCGAGGACTAATGATAAAGCAAAATTCAATTCTCAAAGACCGAAAATGTAACAAATTTATAGTAACCAACACCACATTTGCATATAATTTTCCTTTATATATAATTATTTAATATTTTTTAAAAAAGACAAAAATGTATTATTTAATAGATAGTAACATTGTAGTTTAACAGCCATTGCAAAACATGCTTTTATTATGCCTTGTACTAATTTAATATGCTTTCGTAATAATATTTGTTATTACGAAAAAAAGGGAGATTTTAGGTGCAAATGTAGCTAAGGTCTCATTTATGATTTAATGATGACAAGTTAGAAAACACTTAGGGGCGTTTGGTTGGGTTTGAAATTCCGGAATTTTAAATTCTAGAAAATTTAAATTTTTGAAAATTTAAAATTCTGGAATTTAAAATACCTTCGCATGTTTGGTTGACAGAAATTTATAATTTTTTTTTTTTTAATATAAATTTCATAAATATTTTATTTAAAAGTTTATAAAAAAATTATAAAAAAAAGTTTATAAAACATTATAAAAAATTTATAAAAGAAGTTTATAAAAATTTTATAAAAAGAGTTTATAAAAAAAATGCATAAATATTATATTTTAAAGTTTATAAAAAAAACAATAAGAAAAAAAGTTTATAATTTTTTTTAAGTAAATTAAAATTCATCACTTTTTGAAGGCATTCTGATTCTCTCCGTTTTGGCAATTCGGGGAATTGTAAATTACTTTAAATGCCCCCTTTTGAGTTACCAAACAGAACATTTGAAGGGAATTAAAATGCAAATGCCCCTAATATCCTCCAAATTGCCCCAACCAAACGCCCCCTTAAAATTATGAAAAATAGCCTAAAACCAAAAAAGAACCAATTCGGCACGCCAGACCAGCGCGTCATGGACTATCTGGCGCGTGTTGGTTTTTCCAAGTCGGCTTTCTTCTTATCGGAATAAAGTGAATCTTTCAATACAAGTTTGTAAATGATATTTAAGATGTTTGATAAATTCGCAACAAGATGTGGACTTAGAGAGATGACCAAAATACCTCATCATGTTTTACAAGACACCAACTTAAAAATATTTTCTAAAAGCTATTAGTCAAGTTTAAAATATTTTTTTTTCAAACCTAAGAGATTCATACTTTCACTAAACCTTCAAATGGCTATACTTTAAAGAATGTACCACAATCTACTCTTACTTTAAAGAAGTTATTAAAAGAGAACTCATGGATTATATGCACCGCTCAACAATTTTAAAGGATGCTCTACCTCCAAATTAAATTGTTGGAAAACGTGAAAGTGCCTGTCACTATTTAATATAATATGTCATTAGTTATCAGGCTTGTGTGTTTCTTTAAGGGTCCGTCCATGTAGCAAGCCCTTAGGCGGCCCACCTTTACCTTTGTAAGTATGTATAAATACCCCCTCTTACCATGGGAGGGGTGTTAGTTCTAGTGATTACTTTTCATTTTACATATTCTTTCTTTCACTAGTTCCTTCGACTCTCTACTTTCTCTCCCTAAACTCTCTCTCTCTCTCTCTAGACATATCGTGTACAACAATGAACAAATAAGTGACCTAAGCCTAACATGTGGTATCATTGTCGGAAGATGGTTTAGAGTGTGATTGTATGCTTTTGAAACCATGCGTAGTACTTTTATTGTTTTTGAAAAAGCTTATAGTTTATTTCTTTTCTTTGTTCAATCTTGCTTCTAGCATTTGTTACCTCAAACTTTGGATAAAATTTGATGTAGTTATAGTGTTTAGAAGTTAGATTTTACAAAAAGTTGGTTACTTTAAAGGTTTTTGTGTCGTTTTCCAAAGTTTAACGAGTGGTTTTGGCTTCAAGTTTCTTTATTTCCCTTTTTAAACATCTAAGTTTGCGACTTTTTTAAAGTTTAAGTGTTTTTTAAGAGATTTGTGACAAAAGAAACCGATTGGAAAGGATACATATTGTGCAAAAAATGTTTTTGACAAAGGCTTGAAATTCTTTGACTTTGGAAAAGGTTTAAAGATCTTTAAGTTTCTTTATAGAACCCTCATCCTTCGATTTTCTTTTAAAACCCTCTTTCTTCAAGTTTCATTCAAAACCCTTATCCTTCAACTTTGGAATAAGTTACAAAGACGTTTGCAGATTACTTATTCTTCGAGTTTGGATAAATTCGAAGAAGTTTCGAATTTCTACTAAAGACCTTAATCCTTCGAATTTGGATAAAGTTGAATAAAGCTTCGAGTTTTTGTGAAACTACTAAAGCCTCAAGTTTCTCTTCGAGTTTCTACGGCTTCGAGTTTCTGGCTTCGAGTTTTTATAAGCTTCGCCTTTTTCTTTGAGTTTCTAGGGCTTCGAGTTTCTACTTAAACTCTCAAGACTTTCAACTTTCAAAGAACTGAAACTTAACTAATCACAATCACAGATTTGAATTGTCTACAAAATCCAATTCATTGTTACACAAAGTTTAACAACAATCTCTAATCAACAATTGTCACTTTACTTTCCTCAATAATACCCTCAACAACTTCCTCAAAAATATCCTCAACAATACCCTCAACAATACTCTCAACAATACCAACATCGATGGTACCCTTAACGATATTAACAAGATGAATCGTTTCAAAAATCCATTTATGAAGCAGGATCAGATTCCTGACCTCTGATGCTTTCTTCTGGTAACTACACTGAATGGGCTAGTAGATTCTTGAGTTACCTAGACTACAAGAAAACTCATGGGAAATATCTAAGGCAAGTTATCAATGATGGTCCATTTAAGTTACCAACTATTACCATTGAAGGAGATGACACTATTGATCTACCAAGACTTGCAACTGTGAAAATAGTGGAGGGGGTGAGCTATCTAATGAGGAAAAGTTACACTTTGAAGCAGATGGAGTAGCTATGCATCATATTCAACTTGGGCTACCAAACAAAATCTACCGAAGTGTTGACTCTCAGAAAAGTGCTAAAGCAATGTGGGAATATATACATCTTCTAAAGGAAGGCATTGAGCAAAACAAAGTAGACATGGAATCTAAGTTGTGTCATATCTTTGACAATTTTGAATTTGAACCCGAAGAATCATCGGAGTCTAACTATATGATACGCAGGGTTGCAACACACTAAGTTTACAATTTTTGTCTAGGCAGTGTACCTAATCGTTGTAGTGTTGTATAGGTAAGTCCATAGGATTGATTGTTCTCTAGGGGAATAGTTAAGTAAGCTCGAAGTGTATGTCGAGTTAAGTATAAGGGTTGAGAGAAGATTATTTTTGGTCTTTTGTAATTTATATGAAAGCAAGTAAACTCTCGGGTATTGGTGGAGTTGGTTTTAAAACTACTAATTAAACTAAGAGTAAACTACAAATTATGTCCCTAACTTTTGCCATTTTTACAAGAAATGTCCCTAATTTTGAAAATTTGCGAGTTTTGTACCTAACGTTTGGGATTTTTGCGAGAAATGCCCCTTAGGCGCTACTGTAATTGCAAATTCCTATTTTTTTCTAACGATCGTTAATTTTCCCGATAGTCAAAGTCAATACCACATGCGAAATGACTAATTTACCCTTGTCTTGTTCCCCACTTTTATTTTCTTTTGAATTTGCACCACCACCCTCCTTTACCACCACACAACCGGCATCACCACCCTCCACCACCACCACCCTCTACCACCACCACCACCATTTATCACCACACAACCACCCTTTATCCTTTATCTTCATTTTCTCCATTGACCAAACCTAGATTCTGGTGACCAAACTCAGATTTCGTTCACCTTTTGTTTTATCTTTGTAACTAGACTTTTTGTTGGAATCACTCCTAAACAGTCTTTCAAGTATTTATATTTCATATGTAATAGGTAGCTTTATTATGGCCTTTATGTTTGTTTAAGGTCAAGCTTATGTAGAAGGCCCATAAGCTTAGGCCCAAGCCCACATAAGAAAGGATGGGAACTAGGAGTGTTGCCCTAGCTTCCCTCCTATAAATACTCTTGTAAACCCTCATTTGAGGGTTGGTTGTTCAAGTTATTCTATTTCACATTCACCTACGCATAACCGCCTCTTATTATTGTTTGTGTGTGTGTTAGATCTTGTTCAATCGCCTTATCTCTTTCTCTATAACTTGTGTTTGTAAAACTAGTGACCTAACAGTGGTATCAATCGCCGAATAGTTGGGTGAATCGTTATTGCTTTTGAAGTGGGTTTTGGTCCTACGCGTAAGGCTAACGAGTGATACTTTGGTTCGCTTAAAAACACGTTTTTACACTTTTAATCCAAGATTCTTGCACTTTCAATGTTTTGAGGTGTTAAAATACTTGTTTTTGGCAAAAGTTTCAAACTTTACGCGTGGATCTCGTTTTAAGCTTGTTTTGTTCGTGGGTGTCGTTCTACGCGTAACCCGTCTAGCGATTTTGGTACATCAAATTTCACATTTTGTGTTCTTTTGGTACTATTGAAGCTATTCCATAACAAAAAGCGGTTTAGAAACACATTTGGGCAAAATCAAAGTTACGAGTAATCCCACGCGTATCAAAACCCTAAAATTACGCGTAAGATTTTTCCTTGGTTTGATCTTCATTTTCTGGTTTATTCCGTGTTTTCTTACTTGGATAAGTCCGAAAATACGTCGACTTTGGATATCTTTTGCATTGTGAAGTGTAAAAGATTATTTGAGCAAAACCCTAAAATTACGCATAAGCATAAGCTTACGCGTAGAAATTCTACGATAAGATTCACTTTACGCGTAAACTTAGGTCTCACGATAAGGTAATCCACGCCTAACTTTCTACGCCTAACTTTTGTCTCGCTTAACTTTAGTGCTTCTATCCTACTTACGCGTAAGCTAAATCCTACGCGTAACTTCTTATTGTTACGCGTATCTTTTGGTGTTTTTACGCATAAGTACTACTTGGTTTCTTGTCTTTTCTACGCCTAAGGACACTTCATCAACAAAGGTTCATTCGACTACAAAGATCCATTTTTACCACACAAGTTTATCATCATGTCTCAACCACCATACTCTAACTATTTCCCTCACACTTATAATCATCAACAACAACAACAATTAACTCCACAACATCAACAATGGAATCAACAACAAGCTATTTATCAACAACAATTTAATCAACAACATACTCCACAACTTGGTGCAATTCCACAACCACAAATGGTTCAACCACCACCAAGCCTTCAAGTTCAAACTTACACAAATGATTTCAATCAACATCCATCAAGGAACACTATGAAGGAACCCACTTGGTTTGCAAAGATGTGTGAAGCTTTAAGCAGCCAACAATCAATTCATGAAGCTGGATCACTTGATAGACCTCCAATGCTCACTCCAGGAAACTACGATAATTGGGTGATAAGGTTCTTTAGGTTTTGTGATCTAAAGAAGCCACATGGAAAGTTCTTAAAGAAGGTTATCTTGGAAGGTCCATTTGAGATGCCTCTCGTCATTGTGCCGGAGATCAGCAATTGTTCCACCAAGAGATGAACAAACCAACATTGCTCTTGTTGCGATTTAAATCCTCTGAACTTCTACACTATGAAGTCGATGAACTTGCAATGGAATACATCCTCTTAGGATTACCAAACCCAATTCTTCGTAGTGTTGATGCTCAAAAGATCGCACAAAAATGTGGGATCATATTCGTCTTCTTATGGAAGGATCAGACTCAATCGGGAGGATTTGGAATCCAAAATTTACTTGGCTTATGAACACTTCATGATTGAACCCGAGAGACACTAGAGTCCTATCATCATCGATTTTCAGATATCATCAATGATTTGGATAAACACAACATCATCATGCCAAGAATTGCGGTGAATACTAAGTTCTCGAGTAGTCTTGGTCCGAATGGGAGAAGTATGTCATTTTCTCCGTCGGCGAAGAATATGAATCATTCTACTTATGGATTGTTGTACGATTACTTGAAGCCTCATGAAAAGGAAGTTGATCGGAAAGGATTCTCCGTGCTCAAATTGCGAAGCTTGATCACAACCGGATAATCAACAACTTGCCTTGTATGCTCAGCGAATTATCCTCTCAACCAAAGAACTCAACCAATCGCTTCAAACACACCTTCACAAGAACAACCTCAAAGCAAAATCAATTGGTTCCATACAGCAACAATGCTCAAGCATATGTCGTTGAAGCTACCGAGAAATCGATCCATTGAAGCATTGCAACAAGGATTTGTGATGATTGCTAATGCTTTTGGCCGTTACACCAACAAATCCAATAATCGATTCGTTCCTCATCTAACACACGGACTCAAGTGTTGTGAACAATGGATGTGTTGAAGTTCGAATCGTGATTATGGTCGTCGGATGGGCGGTGGTCAAGGGTTTAATGTGGGTAGGAATAACAACGAGCTCAAGTGGTGGAACAGAAATGCTCGAATCGGTTAAATGGTCTTAGATGCTACAAGCGCAATGAGAAGGGACACTGGCTAATGCATGCCCAAAGCCAAGGACTAGGGGCGTGCTTATTTCAAAGAGGCTTTACTTTTGGCTCTTAAGGATGAAGCTCGTAGATCTCTCACGGACAAAGAACAAAGCTTTATGGCGGATCGAGACTCGGATGATGATATGGAGGACTTGCGAGTGCCAATGCATTGTTATGTTGATGGCTAATATGCAAGAGTTACACATGAGTGAAACAGGCCCAGTGTATGACAACGATGGCTTGTCTCAGTACCAACAAACCATCATCATATCGAACTAATATCTCCATCAATATCCGAATCCAAGACGGCTCGAATGTTCAAAATGAGTCATCTACATCTCATTCTAACGATTTTCAAATAAACCCGTAGTTACATTTGACGATCCGTAAGACCTTATGGTTTCCTTGATAATCAAATTGACTCGTGGTTATACTTGAGGATCTAATTAATGATCATGTTGTGACTCACGTTGAACAAGATGAACCTTGCCCCATCCGAGATCTTGTTACATTACTTAAAGACCAACAATCCAAAATTCTTGAATGTGTTGCATTAAATCGGTCCTTAAAAAGTAAAAATGCATGTTAACCAAGGATTTTGAATGTTTACAAATGCAACTCAACTTTTCAAAACTCAAGACAACCGTGAAAAGGTTTTGAAGCCGCTTTTGCAAAATCTCATCAAAATGAAAATATTTAGAGACGGATCGTGATCTAGCCGCCTCGAAGAATGCTTTGTTGTCTCGAATTAGAACAAGCTGAAACACGAACATAAAAAGCAAATTAACGCTCTCACCTTGGAAAATCAAAAGCTAAGGCGAGTTGTTAAATTGTCAAAACAGTTCTCCGCATACAAAAAGCATTCAACGAATCGGGTAGATGACCTTCTTGACGAAATTCTCGGACTTGAAACAAACTTAAAGAGTTTAAAGCTGTTGTTTACAAACATGGTGAATCTGTAATAGCTATTGAAAAGTTTACCTTAAAACCCAATCCAAAAGGATATGGAAAAATCTAGGCGATTACAAACCAAAGCTTTCACTAAAAACATTCAAACCAACTCACGAAGTTTCAAAGCAGAATACAAAATTGATAATATGTCATGAGTGTTGTTGAATATCATCGTCAAGAGGAATTAGATGCGAGAAGACGAGAGTCGATCAAAATTAAAAATGTTGTTTACAACAAACCTTTTAATTATAAAAAGCGGTCACTTTCGTCACACCAACGGATTCTTCTAACACACCAAGGGTTATCATCAAAACACTTGAGTCTTCTAATGTTAATCCCAAAGCAGATTTTGCACAAACTTATGGTCCTTTACCTTCCATTAGTGAAGTAAACTCAAAACGAAAATCGAAAAATTCTTCGATATTTTGACATTTTCATGGTCGACCTCAAAATTTTACAACATGAGATAGAATATCGATCCGAAATCAAAGTTGAACATTTTCAATCGCCTTTGGCGCGAGAACAAAGAGACATTTTTCGGAAAAATCTTTTACCTAATGTTAAAAACTTGAAAAGTTGTGCAATTGCACAGGAAAAGGATTTTCATAAGGAACTTGGGGTAATGAAAACGTTTTGAGAAAAGCGAAACATCTATTTCTAACACTAAACGCAAAAAGAAAGCGTTGAGAAAAGATGTTGATCGACTCTTGGAAGATGTTATCGTCTTGATATCCATAATGTTGTGTTACTTCATGCCTTGCCATTTGCATCGATCATATCTCTGCGATATTGTTGAAAGCTGTTATTCTTGTTGAGAACACCGATAATGTGCTTGGATCGAGTCTTTAAAAGTCGAAAATAAACAATTACTCATTGAAATTTACAATGCAAAACGTCGTCTTCATTGGTGTGAAAAAGATATTCACAACCATCAACTTAGTTTTCAAAAGAAAATCGCTCGGTTGAGTGCAAAATCTTCGATCCTAAAATTGAGCAACTGGATGATCAAAACATGTCTTTGAAAAGTCAAATCTCAAAATATGAACAAGAACTTTTAAAAGTTAAACAGAATATGGTGTCATATTTGATTTATTCAAAAGACTCGACTTGAAGCATCAAACGAACTTGATCACTATCTTGCTCACACTAGAAGTCATGAATTTTCTTTGGTAATATTCGTTCGAAAATCAAGATCGATTCACACCATCTCTAAGTTACGGAAATGTTAGGAAAGTATGAAAAACTTCCGCCTCGTGATTAAGAGATTAGCACCACTCACACTTAGTAATCGTGAACCTAGAATTCCCACGCCAAATCACAAGTTGCTAATGTGTTTCCTCTCTGAACAGAATAGTTGCATCTTTTCCAAGCGTCCGCACTTCACGACCTAGGAGCACTCAAGCGAAGAATAGGAAGTTGCGACCTAAGAAAAGATCAATAAGGAATGCTAAAGTAGAAGAACACCCTAGGACTACGAATAAAACTCATGTTGCTTCCACTATAGATGTTGCATCCGGCAAATGTAATACAAATAGTGATGTAACGAATGCTAAACCGTTAAGTACTTTTGATATTGATCGATGCACCTTGTGTTATTTGTCGAAAGAGTATGAATTCGATTGTCATGACAAATGTGTTGCTAAAGCTATAATCTCTCGATTACGGAATCCTAAGAATCGGAATACCTCTAGGCCCACTAATCATTCTAAGTGCGTGCTTGGTAAACCACCTTCTTTAGATTCTAAGGCAACCATTGCTATTACTGATGAGTTCCCCTTCACCTCCTAAGAATGTAGTACCACCTAGTGTTTTCACTAAGACTAAAGCAAAGAGTAGTTATAGATGGCGAAATGGATATATAACACACTAGGATTTAAATGGATGCCTAAAATTATCAATGTGTGTATATCTAACATACACGCTTGGAACCCTCTAACATTTCGGGTTCCACATCTACATCTATTCCATCCGTAGCAAATGCGTGTGTAATGCGGTGATACTGATCATTCTCGAATTGTTGATAGCGGATGTTCCCGACACATGACGAGCAACCTTAAACATTATCAAACTTTATTGCAAAGTTCATTGGCACTTTGTCGATTCGAACGATCACTTCGCGACCATCATGGGCTACGGAGATTATGTCAATGGGAACATCGAAATCGCAGGGTTTACTATGTGGAAGGCCTCGGTCACAATCTGCTTTCGATGGGTCAATTTTGTGATGGAGATTTGGAGGTTGCTTTCGGGGAGAAAACTTGTTTCATTCGTGATCTACAAGGAAATGACCTTATGTCCGGCTCGCGTAATTCTAGTCTCTACACTATCTCTATGCAAGACATGGTTGCTTCCTCTCCCATTTGCTTACTTTCAAAGGCAACATCTACAAAATCTCGGCTATGGCACGTCGCTGCCTCTCACATCTAAACTTTCAAACCATAACCAAACCTTGCTCGACACAAACTAGTTGAAGGACTCCCACGATTCCGGTATTCAAAAGATCACCTTTGCTCACTGTGAACAAGGGAAAAGCACTCGTGCTCATTTTCCTTCAAAGGTGGAACACGACTCTCGGATGTACTACATCTTCTTCACATGGATTTGTGTGGCCCGATGCGCGTGCAAAGCGATCAATGGCAAACGATACATCTTAGTAATTGTTGATGACTACTCACGATGGACTTGGGTCTACTTTCTTGAAGCAAAGACCAAGCTCCACAAATGATCATCACCTTCTCACAAAAATACGTGTTCAGCTCCGCAACACCGTCGGGATAATCGAGCAGACAAAGGAACCGAATTTGTCAACAAAACCCTTCGTGAATTTTATGAGAAAGTGGGAATTGACATCAAACATCTATTGCACGTACACCGAACAAAACGGAGTTGTTGAAAGACGAAACCGAACGTTAGTGGAAGCGCAAGAACAATGTTAATCAATGCTAAACTTCCATATTACTTATGGGCGTGTCGTATCTCATCGCATGCTATACTTAAAACCGTTCTATGATCACAAAACGCCACAACAAAACACCTTTCGAGCTTGTCCACAACTACAAACCGAATCTCAAACACTTTCATGTATTTGGATCCTTTGCTATCCGAATAATGATCGTGATGATTTTGGAAAGCTCAAAGCCAAAGGCGATATTGGAGTCTTTATTGGATCTCGTGACAATTCTAAAGGTTTCGAACGGAATCGTCGAACTAAGGAGGTAATGGAAGCGATTCATGCTCATTTCGATGAACTCACGGAAATGGCTTCGAGTATATGACTTAGAACCGGTCACAACCGTTTAAACTTCCCTCAACCCCATCATCACCGAACAAAGCCCCCACTAACTCGTCAACAAATGGAAAGGTTATTTGCTCCTCTATTCGTGACGATATTGATGAACGTGCTCGGTGTATCCATTGTTTCATTGCACAACCCGATAATATTCCTATACGATACACTGCTACAACAACTCTGTTGAAGATGCACCTACACCGATTGACTCCAACACAACAGTTGAATACACCGCTTCCAACAATGATGAACCGGTGATGATATTCGAATGAAGTACCCCACCGCAGATTTTGATCCAAATGCGTTCTTCAACCCGTTTGCTAATGAGATCGCTACACGGATGTCGCAGAATCTTCAACAAACCATTTGAACCCTCGAATCTGCACAATGTATACCAACATCAACCTCTACACATAGATGGACAAAAGACCATCCTCGGCTAACATTATTGGCAACCCGAATCAACCGATCGTTACGAGACAACGTCTTCACTCAGACGGTGAACATTGCATTTATGCTCTCACCGTCTCGCCAATCGAACCTAAAAACATTAAAGACGCAATGACAAAAGACAATGGATTGAATCCATGCGGGAAGAACTCAACCAATTCAAGCGTCTTGAAGTATGGGAAGCGGTTGAAAGACCAAGAGGGTCTCGTCATTGGTCTAAAATGGATTTGGAAAAACAAATTGGATCTTTGAAGGAATGTTATCCGAAACAAGTCACGTCTAGTTGCTAAGGGTTATCGTCGGGAAGAGGAATAGACTTTGAAGAATCTTTTGCTCCGGTTGCTCGTCTTGAGGTCGTTCGGATATTTCTCGTCATTGCTCATATGAATATGACGGTCATCGATGGATGTCAAAACGGCGTTTCTCAATGGACAACTTAAAGAAGCGGTCTATGTCGACCAACCGGATGGATTCGTTGATCCCGAGTTCCCGAACCACGTCTACAAACCGAACAAAGCTCTTTATGGTCTCAAACAAGCCCCTCGGGCATGGTGCGATAAGCTATCATCTTTCCTCATTGCCAATAATTTCACCAAAGGCTCGGTTGACCCAACTCTTTTATACAATATCACGGGCACATATCTTAATTGTTCAAATTTACGTGGATGACATCATTTTGGGTCTACACATAAAAGTTTTCAATCGCTTTGCAAAACTAATGAAGAAAAATTTTGAAATGTCCATGATGGGTGAACTTACATTCTTTCTAGGATCGCAAGTTCATCAATCACCCGTGGTATTTTCTTGAGTCACCCAAATATGCCCTTGAATTGTTAAACAAATTTGGAATGAAAACTGTGATACTTATGCCACACCAATGACTCATACCAAGAAATTAAATCTTTGATTTACATGGGAAATTGGTTGACCTTACCAAATACCAAGTATCATTGGGTCTCTCATGTATCTAACACTAGCAGACACGATATTGTCTTTGCCGCTTATCTATGCTCCGTTATCGATCGCGACCAATGAAACCCACCTCTCGAGGCTAAAAGAATCCTCCGATACATCAAGGGAACCATTAACTTGGGATCCGTATCCGAAGGATTCGGTTTTGAACTAATCGCTTTTAGAGACGATCACGCAGGATGCTTAGACTCAAGAAAAAGTACTTGAGAGCTCTACAATTTCTCGGTGATAAAGCGGTGTCTTGGCAATCAAAGAAGAGGATTGTACATCTCTGTCATCAACCGGCGAATATGTAGCCATGTCCGCATGTTGTGCTCAAGTCATCCGGATGAGAACACAACTCAAAGACTATGGTTACGTGTTGTGAGAATCTCGATGTATTGCGACAATCGAGTGCCATTGCCATCTCGTGCAACTCTATTCAAGACTCTAAATCAAAGCACATCGATCACGCTATCATTTCATCAAGGACCACGTGGAGCAGTGTACCGTTGAATTATACTTTGTGGGTGCGAATACCAATTGGCAGATCTGCTCACCAAAGCCTTGCCTCCCGCTAGGTTTAATGAGTTGGTCCACCGGATTGGTATGAGGTGTTTGACTCAAGAGGAATTGGATGACCTCTTAAAACAGTCTTAAAAACCTGTCAAACACCAAAACATCTTTTGTAAATAAATTTTCAAAAACAAAATACAAAAATATAAAATCCGATAAAACAACAAAAATATTCTCCTAATCTATCTTTCTTTCAACATGGCAAGTACATTTCTTCCGTCAACACTTTAATCTTTCAAAATTCAATATTTTTCCGATCAAGTGTTGAGGGGGAGAAAATAATCTCTTAACTGTTTCAAAACATCTGTGTACTTGCATGTTATCATATCTCGGTTGATTCTGTTACAAATGGTGGTACATTTTCTGGTTCAAAGACACTCCTCGGACTTAAATTAATAACCTTTCTTTATTTTCTCAAGTAAAGGGGGAGTGTCGTCATGCTTCTTTCCTAAAATCTTTGTTTGGTAACCAAAATGGAAGTTAAAAGGCTTTGTTTGAAAAAGGAAAAGGTGGAGGGACCAAAACTGTCAAAAGGTTAAACTCCCTTTTAATAAAACACCCTCCCACCTACTTTCACTTTTCATTTATTACAAAAACCTAAAACCATCCTACGATAGAATTCACTCAAGAAATCCGTGTTTGGATCATCATTTTGTAAGTGGATTAATGTTTCTAACATGTTTTGAACATTGGTTTTGATTTTCAAATGAATTCAACGGTCAAATCTCATTGTTATGATCGATTTTGTGTTCTTCACTGACGCGTAAGAACACATGATCATGTGTTATGTGTT
>CM040238.1:191658234-191950233 GCA_022545495.1 Chrysanthemum lavandulifolium | reverse complement strand
ATAAACCGAAATCGTTTGATATGTTGTGAACAATAAGTGATAAAATAAACTTTAAAACTTAAAGTTAACTAACTCACGAAACATTTCACGACGTCATTGGACTATTGAATATACAAGTGACTTAGGACTCAGAACAATCATTGACACCGTACATTCAATAACTAGACAATAAGACCTTCGTTGACTAACATTATGTCTTTCGATATGTTGGTTCTTTTGGCTAATGTTATTTCGCATCACGACATGGTCGAACAAATGAATGTGGATGCATCGAAGTTCTCTCCATTCTCGATATCTATTCTCATGGCTATCCAATGAAGATAGGAAAGAATAATCTCCGTGTTGACTTTGACACCCTCACTTGCTCGTAATCTTCGTGTCTAATTGCTATTGACATTCCGAGGACTCATCCGCATCGTAACATGCTTACTCACTCGCAACTGCTCCCCGAGATCTACATCCAACAGCCTGAACACTATGGAAAGGGTCAAATGACGATCACGCGACGGTGACTCAATCACAAACAAGTCACCATTACACCCGCACTTAAGGGATGTTCTCCTAATTCTTGATGTCGATCCAACCAAACTATATGCCACACCTGTCAAAGAGCTCACTCTCCAATTCTTAATCGATATCGGTTATGACGAGGCTACACGAGTAATCACCAAGCATTCTCACGTAGAGCTTAAGAGTATTCCTCAACCCCGGAGAACTCTCTACATGATCATCACCAAGTCTCTTTCGGTCGCGACAAATGACATGAGCACCCTAAGCTCATGGAACTGCAAATATTCGGGCATTGGTTAACAAGAAACACATCGCTATCGAAGCTCTAATTTGGGATGACATGATGTCATTTCTCAACAAACTTGGCTCAAAGATTCCTACATCGATATACTAAATTGTTGATCCAGAGCACTTGGACTTCATCCCGATATTCCCAAGAGGCTCAATGACCCCGACAATCACGATATGTTGACGGAACCTATTCTATCCGCCGTAATCAAGGTAACGCCTACAAAGAAACAAGGTGTCAAGTCGCTGATTTCCTTCTAATCAAGATGTCGAAGCTCGAAACGCATAAAAGATATCCAAAGCAATGACAAGGCAAAGTTGGTCATCTCGACGAAAAATCTTCCGAACACCGTAAGGAGAACCGTAAAAGGAAGTGCCGGAAGTGTCACAAGTTCGAGATAGTCGAGGAATGTTCCAAAGAAGAAACCTATTCCAAAGAGGAAACCTACCCTAAGAAAAAGTTCCTTCTCGTGAAGCCACTCCGATCCTTTCACCGAACCGCAAAAGACAGGCTCGTGGACGAGGACTCGATGCTACCGACACGATGAAGAGATCACATACTGCAAACCGCAAAGGATGAAAATCCTCAAGAGCACAACCTCCAAGTCCTCCAGCTTGTCCAAGAAAAAGGAAGACTCCAGAATTGTACCCTATGATGAGAGCTCGATGAAGAAAAGAAGAGCAACTGGATAAATCATACAGGAAGAAGTTCAAAATCGTCCGACATCGCAAAAAGGTCAAGAATTTTCTAAAGATCAAATGGGTGGCCCCGGAGGATCAAGTGGTGTCGCCACCTCTCCGTATCCCGATGCGGTTAATCGACCCGATAAGGGATCTGGTGCCACCACTCTTCTGCAACAACAAAAGCCTGCAGAGGATACTATTGTATATGATTTTGAGAAACCGGAAACTGAGAAGACGGAGAAAGATAAAGATGATGATTATGACAAGTTGCTTCTGGATAGTCCTACACGCTCACAGAAGGAAACTTCTGAACCACCAAAGGACCCGGAATCTCCTCACATCTCATCATCATCGGATTCTTCGTCTCATTCATCACAACCACCATCAACGAAGTCAACCAGATCATCATCCAAATCAGTGAAGAAACGACCTAAATCTTGGATTTCTTAGACTCATGCAAAGATTGTGAAAGCTGTCCAACAAGTCAGAAAGAAGGACATACTTTATGTAAAACCGAATTGGTTTGTCACCGATTCAAGACTTAAATGATGAGAAAGACAAGATGGAGAAAGAAAGGAATTTGTTCAAGTTCATGAAGAGTCATCGTGAAAGAGGAACCGAACGAAATGATCAAGGTTACACTAACAAGTACCTTCGTGATATCGCTCCTAAAGTCCAAAAGGAACCGGAAAAGACAAAGAAGAGATCATACCCACAAATTTCTTCTCGACACTTGCCCCTGTGTGACTAGAGAAGTATTTTCCAGATAACTCACCCCTAACATCGCCGCATTGGTTAAACATACAATGGCCAAAGAAGTCGATCTCTCTCAAATCGAAAGTTAATCGCTAAACTAGTGATGCAAATGTCAAAGCGATCCGAACGCTTACTCGGATGAAGCTAAATTTTCGAAAATCTACTTGATTTTCAACTCGATCTTCATGCAAGGAGTCACCGATCAACCCAAACGACCAAGAGATGACGATGATAAGGACAAGGACTCGCACCTAAACGCCGGAAGCGATCGGTAAATCTACTTGATGCCACCTCCTCCACCACGGACTTCTTCTCAACAAAGTCTCCACCACCTCGGTCTTCATCGATAAACCTCGGACGATTCCGAGTTACCACCCCGACTCATAAAACAAGTGATTACTTTGAGTAAACGGGTGGTGACGATGAAGAGGTCCTCGAGCCCCGACAACAACCCACCTCACCCAAACAAGTGCGTAAACCAAGATCATCATCAAGGCCTTCCAAAAGAAGAAGAAGACGACTCACCGAGTCGATCATGGCAAGATGACGATAAAACCAAGAGTTTGAATGGTTCTCCACACTTGTCAATCAAACTCCCTACCCCGATGAAGGTCAAGAATTGGTAGACGGTTCTACATTGAGCACGCAAAACTTTTGCAAGAAAAGTTCCATGTGAAGAAAATGACGAAATATGAATTGAAGCGAATCAAGAATGAAGCGCTTCAACTTCTAAAAGAAAGCTCGAAAGTGCCTCGAGGTCGAATATCATCTTGAGAACATCGCCGAGCTATGTCTAACAACATGGATTGGCTCAATCCGAAGCAAACATTGACTTCACACAAAGGGACAACCTCCATACTACATCGATTGACCAAACCCTACCGACCATTGGCCAGCAGGGCGAAACCACGGATTCCTTCCGATACTTTTTTAACAGAGACCGGATTTTCTTACACGGTAGCGATGGTTCACGAAAATACGCTACATCATTGACTCTTCCATTTCCAGCGGCTATTTACTCAAACCGCATAGCTATCGAGAACGCAAATCACTTGTTCTCCGACAACGCAAGCATACGACCAAGATGCATTGTATAGATTCATCATTGGCCCGAACGTCAAGAATCTACTACGTGTCGCCTGTTCAAGTCTCAACATGCGGTGTATAGTTCTAAGGACATCGTGGCCATCAAACACATTGATCTCAAGTCTAAGTGGGACTACACATTCTTGAAGAATATCATAGTCAAACGACAAGATGAACAGACTATGGATTCTCCGAGGCGACTTTGAGAACTTGTCCTCAACGACATCGAAGACATGTACCTTGCCAAAGCATGTGGTCGTATGAGACAATTCTCGATCAAGTTCAACGTGAATTTATCAAGTCGGTTCTCATCTTCATTAGACGATCGTGATCAAAGAACGTGTTGAAGATATCCGATGGTCGTTGAATCTTATCGACGCTGTCAACCTCACTCCTCCAACGCTTACTCTTCCCGATCTCAACCAAATATCTCAATATACACTCATCAAGAAACCTTTCGCGTTGTTTACCATAGTGAACTTCAAAGAAACTGCTTAATGGCGGTAGTGAGCTCCACAAATCGGGATCATACCTTGAAGTCGGTTAGGGATGGATTGGCGACAGTTGAAGGATATACGCTGAAAGTTGGGTATCCTAAGCTACCGGAATTCTCGTGAAAGGAGGGATGTGAGACGATCATCACCATGATTGATGAACGTTGTTCGAAGGGACCGCCTGCACGATTGAGAGCTATGTTGGTGGTCCACCCAGAGAAACATCACCGGCTTTCAACGCCTGCGCGCACTCGGAACATCACCGCACTTCCTAGTACCCTTGAATTGCTTCCTTCATATAATTTTGGATGTATGATTATATATGTTAATGGCTTGTGCACACACAATGTTGTACAACCCGTAATGGTCAAGAAAGGACCCCGTGGTACGCCTCGCCACAATCCTTAAAAAGGAGCGAAGCTTCTTATTTTGAGTAAAACCTATCAAACCTTTCATTTTTCAAGGTTTTGCTCAAAACACAAGTACTTCCCATATGATTTTCAAAAACTCAACCGCTTATATCACTAGTCGAGGGGAGTATTTGATTTAAAACTTTGTTCACAAATTGTTCACAAGGGTCACTCTTCCCGCAACACTCGAAATGGTCATATTTATTCTCAAACGCTTCAAAAATAACATTTTATATGCCATTTTGAGGGGAGAAAATTGTGTGATAAGAAATATGTTGTGCAAAATGCAAATGAATCATGTACCTCGGACTTAACCAACGAATCGACGGTACTAAACTGCTTGTAACTCGAAAAGACTTGTCCTGACGGGTAATAATTTCAAGCTAGTTCACTAGTAATGTAAACGTGTCTCGCAAAGGACTTGTCCAAGTAGAAAGTACCATTCGAGAAACTCCCGATAGACATGAACTCGACGGGTATGAAAACCTTTCGAGGTTTGTCTACACCTTCAAGGTAGTTATTAGAGCTAGTTGTCACCTAAAAGTCGACAATGTAATTCTTTAACTATGCAACGAACCGTGTCTCGCGGGGATTGTCTATCTTCGGTGGATCAATTCAAAAGTCGCTCTTTCCTCACCGTGCATTTAACCATCAAAACTATTAAGCACATGTGGAGGGAGTATTTATGCAAAACATCATCTCTCATGGGGTTCAAACATGTTTTTCATTAACAAACCCTTTGAGAGATATTTTCACATACACCGGTTTAAATGGCAAACATAGGTTAGTCATGGAGTTATAAGGTGACTAAGGTTAGGAATAACTGTTCTATGATCCGCCAGAGTCGGAGGGATCTACCCAAGGACACTACCATTAGTTAGTGTTAGAAGTCCTTAGGAATGATTATAAAAGGAGAATATGAGAATCGGAGAAAGAAGGAGTTGAAGAATCAAAAGAAATGTAAAGTAAAGGGTGAAAAGAAATAGCCCTCCGTATTATTCAACTTAGGCATACACCGGGTTCAATTCATATACTCGGTTGTCACTTAGTGACACCGGTATTGAAGATTAAAAGTCGTCATGGACCCAATGGCGCATGCACTAAACCTTCTTAGCCACTCAAGTTTTTCTCAATGAAGCTTGTTTCATTCTCACAGGAACCCTCGTAAACTATTGGCTTTCTCTTAGAGATCGATGGTATTGAAGAAGGAGACCCTCTCCCTAGTCTCCGCCAGAAAACCGAAATGCACTATTGAGTCTAGAGCCACGAGACTCATCAAAAGATCTCTTAGGAACACTTGACATTTAATCACTTGATGATCAACAAATAAGATCATCGTGGTTCATATCGAGTCCTTCACATCTTAGCAATCTATCGAGAACATTTATGAGAGGTTCACATCCGTGATCCTCGGTGATTGAATGGAAACTCCGCGTGGTCAACATCAAACGACCACGACAAAGAAGTCACTTCGTAACTCCCGTGGATTACGCGGAGTGTGTCTCAAACGGTCTACATCAGGAGGTGATGCTTCGGTGTACCTCACCGACTATCTCGAATCAGATGTACTTCGGTACATCGCGTTATCTCACTCGTGGGACTCAGGTTCAGAACGGCCTTTGTAAGAATTAGAGTTGTGTTTTCACACTATGTCATTAACACTCTCAAGTTCAAACTTGTAAGCGCCGGAAACCGCTTATTACTAACCGCTTGAAATGTTTTCTTCTTATGGAAGCTCCGGAGCGGAATGATCGTCTTGATTCTTCTCATGCTCACGCCAACATCATCACTAATGAAAGTCCTATTCAATGCAACACAACAGCTTAGAATGATTCTTCATCAATCAAAGAATCTACAAAGTCAAAAGACTTACAAAACTTCATCAAGATTGATTTCCAACGCCAAAGAGCGTGTGAGCATGTTGAAGAATGACGGAGACACCGGAGCAAATAAGGCACTGAGGCGCATCGATGCGCATAACAACATACTATCACTCTCACCACAAAGAACAAGGATCAAAGAACAAAGTTAATGATGACATCAAGCATAACTGCTCAAAGATAACTATCTCTACACCTGGGAGATTGTTCGAATCAAGGCAATTCCTCTCACAAGAAAGAAGAATGTCGAAGACGCCATGCCTACTATTACATCAACGCCTTTCACTGCTTACATTCATATATACTTGAGGGGAGATTGTTGGAATCACTCCTAAATGCCTTTCAAGTATTTATATTTCATATGTAATAGGTAGCTTTATTATGGCCTTTATGTTTGTTTAAGGTCAAGCTTATGTAGAAGGCCCATAAGCTTAGCCCAAGCCCACATAAGAAAGGATGGGAACTAGGAGTGTTGCCTAGCTTCCTCCTATAAATATCTTGTAAACCCTCATTTGAGGGTTGGTTGTTCAAGTTATTCTCTTCACATTCACCTACGCATAACCGCCTCTTATTATTGTTTGTGTGTGTGTTAGATCTTGTTCAATCGCCTTATCTCTTTCTCTATAACTTGTGTTTGTAAAACTAGTGACCTAACACTTTTTTTTATCTTTCTAATTACAAAGATAAAAAAAAGTGACTGGTATATGGGTTTGGTTACCAGAATCTGGGTTTTGTCACCGAAAAAGATGAAGATGAAGGGTAAAGGGTGGTTGTGTGGTGGTAAAGTGTGGTGGTGGTGGTAGAGGGTGGTGGTGATGGAGGGTGGTGGTGCCAGTTGTGTGATGATAAAGGAGGGTGGTGGTGCAAATTCAAAAGAAAATAAAAGAATGGAAGAAGATAAGGGTAAATTAGTCATTTTGCATGTGGTTTGACTTTGACTAACGGGAAAATTTGACGATCATTAGCAAAAAACAGGACTTTGCAACTATAGTAGCGCCTAAGGAGCATTTCTTACAATAAGCCAAACGTTAGGTACACAGCTCGCAAATTTTCAAAATTAGGGACATTTCTCGCAAAAATGACAAACATTAGGGATATAATTTGCAGTTTACTCTTGACTAAAATAAAATTAAACTAATTATGCAGAAAAATAAATTGGTGAACTTCTTATATGGGTAAAGTGTATTCACTTAGAACTTCATTAGTCCCTAGTTATCTTTTATTGATTAGTCGAATTTCCACGTCCTTGTGTAATTAGAGCGATGTATTCCTTAATATTAATCGAGTGTTGGTTACTCCCTACCTCCTATGAACTATGTTCTAATTAGGGATGAGCACGGTACCGGTCCCGTACCGATCCCGTACCGAATTAGTGGTACCGATTTTTTTCCCGAGTATAAATTAGTGGTACCGTACCGCATCGGCGGGATTCGGATACCGGTACGGTATCGGGAAATCGGGTTTTCCTCCTTTTCCGGAATTTCCCGATTTGGTACCGTCCCGCATCAATTAGTGGTCCCGATTTTTTCACCTTATTTCGTAGTCCCTGCACTGCATCAGATTTCAAGAATCGGCACTGCTTTGATCTGCACCTGCACGGTTCCAGCTCGTTTCGGGATTCGGTTCGAAATGCTCATCCCTAGTTCTAATTGAGCGGCGCCTAAGAATGCATTTTATCTGAATTTCCATAATGCAAACACAATTCACGCATTAAATACAACGAATATCGAGTTGATATAATAACTACACTTTAGACGGACGTTCAAGATAGTATAATTTGACCTAGCCAGTTTTCCTACTCCTAACGCAAATCACTAATCAACATGAGACGACACACAATAATCAATAACTGAGTTCCATGCAATCCTAAGCAAATACTATATGATCTAGCCTATCATGGTAATGAAAAGAGAACCAATTTTATAAATCAAACAATAACACATAGAGATGATTGAATGATTAGTTGAAGAACTTATCTTTCACCAAACCTGAAGAGATCAATGGCCAAAAGGCCTACAAAACTATAGAAACTCGTCTAGGGTTTATTATCCAAAAGTTGAACACTTACAATGAAAACAATACAAATATATATATGGATTTACAATCGTGACGGCGTCACTTGTTAGTTGTGAGGCCGTCAGCTAACTACTAGTTAGGGTTTTTCTCTAGCACCAACTTAGTTGTGACGGCGTCAGGTTAGGGTTGTGACACCATTAACCTTCAATATTTTGGTCTTGACGCCGTCAGAAGGAGGTCGTCTCCATCGTCTGAATGATCACTTTTAATTTCTAATTCTTTAAATTCTTCAAGTGACGGCTCCAGGTAGTGCCTGTGATGCCGTCACGGCTCCTTTTCTGTGACATTTTCTCCGATGTTGTCATTTTCTTCGTTTTTCCATCCAATCGAGCCCACAACGTATTATTTTCCAGCATTTGCTTCTTAAGTAACTAAAACACGAATAAAAGCGATTTAAGGCAATAAATGATTAAATATGTACGGATATAGAGGCTAAATGACCCATTAAAAATATATAAAATTACACCTCATCAATTATCCCTACACTTGGGATTTGCTTGTCTTCAAGCAAACATGATTTTATCCTAATCAATTTAAAAGGTTGGGGGCATTTAACATTCGGTTAAAGAAATTTTACAACATGACTCGTCCCACAACAATTATAACAAGCACGAAAATTATATACTAGCACCTCACATAAAGTGTTTGGATTCTCTTACCCTTGGGGATATAAGTGATATAACAATATGGAAATGGAAAAATAAACACTTTCTACCTGTCATAGCACATAGATTATCATCCTTGATAACGGATCTAAAACCTCCACCGCTTTGGCGTAAGCACCTAAGATAAACAATCAAATAGATTTTTTAAAGGCTTGTAACGTTAGGTCTAAGGGTTAAGGAAAACCCATTTTTGGGGATATGGGAGAAATTTAATGGTGGAAAGTTAATCATCTTATGTTAATTACATGTACAATGTGTCGTTGCTAAGCCAAGACTCGATAAACCAACTCTAACTCTTTCGTTGATTTTCTCTACACTTTCTTGAATTAAACATAAGCAGGATGGTAGTAGGTATGCTTTGTTCTTTCTTTTTCTATTTTTTTTCTTTTCATCTTCCCTTTTTTTCTTTTCCTTCTTTACTTTTTTTTTCTTTTTTTTTTCATACACTTTTGCCCTGACATTTTTTGATCTACTAAAAATATAAATAACGTAGATAACCCCAGATTTATAATTGCAGCCCTACACTTGCATTTTTACATAAAAAGAGACTAACTAATGAACCGAATTGGGAGGATCAAAACACGTGGAGTACTTAAACATTAACGTACATATCAGGGTAATAATTTAACTTTCTTCCTCATTGCTTCTTAACAATGTTACTAAACCCATGAATCTCTCCCAAAACTATATTTACAACATATGATTGGACTTAACAATCATGTAACCAACTAGATATATAACTAAGGGTTTAACATATATGTTGTAACAATAATGCACTAAAAATGAGTGCACATAAGGAAGGCTAAGGCGATTTGGGTATAACATTTAGGGGTGGAGTGTAAACAATGCTCTTCATTAATATTTCGAACTCCTCCAAAATATCACGAGAACCGCGAAAAGGATAAACTCAGAGGGATGTACTAGGGGTATCTTGTACTAAAAATGAGTAAATATCAAGGGTGTGGGGTAATTAATTGACCAATTTAGCCAATGTAATTATAAAAACAAAGGTTATCCTAATTCCTCTTATCATTTAGTAAATACTAATCACACGAATATGATTTCACTAGCGATCTCGGAATGCATAAAAGCAAGTTCTAAAATCTATATACTATCAGTACACTCATAAGCATTAAAGGTGAATGTTTTTTCCTATATATCTAAAGGCGAACCTCACATTTCTATGGTGGAATTTGAGTGGTAGGGTTTTGTGCTAGCTATATAAATCCTATCCATGAGACGCTTTATTATAATTAAAGTTTCACTTGTAAATTTCATAAAAAATATTTAAATTTGTGCTAAAATTACCTTTACAAGTATTTTTTTCATTTTATTACATAATTATTAAGAACCAGACAAATAACAAATGCAATATTAGTTTCTAAAGTGTCTCTTTTTACCATCCCAATACTTAAATTGAACATTGTCCTCAATGCTCTTAAAAAGTACCAAAAACGGTAGAGGAAAAATAAAAAAGATGAAAGAAACTAATACTCCCCTAATTAGCTCTCTATATGAATGGAAAACGGAAATACGGTTAAGTCTTCCTCCAAGAAGATAAGATAGTCCTATGATATGCTTCTTGTCTAATATAACCTGTAGATCTTAAGAAAACAAACATGAAACCTAGCATAAATTCGAAGGTAAATAATATAGAAGTTCATTGAAATCATTATAAACTAAACTAGAAAGAAAATATAATATAATGCTAGCAAAATAAATTTATCCGGGAATCTTGAAAATTTAAAAATTCTGGAAATTTTCAAAAATTAAGTGCTACAGTACTAGACGCAGTCACTTAGTAAAGTTGATGCCGTTAGGCTAACCTGACAGATTGTTTTACGTTTTGTTCCTGGAAAATTTCTGGAAAAATAAAAATTTTAAAACCTGTAAAATCCTGCAAATATTTATTGTGACTCAATACAAGCATCTAACACAAAAATCACACAAACATGATAGAATATACATATTTCTCTTAAATTGCAAATTTTTAAGTTTGAATTTCATTCTTCAAAACCGATTAAGAATTTCCCTACACTTATCTTTTTGTAAAATACATTTATATATGATTAAGATTAAGTTAAAAAAATAAAGCATATTCACAAATTATTTGAAACATTAAATTAAACAATTACGAGAGAACAAATATATATGACAAAAAATAAAATAAATAAAAAAACAAAAACATCAAACAAATAAACATAAACCGTAAGTCCTAATATGATAATAAAGGTGTTAGATATTAACTTTTCACATACACATCAAACCATAACACAAAGTAGCATATAGATGGAATTCTAGAGAGAGAAAGTTAGAGGTTTAGGGAACTTAGTGAGAGAAAGTGAAAGATATTATTATGAGCTCCAACTCTACCTGGGAGGTAGAGAGTATTTATAGTCTTACATAAACGCCACACTTTGGGCTGTGGATCGTGCATACAATGGGTAAAGACCGTCTGTCCTCCACGGTGTTACTTAACTAAATTACTACTTAACTTAGAAGAACTACGACTACGAGCTTTTTAACGATTACATATACTTGAGGTGACCGACTCTTTAATACCGGAATTTCTAATTCCTAACAATCTCCCCTGCGGAGGTCACCTCAATCATGTACTAAAATTACATTGAATACAAATAGATATTACATCTAACAATTGATCTTGCATTCTTGATGTAGACCTTTGCTCCTAAGCTCGTAGTCATTGATTCTTCACATTGCATGTTTGGTTGTTCCAAGTGGAGGTCTTTATCGATCCACGTGATGATAACTTTGAGCCATCATTTGAGATCATCGCCTATCAACAATCTCGAGACATCCATTGTGGTGTTGTGACTTTGGGACCGACATGCTCACATTCGGATCATGATATCTTCTCATCGAGTAGCGGAAGCATTTGTTGAATCATGAGATTGGCGCAACAGAAAGCGAAGCATGGAGTGAAAATATAGAGTCATTGATGCACTAATCATGATTTCTTTTGAGATAAATGTGTTAAGTGAGCATGCGGTGGATTGACCGCTTCATTCGATCACCGCAAACGTCGGGCGTACCGCATACAACAGCTTAGCAACAAATCGCACGAAAGTGTCTTTGATCACTTCGCTGAATTGAGGTACACGCCCACGGTTCCCGTTGATCAAGACAAATCGCTGTGATCGTAGGATTCCTAAGAATCTCCTTGATGTGGTTTCGCAATGTTCTAGCTGTTCTCAAACCGAACGCCTCAAAGAAGACAACACGGAGTGAGTGAACCAACCAATTTTAAGTTCACCGATTGATGAAAAGAGATTTGAAAACAATCGTATTGCTCAATAGAAATTGTTTTGCAATACAACGAAGGTTTTATTGAAAATCAATTATCAATCATAAACATACCTTTGGTTTGAAAATGAGTACACAATGATGTGCTAAAGAAAAGAGTTTTAAGCACAAAGACCGGTTTTCAAAGTTATCCGTCAATCCATAACTCGAACCAGGTTTGATTCAAGAGATTGAATCGCCCCATTGTTTCGCTCGGTTGTCACATGGTTGATCTATATAATAGATCTCACACGCCACCTACCAGAGCTTGTTTGATGTTGGCTCGAAGGCTTTCCATCTTCATTGTGAATATGTAAACACATCACTCGGATGTTCCGCAATACCACAAGGATAATGCGTAGGACTCAAGATATAATCTCTCTTTCCACATTGTGTGAAACAGAGAGTCTTCATTGAAAGTGTCCTAATGAGATTTAATGATGATCTCGTGGCTCTAGACTCAATTTGTGCATATTTGGATCCTATAACGGAGACTAGGGAGAGGGTCTCCTTCTTCAATATCAACCATCTCTAAGAGAAAGTCGATAGATAATGTTGGTTCCCGTGAGAATGAAACAAGCCCTTTAAGAGGAACTTGAGTGGTTTGGAAAGTTGAAGTGCAAGGCCACCGGGTCCATGACGTCTTGTCTTCAATACCGATGTTACCATCAAGAGTATATGAATTGAACCCGGTTTACGCCCTAAGGTTGAATAGATGGAGGCTATTTGTTTTCACCCTTTTCTCATTCAATTCTTTTTAATTCTTCAACCCCTTCAAGGCTTACCAAGACTTCATAGCTAGAACCTTGTTGGGTTTATTCCAAGACTAGCTCGGTCTTAGTCCACACTCTTCCCATATCTCATTTTTCTCCTTTTATCATCATACCTAAGGACTTCTACACTAACTAGTGGATTGTCCTCGGTAGATCCCTCCGATTCTCAGCGGATCATGGGAACACATACCTAACCTTATCATCCTTATATCACCGTATATAAAGTAAAGTTGGTCGGTCTAATTGGTATTGTTCATCCGCCATTGGATCCAATTGAAAACCATTTGAAATCAATTCGTATACTTGTGATATATTATCAAAGCATTTTGTACCGAATTGTTTTTGATATTTTAGAACGAGAACTCCCCTCAACATGTGCATCAAGTATTTGAAAATGTTTTTGCACACGGAGACAAGAGAAAGAATCAACTTCTTTTGATAACCATTTTCTAAAGATATCAACATCACTTCCTCAACAGATCAAGTGGGTATAGCATTTCGGGAAGGATGAGGTTTCCATGAATTTGCTCCCCTCAATATGTGCCTCGAGGTTTGAAAAGAGTTTTGCACATACTAGAGGAACCCGCACATGGGAGATAGATGCTCCCCTCAACATGTGCATGAAAATTTGAAATCGTTTGTCACATGTGGGAAGGACAAGATGTACATTCTTATAACACCATTTGCCGAATTATCGCTTTAAATCCAATTTAAATCACATTTCTCCCCGATCACAATTATCAAAGCATTTGAGATTTGTGATCTCGTATAGATTTAAATTGATTTTGAAAGCTTTTAAGGAGAATTGTGACATGATTGTGAAAGCGTTTGAACCGATAAGGATCGGATTTTAAGACTTTAAACTCCATTTATAAAACATGCATGTATATCTTTTGAAAACAATTTAATGCCAAATAACTTTTTAATTTAATTGAAATCATTCTCCCCTCAATCAATGACGAGGTTGTTGATTGAGAGATAGAGATTTTTGACAAATAAGTCCGGATGATTATCAAAATAGAGATTGAGTTATTTTTCAAAGCATTTAGTTTTCAAAGAGATAGGAGTTTATAGAATCGAGCATAGGATTTGAAAACATGGTAAAACATGGCTCGTTCTTTCTTTAAAACCGGGTTATTGCCTCAAAATGACAATAAACCATTTCTCTTTCTCCCAAAATATTTTTGATTTTTTGATTTTTTTTTTTTTTTTTTTTTTTTTTTTTTTTAAAGAATTCGAACAACATCTAAAGTCCGTGTCATTCTTTGAATGACAAAGACAAAGACCGTAGATATTATCGAACCGGAAGAAACATGACAAAAAGACAATATTTTTGAAGAATTTTCGAATTTTTCAAATTTTATGGATTTTGAAAGTTTTATATTTTTGTATTTTGTTTTTCAAATATATATGTACAAGAGATAGATGAAGAAAGACCTTTACTCCTCGTCTTCCTCCCAAGACGTTTGAGAGTTTCGGTTGAAGGCTTTTCAACCCAAGTCGTGGAAGAATAAACTCAAAACGCTCTTCGAAGAGCTTTGGTGAAGATGTCCGCTAACCGATATTCGAGACCTCACAAAATATAGTTCCACCACACCTTTTTCCACATGCTCCTCGATGAAATGATGTCGAATGTCGATATGCTTTGCTCTTGAGTGTTAAACGTTGTTGCATGAGAGAGTGATCTCTATAAATAATCAAGTCTAATGACTTAAAACAACTTAAACACAAATGCAATTTAAGATCGAGGAATATAGGAATTCTCGGTCGTTAAGTCCCACGGAGGATGAATTGGTGTAAAACACTTGATCGATGGTAGAATGATCACTAAGGATAGCGATCAAGAAGGTTTTGGATGGAAAATTATACCTAAAGAGAAAATCTACAAATTAAAGCGACTTAAATGCAAATTAAAAGAAATAAAAGATAAAGATATTAAATAAACGCTATCACTATTTTTAAAGGTGATGAACGTTTAATACCTACAACTTAAAACTTACGCTTAAAATAAAATTACGCTACGCATAAAATAAAATGTGAGTTTTAAAGAAATAAAAGACCTATAAATATGAAAATGACATTTTACAATCCTAATAATAAAAGAAAATTATTAGAAAAAGAAAATTATTTTTAAAACTATTTATTTAATTATTATTAATTAAAAACTATTTATTAAGTATTTAAAATACACTAAAATGCAAGAAAATACAAAATTAACCTAGAAAATGAAATTATAACTTAGAAAAGTCTAAAATATGATAAAACTTATTTTAAAACTAAAAATATATTTTTTAGACTTATTATGTATTTATTATTAATTTAAAACTATTTAAAACTAATAAAAATGCTAAAAAATACATTTTAAACTAAGAAAATTTTGGAAAAATACTTTTTATGAATTTTATATTTATCTTAATCTAGGAAAATTGAAAACATATTTTTTTAAGCTTTTTCTGATTTATTAGTATTTAAAGCTAATTAAAAAGGATTAAAAACTACTTAAAATAAAGAAAAATAGCAAACAGTGAAGGAAAAATCTGAAAATTCAGGAAAATGTTAAAATATTATTCTAAGTTTATAAAAATATAAAAACATATGCTTATTTGGAGGAAAATAAGGTTTATAGTAAATAGCTTAATAATAAGAATCCAAAATAAGCTATAAGCTACAAATGAGTACCATCTGAACACAGAAGCTAAATAATGCTATATTAAGTATAAATTAACTAATTATAAGTACCCTAGATCACTATAGAAGCTTAAGTTGGTTTTGAGCTTATTGGCTTATTTATGAAAAACAGTGATTAAGTGGCACCTTTAAGCACTTGCACAAGCTAAGCAAGTGAGCTAAATGGAAAAACAGAAATAGGGACTTAAATTAGACCTGGCTAACTACACAAGAACCAAATACCAGCTCCTCACAAGCTTGAATGAAGCTTGTGAGAGGTCTGCAAGAAGTGCCTGTGTACACTGATTTGAGCAGTTAGTAAAAATGGGACAAACAATAAGCTTGCTGCAACCCTAGCAAACAAGCTACAAACTGAAAAAGTAAACTTGAGACTTCAATATGGCTTGGAAAGCTACCCAAAGATCCAAGTTATACATGATTTGACCAATTATAAAGCTCTGTATGAGCTTTTGATTGAACTAGAAAAACTGGTGCACAGGGCACCATTTTGACTTTTCTAAAAACTGAAGGTTTGACTTTAATGAACTTGTGATTGATCTAAAACACTGATATTGATGTATTAAGGTGTAATAAAGTTATATTAAGCTATGTTAACTACTTTTGAGCTAATATGATGATTCTTGCAAATCAAAATCCCAACAGTGGACTGATTCAAGACCAAAAAGAAAGATTTTGACTTTTAGGCTAATAAGGACTTGTTTTAATGACTTGTATGAGTTATTAAGACCTAGTGAGATATGAGACAAGCAAAAGCAAAGGACTGCACAACCTGTTACACAGTGAACTGCACAAATCCAAACACTATTTCAAAGGACTGATTTTGAGCTTTTCAAAGAGTTTGTCAGATTAATAACATGTACTTGATTAAAAACCTTAGATTATCATATAAGGGGACTATATAAGTATAAAACAACAACACTAATAGTATAAAACTAAGAATTACAAAGTATGCAATATTAACTGTTAAAATGAGATTGTTAATAACTACTGATTTAAAATAACAAACTACTGGTTTTATGGTTTGAGAACACTTAATTATAACTAATGAATATGATCAAACAGGAAATTGAGCTAAAAACTGTCTTACACAGTAAATACCAAAATGAGATTAAGATGCTTACAAATGGCTTGAGGTCACAAACTGAGAACTAGGACCAAATAACAAATCCTATAGCTTACCAATAAGCACTATACCCAAGGCCATCAAAGATAAACCCTGCTCCAACTTTTCTTCTTCCTGTCCATGTGATTTTTATTTTTAAGCTATTTATTTGATATTTTTATGAATTTCTGATTTTTGCTAACAAACTGCTTTTTAGAGTATCTAAAAGCTTTGATAAGCTTTATTAGGAGCTTATATGAGCTTCTAAGTCCAAAGTAACAATTTCTAACAACATTTTAACAGATTGAGATTTCTTTGAAATTTGCAAATTCACAAACTGAGATTAGAACTTAAACACTGAAATTGATTATTGAAAAAGTTTAAACATACACTGAGAATACTTAATTAAGTGCTTGAGATCTAAGAAATACACTGAAAGTAGGAAATTAACTAAAACGATATTAAAAATTGAATTTTACACTAGATACTTTCTTCATAGCTTCACCCTTGATATTTATTGACTTCCAATATCTCTTGTCGACACTCTTGAGTATTTCCCACCAAATCCTGACCATTGAAATCATCCAGATAATCATCTTTGCCATTTGTCGAATTTGGCGCCATTTTTTCAAGGAGTGGGTTTTCGCATTAATTGGAGTTGGTTTGTGTGGAGGTGGAAGGGGAAGGTACTCAAGTGGTGTTAGTGAGGTGTAAAGGTGAAAACCAGTGGTTAAAACCACTGGTTTTGGCTAAAACTGCTTTGGGAGAGACAGTCTACAGTAGACGCGGTATTATTTGATTTAAAAACTGGGCCGGGTCACTGTTTCTGGATTGGATTTGGGCTAGTGATAATAAAGTCCGTTTGGTTTATTAATAATCACAAGGACTAATAGTGTAATTTAGCCAAAGTTGAAGGGTTTATCTTGAGCATTTTCCAAAGCTCTCACAAGGGTTAAACCTGCCAAGTAATAATAGTACAAGGACCTTTGTTGAAAATTTCCATTTTTACAAATCCAGGGACCAAAACTGTCAATTTAGAAACTATAAGGACCAAACTTGTAATTTTCTCCAAAGTTTAGCATAAGGACCATTTATGTCAAATATAAATAGTATAAGGTTAAAACTTGATAATTTTCACTTTTTAAATTAACCAAGGACTATTTTTGACAATTTTCAAAGTTAAAGGACTAAAGTTGTCATTTTGTGATTTTTAAACTTTAAAGGGTTTATTTTGACAACTTTTGAATCTTATGGACCTAAAATGATATTTTGCAAGTTTTTGAATTACCAGGGACTGATTTTGACAACTTGTAAGATATAACTTTTCACATACACATCAAACCATAACACAAGTGGAGTAAGATGGAATTCTAGAGAGAAAGGTAGAGGTTTAGGGAACTTAGTGAGAGAAAGTGAAAGATATTATTATGAGCTCCAACTCTACCTTGGAAGGTAGAGAGTATTTATAGTCTTACATAACTCGCCACACTGGGTGTGGATCGTGCATACAGCTGGGTAAAGACCCGTCTCGTCCTCCACGGTGTTACTTAACTAAATTACTACTTAACTTAAAAGAACTACGACTACGAGCTTAACGATTACATATACTTGAGGTGACCGACTCTTTAATACCGGAATTTCTAATTCCTAACAATCTCCCTAAGGAGGTCACCTCAATTATACACCAAAATTACATTGAATACAAATAGATATTACATCAACAATGATCTTGCATTCTTGATGTAGTCCTTTGCTCATAAGCTCGTAGTCATTGATTCTTCACATTGCATGTTTGGTTATACCAAGTGGAGGTCTTTTACCGATCCACGTGATGATAAGTTTGAGCCATCTTTGGAGATCATCACTATCAACAATCTCCTGACACTTCCTTTGTGGTGTTGGTATTATGTGATGTTATGACTTTGGGACCCATATGCTCACATTCGGATCATGAATTCTTCTCATCGAGTAGCGGAAGCATTTGTTGAATCACGATATTGGCAAAGCTGTAGCGTAAGCATGGAGTGAAAATATCGAGTCATTGATGCACTAATCATGATTTCTTTTGAGTTGAATGTTAAGCGAGCATGCGGCTATGGATTGACCGCTTCATTCGATCACCGCAAACGTCGGGCGCACTCACAACAAGAAGCAACAAATCGCACGTAAGTGTCTTTGATCACTTTCGCTGAATTGAGGTACACGCCCACGGTTCCCCGCTGATCAAGACAAGCATCGCTGTGATCGTGTAGGATTCCTAAGAATCTCCTTGACAGGTTTCGCAATGCTCTAGCCGTTCTCAAACCGAACATCTCAAAGAAGACAACACGGAGCGAAAGTGAACCAAATAATATTAAGTCCACCGATTGATGAAAAGAGATTTGAAGAACGATCGTATTGCTCAATAGAAATTGTTTTTGCAATACAACGAAGGTTTTATTGAAAATCAATTATCAATCATAAAATACCTTTTGATTTGAAAATGAGTACACGGTCGATGTGCTAAAGAAAAGAGTTTATAAGCCCAAAGACCGGTTTTTCAAAGGTATCCGTCAATCCTAACTCGAACCAGTTTGATTCAAGAGATTGAATCGCCCCATTGTTTCTGCTCAGCTTGTCACATGGTTGATCTATAAGATAGATCTCACATGCCACCTACCAGAGCTTGTTTGATGTTGGCTCCAGGCTTTCCATCTTCATTGTGAATGTGTAAACATATCACTCAGATGTTCCGCAATACCACAAGGATAATGCGTAGGACTCAAGATATAATCTCTTTCCACATTGTGTGAAACAGAGTCTTCATTGAAAGTGTCCTAATGAGATTTATTGATGATCTCGTGGCTCTAGACTCAATTAGTGCATATTTGGATCCTATAACGGAGACTAGGAGAGGGTCTCTTCTTCAATATCAACCATCTCTAAGAGAAAGTCGATAGATAATGTCGGTTCCCCGAGAATGAAACAAGTCCTTTTAAGAGGAACTTGAGTGGTTTGGGAAGTTGAAGTGCGCAAGGCCACCGGGTCCATGACGCCTTGTCTTCAATACCGATGTTTCCATCAAGAGCATATGAATTGAACCCGGTTTCCCTAAGGTTGAATAAATGGAGGCTATTTGTTTTCACCCTTTACATTCAATTCTTTTAATTCTTCAACCCTTCAAGCTTACCGAGACTTCATAGCTAGAACCTTGTTGGGTTTATTCCAAGACTAGCTCACCTTAGTCCTCACTCTTCCCTTATCTCATTTTTCTCCTTTATCATCATACCTAAGGACTTCTACACTAACTAGTGGATTGTCCTCGGTAGATCCTCCGGTTTTGGCGGATCATGGGAACCAATACCTAACCTTATCATCCTTATATCACCGCATATAAAGTAAAGTTGGTCGGTCAATTTGGTATTGTTCATCCGCCATTGGATCCAATTGAAAACTATTTGAAAATCAATTCGTATACTTGTGATATATAATCAAAGCATTTTGTACCGAATTGTTTTTGATAATTTTAGAACGAGAACTCCTCAACATGTGCATCAAATTCTTGAAAGAAATTTTTGCACACGGAGGCAAGAGAAAGAATTAACTTTTGATTACCATTTTCTAAAGATATCAACATCGCTTCCTCAACATCAAGTAAATATGGCTTTTCCGGAAGGATGAGGTTTCCATAAATTTGCTCCCCTCAATATGTGCCTCGAGGTTTGAAAAGAGTTTTGCACATACTTAGAGGAACTCGCACATTAGGATGAATGATCACGCTTTCAAATCAAAGGTTTAAGATAGATGCTCCCTCAACATGTGCATTGAAAATTGAAATCGCTTTGTCACATGCGGAAGGACAAGATGTACATTCTTTTATACCCATTTACCGATTATCGCTTTAAATCCAATTTAAATCACACATTCTCCCCGATCACAATTATCAAATCATTTGAGATTTGTGATCTCGTATAGATTTAAATTGATTTTGAAAGCTATCGGAATATGAGCATCCTCTGTTGAAGGGATCAAGACCTCATTAGTAGTAGACTCATCACAGTTCATCAAACATTGGATCAAACAATTTCTTTACATCATCTTCGATGGAGGTACATATGGCGCTTCATGTGAGGAGTTTGGAACAAGGGATGAACCAATAGGACTGCTTTTGAAGTGCGTCCCGAAATGGAGTGTCCAGAGCCATTTGACCGGTCACTCATCAAACGTAACGTGAATTGTTTCCATGATATTTCGGGTTCTTTTGTTGTAGATTCGTATCCCTTTTGTTTGGTGCATATCCTACAAATACTCCAATGTCGCCTTTAGCTCTAAGTTTACCCAAGTCTCGACCTCATTAGTTGGATAGCACAAGGCACCAAACACACGAAGGAAAGATAAATTAGGTTTCGTTGTGGACAAGTTCGTATGGAGTTTTTCCATGAATGGTGTGAATCGTGAACGATTTTGTGTGTAGCATGCGAGGGCAATTGCTTCACCCGAGAAACATTGAACCTTTGAGTAGATCAAGATTGTTCTAGCAGCTTCAACAAGAGTAATGATTTCGCCTTTCAACTACACCGCTCATTGAGGGGTTCGTGGAACACTTCTTTGATGGTCGATTCCAATGCTTTCATAGAATTCACTAAGTTGTTTGTTGACAAACCCGCCCATTGTCTGCTCGATGATTCCGACGGCTTTGTTTAGTCTAACTCGCACTGTTTGATGAGTTTGATGATGATATCGAGTTTCATCCTTTGTCCTAAGAACTTGACCTGTGAATCTAGAATAATCATCAACCACAACTAACACATATTTCTTTCCAAAGATATTCTCGCACCCTCATTGTCCACATAAATCCATATGAATCATATGAAGAACTTCGCGATGTAGTTAGTAGGTTTGGGTTTATGGGCATACTTTTGCTTTTTCCAATTGACATGTCGAACAAAGATGATCCTTTTCATACTTTAGTCTAGGTAGACCTACAACTAAGTCCTTTCGAAAGATCGCTGATGGTGCCAAGTTCAAGTGATTGAGACGACGATGCCATAACCATGACTTTGTTTTAGAAGCCTTGATAATAAGCAAATTGGTGAAGCTCTCATCATGTCATCGATAGAGATAGTGTAAAGGTTTGAGCCACGAGTTCCTTTCAACAGCCTTTCCATTAAGATCTCTAACAAAGGTGTATGTTTTCAAGGCTACTTCTAGGTCGTAATCACAGAATGACCAACAGAGAACAGATTATGACCTAAACCTTCCACATAATACACTCTGAGATGACACTATCACCAACAACATAATCTCCATAACCCATAATAGCACCGAATGATCATTACCAAATCTAACACCCCGATGAATTTGCTCACGGTTCATGAGCGTGACCGTCTCCAAATATATGTTGGAACAAACTGAGTCCGGTACTACGTAACGATTTGAACGATCCGCAGCTGAACACGTATACAGAATGGATAATCGATATTTGGGATCCCCATGCAAGAATGGGTTCCATTTGGTTAGTAGCAACATTGGACCACCCACATCGTAAATAGAAGCATTCATATCGTATGAAGTAATGAAATCATTGTGAATAGATGCAATACTAGTGTCTCAGATAGCTCTATTTACAGCAGTGACCACTTTAAGGGAATAGTTCTACCAAGAGGCATCCATTTTCTAGTGGGCATTATCCGATTAGTCTTATGACCAATGTGTATCCAATAAGAGCCTATTCTCGAATGTTCTTCCCGTGGGTTTCATTGTTTTCTAACTCTCTTTCGCTTTTGCCTTTTAGCCTTTTTAGCATGAAATTTAGCATTAACAACATTAACCGAACAATTAACATCATTAGCGTAACATTGACATCACATTCATGATTAGAAATGTAATTCAAGCAATCATCGCATAAGGTTTGCAAATAGTATCGAATTCGAATTAATTACAAGACGCCTATGGCAAATACTAGAATCAACACAATTGCTTTATTCGATTCAAACTTAAGGTTCCTAGATTGTTCTTCTACTCTCTTCCAAAGGCACATTCTTAGCTTGAGAGGTCCTATCATTCCTTGTATTGTCTTGAGACTTTGACCTCGCTCCCTTTAATGTCACCGATTACTCCCTGTAGGGAATGGGAACATTAGTTTGTTTTACTACTCTTTGCACCACCTGTTTAGATGTGCTGGGATCTGAACTACATGCAGGTGCACTAAGGTTCACTTTCATAACACTAGAGGTACTGTCATTAGTACTCCTAGAAGGCACATTTGAGTTCACTTTCCTAGCATTGACAGATCTAAAATCTGACCTACTCACTGGAACACTACTCCTCACATTCAAACCATTGGGAATCGAGTGCATGTCATGTTTGGCCTTAGGCATTGAGCATGGAATCAAGGGGTTAACTCTCTCACCTAAAGTCTTTGGGCATATTGTGATCAAACATTCTAAGATTTCTTGAGATCGTTTGGCATATAGGCATGCATGTCCAATTGCATTATCATGAGGTTTCTCTAGCTTATCCTCTTCAACAATCTCACGCAGTATTCTAAGCAATCCTAAGGTTTGAATGGCAAGTTTGTTGTTCCTTAGGTGAGGGACATATGTCATGATAAAGCGATTTATTACCGTAGTGAAGCTTAGGTACAATATTCTCCGCATTGATCATTGGCATTTTCCTTTTACCCGACTCTTCGTGATTCTCAATTTCCTTTTGCAATGAAGTTATTTGTTCGTTGTTTTTGTTACGAGTGACTTTAATTGATTCAAACAACTCATTGAAATGACGCTTAACCTTTTCATTTTCTTCTAGAAACTTTCGCTTTCCTTTGTAAAGCATTTACTAGGTTTTGAAGATGAAACGCTTGAGAATTCGAGAATCTAAAGAAGGAGGCATTTTGACAACTTTTGTGTTTCCTTGTATGTAACGATTAGAAAATCTCTCAAGGGGTTTTTGCTTAGTCGCTTTTATAAAGTTTTTCTTGCACTCAAATTTAAAACACGACTTGGGGACTAAAGCGCCAATTATGCAAACTTGATACGTTTTCATCGATTTTGATGTTTTGCATTTAAAACATATAAAACACTTGTTTGTGATATTTTTATCATTTTGAAGCATTTACGGTGTTTTAGATGTTTTGGCATTAACGATATAAAAATGATGAGTATTTGACACTCATCAATCCCCACACTAAGATATTGCTAGTCCCTAGCAATGATTTGAGAAAACATAATGGATTTTAATCTCTTTACAAAAGCCATTACTTACGAGTAGCCAAATGTTTGGTTCAAGTAAGAACCATGGCACACCGATAACCATGTGATTTTGAGCAAACCACCGACTTTCAACGGTTTGATTTTGTCTTTACGGAAGCCGTACCTTACGGACTAGCCAACTCTTAGATAAATTATAAATATTATCTTTGGTGAGTGATTACCAATTATGGATTTTCCACTTGCCTTTACCACAAGCCATAAACTTGCGGGCTAGCCAACTTTCACTAGTTTAAAGATATGGTGAGTTGAACACCATACAATTTTAGGCAAATTGCAAGCCATAAGCGGTTTGAGATATCTTTACCAAGAGCCGTTTGCTCTGGATTAGCCAATCCTTATGTGGGTTAGACATGGTGGATGATTACCATTTCTTTGAGTAAGTGAAAACACTTACTCCAAAAAAAATTTGGCCAAAAGGGAATTGGATGAAATAATTACATGATGAAATTCGTGAGAATTCCCCCCACTTAGAAATGAATATTGCCCTCAATATTCAAAGTACCGCGGTTATGCGAAACATAGAACATAAAAGGGAAATACTACGGCCATTATTTTGTTTTGATATGTACACATTTTTTTTTTTTTTTTTTTTTTTTTTAATTAATATATACAACAGTGGAAAAACTCCCCACACTAGGGTGGTAGAAAGGGATAAGAAGGCGTAAATATGGATGAAAATCCATATGATGTGTGCTACTATTTTGATTCCCGAGTCACTAGCTTGACTCGATCCCGCATTCATTGGTTCATGGGAATGTTTGCAAATCCGGGACAATCACGGATGGAATGTCCTCTCCAAAGTAATGCTTTAATCGATGACCATTTACTTTAAAATTTGGACCATCGGTGAGATAACTCAATGGTGCCATAAGGATAAACCTTAGTGATAGTAAATGGACGGACCAGCGGGACTTAAGCTTTCGAGAAAATCTTCAATCTAGAGTTGAAAAGAAGGACTCGATCACCAACGTTGAAAACGCGGTTCTTGATTTTAGAGTCATGAATCTTCTTTGTCTTTTGTTTATAGATCAAAGAGTTCTCGTAAGCTTGATCACGAAGTTCATTTAGTTCATTCATTTGAACTTTTACGTGATCACCGGTACGTCAGATATCGAAGTTTGCATGCTTTAAGGCCCAGTAAGCCTTGTGCTCTAGTTCAATCGGAAGATGACATGCTTTTCCGTACACTAGCTTGTATGGGTACACCCAATTGGTGTTTTGTAAGTGTCACGAAAAGCCCGAGTCGTCATCCGGTTTATCCGACCAGGATGCACGATTTTCACCTCTTGTCCTTTCAAGTATTCTTTTAATACCACGATTTGAAACTTCCACCGCCCACTTGTTTGGGGTGGTATGCGATGAGATAGGCGATGGGTAACACCATACTTTTGCATGACTCTTTCAAATTGGTCATTACAAAAATGTGTACCACGATCACGATTATTGCACGAGGAGTTCCAACCGGCAAAGAGAGCTTTCAAAATTTCACAACTACTCGGGCATCATTTGTAGGTAAAGCTTTGCTTCAACCCATTTAACAAATAATCAACACTCACAGTATGTACTTGTTACCACGAGAAGATGGAAATGACCCCATAAAATCAATACCCCAAATGTCAAATATCTCACAAACTTGAATGGCATTTTGTGGCATTTCATTTCTTTGAGATATGTTTCCATAATGACAAAGCGTCACAAGTTTTGACAAATTCATGGGCATCTTTATAGATTGTGGGCCAATAGAACCGGAATCAAACACCTTTTAGCGGTGTAGTTTGGACTATGATGGCCCCGGTGGGTCCACATGGCAAGCTTTGAGAATGTCAAGAGCTTCTTGTCCATAAACACACCGTCGGATGACTTGATCCATACAGTTTTGAATAAGAAAGGGTCGTCCCGAAATAATGTTTAACATCCTTGAAGAATTTATTCTTCTTGGTCGACATCCCTTTCACAATGAAGTTACCCGCATGGTAATTTGCAAAGTCGACAAACCATGGGGTAGAAGAGTTTCCACGAAGAAACCGCATTGAGTGTCTCGAGAGGAAATGTTTCATTTATATCCTTTTCTCGAAAACATCTTGGTGAGGTTTTCTAATGCAGACAGATGATCGTGACCAGGTTCTCGGCTCCTTTTTATCACGTATGATGATATCAAATTCTTGGAGGAGGAGAACCCAGCGGAGCAATCTCGGCTTTGCATCTTGTTTTGCAAAGAGATATTTGAGGCCGAATGATCCGTATACACTCGCATTTGGTCAAGATTAAGCACGGCGAAACTTTTCAAATGCATACACCACGGCTAATAGCTCTTTTACGTGGTGGTGTAATGAGTTTGAGCTTGATCATAGTCTTACTTGCGTGGTGAATAGGCTGAAAATGCTTGTTTCTTCGTTGCCCTAAGACTGCGCCGATAGCAAAATCACTTGCATTGCACATAAGCTCAAAAGGTAAATCCGATCGGGAACAGCGAGAATGGGTGCTTGATGAAGCTTTTTCTTCAATGTTTCAAAAGCTACGATGCACTCGGGTGAGAAGATAAAAGGAGCATCCTTTTCAAGAAGATGGGTCATTGGCCGGGCAATTTTGGAAAAATCTTGAATGAATCTACGATAGAAACCGGCATGACCTAAAAAACTCCTAATACCTTTGACGGTAGTAGGATGAGGTAATTTAGCAATAACATCGACTTTTGCTCTATCTACCTCAATCCCATTCTTTGAAATCTTATAGCCAAGGACTATGCCTTCTCTGACCATAAAGTGGCTTTTCTCCCAATTTAGACAAAGATTGGTGTCTTCACACCTTTGAAGCATTTTATCTAAATGGGAGAGACATGATTGAAAAGAATCCCCAATGACCGAGAAGTCATCCATAAACACCTCCATCGTTTCCCCGATCATGTCGTGGAAAATGGCCATCATACATCGTTGGAACGTGCCAGGAGCATTACATAGGCCAAAAGGCATACGTCTATAGGCAAAAGTTCCGTATGGGCAGGTGAATGTGGTTTTATCTTGATCCTTTGGATCAATGGGAATCTGAAAGTACCCAGAAACCATCAAGGAAACAATAGTATTCATTTCTTGCTAATCTCTCAAGCATTTGGTCCATAAAGGGTAGAGGAAAATGGTCTTTCTGGTGGCGTCATTCAACTTACGATAGTCAATGCAAACACGCCATCCGTAACGAGACGAGTTGGAATTAACTCGTTATCATCATTTGTGACAACAGTTATGCCACCCTTTTTAGGAACACAATGAATTGGGCTAACCCAAGGACTATACGAGATCGGGTAAATCAATCACGCATCAAGAAGTTTGATAACCTCCTGTTTGATAACATCATGGATTTTGGATTTACTCTTCTACGATGTTGAGCTTCGGCTTAAAGTCATCCTCCATCAAGATTTTATGAGTACAAAACTCGGGGTTTATACCTTTGATGTCGGAGAGTTTCCAAGCGATTGCTTGCTTGTGTGACTTCAAGATTTTTATGAGAGCGACTTTTTCATCTTTACTCAAATCTCTAGCAATAATATTTGGTAATTTATCATCACCTTCAAGAAATGCATACTCGAGATGAGGTGGTAAGTCCTTAAGCTCAACCTCGAAATTCTTGATCTTCTCAACTGACTTGACTTCCTTGTTATGAAGTTTGATGGAAGGGAGAGGAGAAGAAATGTCATGATTTAACAATTTCTCAAGAAGAAAATCTCCTCCGTGATTAATCTCATTTTGATTAATCTCATCGAGAATTGAATCACTAGAGTGAGGGGCGATGATGGATCATCATTAACAACTTCTCAATGAGAAGTATGTCTCCCTCAATGTCAATTGGGCGTGATCAATTTCCCATGGAACATAATCACTAGATAAGTAGGCTTCAATCTCTTCAAGATGAAGTCACTTTCCTCAAATAAATTGAGAGAAGGAGTAGAATTGGCGATGATAGGTTGAGATGAATGAGTGAGATTATCACTCGAAGAATTATGATCATAACCAAGAACTTCTTGAGAGTACTCTTCAAGCAACATCAATGATATCTATTCGGTTAACCGATTCGAATCATAATTTGCGAGTACCTCAAGTTTAATCAAGGTTAAAAGTGATGACTTCATTACCAACACGCAATGTGATTTCTTGCTCAAATACATCTATGAGAGCACGGCCCGTTCTTAGGAATCCTCGACCAACAATGAGAGGAACCCGATGATCGACATCAAAATCAACAACCACGAAGTCGGTGGAAAATGGAACTTTCCTACTTTCACAATACGTCCTCGGCAATGCCAAGAGGACGAGATATTACGATCGCAAGCTCGAGAGTCATGCATGTAGGAGTAAGTTCCGGAAGAAAGTTTCTTCCACCGAATATGGCATAAGATTAATGCTTGCACCAAGATCTCGCTAGGGCAAAGCATTCAACCATTCTGAGGAATACACAAGGTAAGAGAAATTTCCCGGGATCTCCAAGCTTTTCTCGAAGCTTCTTGAATAATCTGCGAGCGGTTCTCGTTAAGAGGAGTCTTAGCCATTTCAAATAGCTTTTCCTTATTGCTTAACATGTGCTTGAGAGTTGATGCAAACTTGGGCATCGACATGATAGCATCCATAGCTTATGTCAAAATGTAACTCTTGGAAAATTTGGAAAAATTTATCCATTTGATGACTAGATTTTTCACGGAGCTTTTGCTCATTCAAACGTGATGGATATGGAATAGAAGATTTGGATTTGGTATTTTCAATGGGAGCTACAGGTGGTTCAAAAACAACTCCTGGATTAGACTTGGGTTTCTGGACAACTTGAGGTTGGACATCATTGGTTCTTCCGTTATTAACAGGAAGTTCCTTGATAACTTGACTCATTTCTCCTGGTGGAGGAGGCATTGGAGTCGTAGGTCCATTATGTGTTGGAGGTTCACTTTCCACTACCTTAGGAAGAGAAGAAGAGGTAGTAGGAATAGCGGGTCCATTGTATGAAACACCACTTCTGGTCGTGATCGCCTTAGCATCGCCCCTCGGGTTAGCGATCGTGTTGCTCGGAAGTTTTCACGAGCCCGAGGGTTGATCATTTAAAGACTTTTGAGATCGACAATCGGTGACCAACAATCTGTTCATCTCATCTTGGGATTTCATAAAGCGCTTGATAACTCATCGGATGATGGTCTGGAGGAGTAATGATGGGAGGTGGATTAGGAGGGAAATTTTGAGGTCGGATGTTTTGATTATGACCTTGTTGTTGAAAATTCCTTGATTAGGATTCACATTCCCATGAAATTGATTCCCTCGATTGAAATTGTTTTGATGAAGGTTCCCTTGTTGTTGGAAACCTTGATTGGGTCCGGATAGAAATTACCTTGGTTTTGATAACCTTGGTTCATTCTAGGTTGATTCGATTCGGTTAGGATTACGGTTAAAACCGGGTGGTGCACGATAAGTGTTAGCTCGGTAGCTTGGTTCATTAACGAGGCGGTATTGATTACCTCCTTGATTTGAAGTACCGACTATAGCATTTGCTTCAAACGGACTACCATCGGTGGCGATGAGTTGTAGTATGCATGAGGACCACCACAAGTAACACAAACTTCAACTTTCTTCACTTCACTATGTGATGGTGTTTGAGTGAATGTGACTTTCTTTTGGTTAGCAAGAACCAAAGCTTCGAACAATGTTCGTGAGTTTATCAATCTTAGCATCGGTGCTAGATGTACTCACAGGAGATGAAGTAGAAGGTCCGACGATTAGGCGATTCGATATGTCTTTGTGTGGAAAGGACGGACACAGGACTTGTTTTCAATGATTTGTAAGGCTTCTTTGGTGGTTTTACTAAAAATTACCTCCATGGAGGCATTCGAGAGTCTTGGTCACCGGTCTCGGACCATTATAGAAAGTATCCATCTGCATTAATTCGGTAAAACCATGATGTGGACACTTGCGGCAATTCTTTGTAACGATCCCATGCCTCCCGAATGATTCATCAAATCTCCGAGAAAATTTCATTATCTCATTCTTAAGACTTGTGGTTCGGGATGGAGGATAGAACTCGTTAACAAACTTGGTAACTAGATCTTCCCATGTCTCTATAGAACGAGGGGTTGTTTCTCAAGCCAATTCCGGCTTGTCCTACAGAGAATGGGAACAAGAAACTTGATAGCGTCGTGTGGGACATTCTTGTACTTGATGGTTGATGCAATTTTATTGAACCATCGAATGTGTGCATGAGGATCATCCCGCAAAACCGTAGAATTGGCTTTGGGTTATTAGATTAAGCAACCCGGTCATGAGCTCGAAGGTATCGGCCACAATGGTTTGGGACAACAATGGCATCTCCGTAACCTCGATGGGTGCTTGGAGAAGCTCATTCATGGGTTTGTCTTACGCCATTTCGACGGTGGTGGTGGTGGTAGACGTTCCTCGATCCACGGTGAAGGAGCCGAACGTCCTCTACGTCTGCGAGGAATGTTTCCAAGTTCGGAAAGTGGACTTGTAGAATGGAAGAGCAGTCTTGCATGCACTAAGTATAAAAATCAATTTCCAAAACAAATGAGGCAAAACACAAGTGAACTTAACCAATAATCACAAATGAACTGGCTTCTTTGAAAAGGTACACCAAATCACAAGTGACAAAAGGCAAGTTTTAAATCTAATGTTCGGGAACTTATTAATGGTCGCACCCCAGGTTAGGTAGTGCAATTTTGCCTTGATTTGCGGTGGTTGATTTTTATGTATATTAAGTACCGGTGAAAAGACGTAGGTATGATTTGTCTTTGAGGGTTTAAAAACTTTTGGAAACTATTTTTGGTATCGTCCGTTTAACCAAATCGTATTTCTTTAAGAATCACCTTAAAAGAAACACAAACTAGAAAACGTTACGATTGTTTTGTTGTTTTATATTGTTTTTGGTGTTTTAACACTTTAGGAAAAGTGTTAATGAACTTTTGATTTATATTAACTTCTGAAAACTTTTACAAAGCGTGGTATATGTGCAAGTGCAGATCTCGAAAATGCTAGAAACACGCTTCAGCCTCCCGTGGCGCTTAAAATTTGATCATGCTAAGCAGGTCAAGTCTAACAGACTTAAAACAACAAACACAAATGCAATTTAAGATCGAGGAATATAGGGAATTCTGGTCGTTAAGTCCCACGGAGGATGAATTGGTGTAAAAACACTTGATCAGATGGTAGAATGATCACTAAGGATAGCGATCAGTAAGGTTTTGGATGGAAAATTATACCTAAAGAGAAAATCTACAAATTAAAGCGACTTAAATGCAAATTAAAAGAAATAAAAGATAAAAGATATTAAATAAACGCTATCACTATTTTTAAAGGTGATGAACGTTTAAAACCTACAACTTAAAACTTACGTTTAAAATAAAATTACGTCTACGTACAAAATAAAATGTGAGTTTTAAAGAAATAAAAGACCTATAAATATGAAAATGACATTTTTACAATCCTAATAATAAAAGAAAATTATTAGAAAAAGAAAATTATTTTTAAAACTATTTATTTAATTATTATTAATTAAAAAACTATTTATTAAGTATTTAAAATACACTAAAATGCAAGAAAATACAAAATTAACCTAGAAAAATGAAATTATAACTTAGAAAAGTCTAAAATATGATAAAACTTATTTTAAAACTAAAAATATATTTTTTAGACTTATTATGTATTTATTATTAATTTAAAACTATTTAAAACTAATAAAAATGCTAAAAAATACATTTTAAACTAAGAAAATTTTGGAAAAATACTTTTTATGACTTTTATATTTATCTTAATCTAGGAAAATTGAAAACATATTTTTTTAAGCTTTTTCTGATTTATTAGTATTTAAAGCTAATTAAAAAGGATTAAAAACTACTTAAAATAAAGAAAAATAGCAAACAGTGAAGGAAAAATCTGAACAATTCAGGAAAATGTTAAAATATTATTCTAAGTTTATAAAAAATATAAAAACATATGCTTATTTGGAGGAAAATAAGGCTGCAGTGCAACTGCTTAATAATAAGCAATCCAAAATAAGCTATAAGCTACAAATGAGTACCATCTGAACACAGAAGCTAAATAATGCTATATTAAGTATAAATTAACTAATTATAAGTACCCTAGATCACTATAGAAGCTTAAGTTGGTTTTGAGCTTATTGGCTTATTTATGAAAAACAGTGATTAAGTGGCACCTTTAAGCACTTGCACAAGCTAAGCAAGTGAGCTAAATGGAAAAACAGAAATAGGGACTTAAATTAGACCTGGCTAACTACACAAGAACCAAATACCAGCTCCTCACAAGCTTGAATGAAGCTTGTGAGAGGTCTACAAAAGTGCTGTACACCGATTTGAAGCGAGTTAGTAAAATGGGACAAACAATAAGCTTGCTGCAACCCTAGCAAACAAGCTACAAACTGAAAAAGTAAACTTGAGACTTCAAGATGGCTTGGAAAGCTACCCAAAGATCCAAGTTATACATGATTTAACCAATTATCAAGCTCTGTATGAGCTTTTGATTGAACTAGAAAAACTGGTGCACAGGGCGCCATTTTGACTTTTCTAAAAACTGAAGGTTTGACTTTAATGAACTTGTGATTGATCTAAAACACTGATATTGATGTATTAAGGTGTAATAAAGTTATATTAAGCTATGTTAACTACTTTTGAGCTAATATGATGATTCTTGCAAATCAAAATCCCAACAGTGGACTGATTCAAGACCAAAAAGAAAGATTTTGACTTTTAGGCTAATAAGGACTTGTTTTAATGACTTGTATGAGTTATTAAGACCTAGTGAGATATGAGACAAGCAAAAGCAAAGGACTGCACAACCTGTTACACAGTGAAACGCACAAATCCAAACACTATTTCAAAGGACTGATTTTGAGCTTTTCAAAGAGTTTGTCAGATTAATAACATGTACTTGATTAAAAACCTTAGATTATCATATAAGGGACTATATAAGTATAAAACAACAACACTAATAGTATAAAACTAAGAATTACAAAGTATGCAATATTAAGCTGTTAAAATGAGATTGTTAATAACTATCGATTTAAAATAACAAACTACTACTTTTATGGTTTGAGAACACTTAATTATAACTAATGAATATGATCAAACAGAAATTGAGCTAAAAGCTGTCTTACACAAGAAATACCAAAATGAGATTAAGATGCTTACAAATGGCTTGAGGTCACAAAGCGAGAACTAGGACCAAATAACAAATCCTATAGCTTACCAATAAGCACTATACCCAAGGCCATCAAAGATAAACCCTGCTCCAACTTTTCTTCTTCCTCGTCCATGTGATTTTTATTTTAAGCTATTTATTTGATATTTTTATGAATTTCGATTTTGCTAACAAACGCTTTTTAGAGTATCTAAAAGCTTTGATAAGCTTTATTAGGAGCTTATATGAGCTTCTAAGTCCAAAGTAACAATTTCTAACAACATTTTAACAGATTGAGATTTCTTTGAAATTTGCAAATTCTAAACCGAGATTAGAACTTAAACACCGAAATTGATTATTGAAAAAGTTTAAACATACACCGAGAATACTTAATTAAGTGCTTGAGATCTAAGAAATACAATCGAAAGTAGGAAATTAACTAAAACGATATTAAAATTGAATTTTACACTAGATACTTTCTTCATAGCTTCACCCTTGATATTTATTGACTTCCAATATCTCTTGTCGACACTCTTGAGTATTTCCCACCAAATCTCGACCATTGAAATCATCCGGATAATCATCTTTGCCATTTGTCGAATTTGGCGCCATTTTTCAAGGAGTGGGTTTTCTGATTAATGGAGTTGGTTGTGTGGAGGTGGAAGGAAGGTACTCAAGTGGTGTTAGTGAGGTGTAAAGGTGAAAACCAAGTGGTTAAAACCACTTTGGTTTTGGCTAAAACCTTTGGGAGAGGTCTCTGATGAGCCAGTATTATTTGATTTAAAAGCGGGCCGGGTCCTTTGTTTACGGATTGGATTGGGCTAGTGATAATAAAGTCCGTTTGGTTTATTAATAATCACAAGGACTAATAGTGTAATTTAGCCAAAGTTGAATGGTTTATCTTGAGCATTTTCCAAAGCTCTCACAAGGGTTAAACCTGCCAAGTAATAATAGTACAAGGACCTTTGTTGAAAATTTCCATTTTACAAATCCGAGGACCAAAGCATCAATTTAGAAACTATAAGGACCAAACTTGTAATTTTCTCCAAAGTTTAGCATAAGGACCATTTATGTCAAATATAAATAGTATAAGGTTAAAACTTGATAATTTTCACTTTTAAATTAACCAAGGACTATTTTGACAATTTTCAAAGTTAAAGGACTAAAGTTGTCATTTTGTGATTTTTAAACTTTAAAGGGTTTATTTTGACAACTTTTGAATCTTATGGACCTAAAATGATATTTTGCAAGTTTTGAATTACTGAGGGGTGATTTTGACAACTTTTGTAACTTGGGGACTAAAGCGCCAATTATGCAAACTTGATACGTTTTTCATCGATTTTGATGTTTTGCATTTAAAACATATAAAACACTTGTTTGTGATATTTTTATCATTTTGAAGCATTTAAAGGTGTTTTCGGATGTTTTGGCATTCTAACGATATAAAATGATGAGTATTTAGACACTCATCGAGAGCAATAGCACTTTTATTATCACGATCTGAGAGGATTTTGTTGAATTCAAAGTCATAGTCGGATAATTGAGATCTCATCCATAAGATTTGAGCACAACAAGATGACATGGCTATGTATTCAACCTCTGTAGAGGAAATAGAAGTACTAATTTGCTTCTTTGAAGACCACTCATGACTTATCACCCAAAACGAGCACCTCTGGACGTGCCGACGTGTATCTTGACAACTGCATGATCAAGATCTCTGCATAGGCCGTTAGTGACATACGGTGTCCTTCGGTACCATAGTCCCATATTGATGGTTCCTTGGAGATCCGAAAGACGGTTTAATCGCTTCAGGTGCTTTTGGTAGGCTTAGCACACGGTATCTAGCACACATGCACACAGAGAACAAAATATCGGTCTACTAGCGTGAGATACATCGTGGATCCAATCATACTGATATTTAGTTTGGTCAATCATGATCCACGAGAGGTCCTCATCTAGTTTGGTTCGATCGATCATGGGGGTGTCAGCGGTCACATGAATCAAATCCAAATTTTTAAAATCTCGGTTGCATATTTAGATTGATTTATGAAAATGCCTCCGGGACTTTGTGAAATTTGTAATCCCAAGAAAATGACATTTGTCCCATCATTGACATTTGAAACTTTGAACTCATTTCATTTGAAAAACGATCACATTCCATTGGGTCGGTCGAGGCAAAATAATATCATCAACATAAATTTGAACATGAATCAAATGTTTGCGACTTCTGGTGAACAATGTAGGATCAATCGCTCCTTTGATGAATCCGGTTGATAGAAGAAACTTTGATAGTGTATCATACCATGCCCTTGGAGCTTGCTTTAAACCATAAAGAGCCTTCTTCAAGCGATAAGCGTGAGTAGGATGCTCTTGATTCACAAATCCTTGAGTTGGGCGACGTGAGCGACTTCTTTAAGATCTCCGTTTAGAAATGCCGTCTTTACATCCATCGATAAACTACCATGTTCTTACTAGCGGCATTAGCGGAAAGATTACGATTGCCTCGATTCGAGCAAGCGAGCAAAAGATTCTTCAAAGTCTATACCTCCTCTTGGCGATATCCTTTAGCAACTAATCGAGCCTTGTTCTTCAACACATCACCATGCTCATCAAGTTTTACTTTGAAGATCCATTTTAGAGCTATAATCATAGCTACGATCGGAGCAGTACTAACTCCCATACATCAAGACGATCAAACTCATGAATTTCATCTTGCATAGCATTGAACCAACTATCTTCATTCATAGCGGTTTAACATCTTTTGGTTCGATCTTAGATAGTACGGAGTTGAAGAAACACCATAAGGCATCGGTTGCAAGTTGTTTCGGGTTGATCTGGGACGAGAGGATTACCAATGATGTTGTCTAATGGGTGATCGTGAGTCCATTTTCGAGGTGTTCATGTGGCATTTGTTGAGGCCGAGGTAGCAGAGTCGATGTCTCCTGAAGAAGATGGTTCGATGATGATTCGGGAGTAGCAAATATGTTTTCAAATGGAGCATCTTCGTGAGTCGCAAAGGGATTAACTTCATCATTGATGCGAAACATTTCCATGATGTACATTTGAAGAATGATGATTTGTTGATGAGGCGAAGGATCGCAGCAGTGCTTCTTGACTTACGGATATTGAAACCGATGGATTGACTTCATTCAACGAATATGAGCATCCTCTGTTGTGGGATCGGCACCTCATTAGTAGTAGACTCATACAGTTCATCAAACATTGGATCAAACAATTTCTTTACATCATCTTCGGATGGAGGTACATATGGCGTTTCTTGAGAGGAGTTTGGAACAAGGGATGAACCAATAGAATTTGTTTTGAAGTGCGGGTCCCGAGTGGAGTGTCCAGGAGCCATTTGACCGGTCGACTCATCAAGCGTAACGTGAATTGTTTCCATGATATTTGGGTTCTTTTGTTGTAGATTCGGTATCCCTTTTTGTTTGGTGCATATCCTACAAATACTCCAATGTCGACTTTAGCTCTAAGTTTTCCCAAGTCTTGACCTCATTAGTTGGATAGCACAAGGCACCAAACACCGAAGGAAAGATAGATTAGGTTTCTGTTGTGGACAAGTTCATATGGAGTTTTCCATGAATGGTGTGAATCGAGGAACGATTTTGTGTGTAACATGCGGTGGCAATTGCTTGACCAGAGAAACATTGGAACCTTTGAGTAGATCGGCATTGTTCTAGCGGCTTCAACAAGAGTACGATTTAGTCTTTCAACTACACCGTTACATTGAGGGGTTCGTGGAACACTTCTTTGATGGGCGATTCCAACGCTTTCATAGAATTCACTAAGTTGTTTGTTGACAAACTCGGTTCCATTGTCTTACGATAATTACGGCGGTTTGTTTAGTCTAACTCTGCAATTTGTTTGATGAGTTTGATGATGATATCGAGTTTCATCCTTTGTCCTTAAGAACTTGACCGGTGAATCTAGAATAATCATCAACCACAACTAACACATATTTCTTCCCAAAGATATTCGCGCACCTCATTGGTCCACATAAATCCATATGAATCATATGAAGAACTTCGTGACGAGTTAGTAGGTTTGGGTTTATGGGCATACTTCTTGCTTTTCCCAATTGACATCTTTGAACAAAGATGATCCTTTTCATACTTTAGTCTAGGTAAACCTACAACTAAGTCCTTTACGGAAAGATCGTTGATGGTGCCGAAGTTCAAGTGATTGAGGCGGCGATGCCATAACCATGACTTTGTTTTGAAGCCTTTGATAACAAGCGATTGGTGAAGCTCTCATCATGTCATCGATAGAGATGGTGTAAAGGTTTGAGCCACGAGTTCCTTTCAGCAGGTTCCTTACCATTAAGATCTCTAACGAAGCGGTATGTTTTACGAAGGCTACTTCTAGATCGAGAATCACGAATTGACCAACGAGCAGTTATGACCTAGACCTTCCACATAATACACTACGGAGATGACACTATCACCAACAACATAATCTCCATAACCCATAATAGCACCGAAATGATCATTACCAAATCTACGATCCGATGAATTTGCTCACGAAGTTCATGAGCCGTGACGGTCTCCAAATCATATGCTTGGAGCGACTGAGTCCGGTACCACGAGCGATTTGAGCGATCTGCGGTTGAACACGACAAGAATGGATAATCGGATAATTGGGATCCCCATGCAAGAATGGGTTCCATTTGGTTAGTAACAGCAGTTGGAACACCCGCATCGAAATAGAAGCATTCATATCGAGATGGTGAGGAAATGGAATCATTGTAAGTAGATGCAATACTAGTGTCTCGTATTAGTCCTGTTTACAGATGTGACCACTTCTTAAGGGAATAGTTCTACCGGTAGGCATCCATTTTCTAGTGGGCATTATCGATTGGTCTTATGACCAACGGTATCCAATAAAACCTATTACTGGCTGAATGTTCTTCCCGTGGGTTTCCATTGTTTTCTAACTTTCTTTCGCTTTTGCCTTTTAGCCTTTTTAGCATGAATTTTAGCATTAACAATATTAATCGGACAATTAACATCATTAGGCAAAACATTGACATCACAACCATGATTAGAAATGAATTCAAGCAAACATCGGTACAAGTTTTGCAAATAGTATCGAATTGAATTAATTGCGATGCTTATGGCTAATACTAGAATCAACACGATTCGTTTTATTCGATTCAAACTTAAGGTTCCTAGATTGTTCTTCTACTCTCTTCCAGTGCACATTCTTAGCTTGAGAGGTCCTATCATTCCTTGTATTGTCTTGAGACTTTGACCGCTCCCTTTAATGTCACCGATTACTCTGTAGAGGGAATGGGAACATTAGTTTGTTTACTACTCTTTGCACCACTGTTTAGATGTCTTTGGGATCCGAACTACATGTAGGTGTACTACGGTTCACACTCTTAAAACTAGAGTCTTGAGATTTGTACTCCTAGAAGGCACGCTTGAGTTCTCTTTCATAGCATTGACGGATCTAGAATCATGCTACTCAAGGGTACACTACGGTTCACATTCAAAACATTGGGAATCGAGTGCATATCATATTTGGCCTTAGGCATCGAGCATGGAATCAAAGGGTTAACTCTCTCACCTAATGTCTTTGGGCAAATTGTGATCAAGCATTCTAAGATTTCTTGAGATCGTTTGGCATATAAGCATGCATGTCCAATTGCATTATCATGAGGTTTCTCAGCTTATCCTCTTCAACAATCTCACGCAGCATTCTAAGCAATCCTAAGGGATGAAAATACGTTTGAATGGCAAGTTTGTTGTTCCTTAGATGAGGGGACATATGTCACAGATAAAGCGATTTATTACGAGTGAACCTTAGATACAACATTCTCCTCATAGATCATTGGCATTTTCCTTTTACGACTCTTGATTCTCAATTTCCTTTTGCAATGAAGTTATTTGTTCGTTGTTATTGTTACGAGTGACTTTAATTGATTCAAACAACTCATTGAAATGACGTTTAACCTTTTCATTCTCTTCTAGAAAACTTTCGTTTTCCTTTTGTAAAGCATTTACTAGGTTTTGAAGATGAAACGTTTGAGAATTCGAGAATCTAAAGAAGGAGGCATTTGGGAGCTGTCATATTGTTCGTTTGACCCTTTAATTGAGAAATTTGGGCTTTCAACTTTACGATCGTGTTACACGAGCATGAATCTGTTCATCTCGTTTGTTAATTTGAAAAGCGCATCAAACTACGGAGCATCGAAGATGTCTTGATATTTGAAGTTTTGACATTTTCTTTGAGATGTTGATATTTTAGTTGTAGATTAAAATACTCAACTTCTAGTTTAGAAAAATGTTTAACCAAATTGTCATGATCATCGGTTCAATTTTCTCATTTAGTTTAGAATTAATTTTTCAAGCTCAATGACACGATCATGGGAGACTTTCGAGACACAGATAGTTCATGAAATTTGGAAGCATTAATAGAGCAATTTGATGCGATGAAAAAGACATCTTGAGCAACACATTCGGTAATAAGATTCTCATTTAATGTATGCGGGTTCTTTCTCTCAATCTCATTATATTTTAGTGCACGCTCATAGTCATTAATTTCAACTATTATTGCATCAAATTCCTTTTCCATTCCCTTAATATCCGTTTCTATCCCTTTTAAGACTCTCAAGTGATCCTTTAGAAGTTTAAAGAAAGGCATGACTTGAGTTAAATAACATTCTTTCATTTGTTCAAAACCCTTTCTCCTTACATTATACCGGTGGGTGTGATCCTTTTCTTGCAAGTTTTCTCAAAATCAACAAATAGTTGAAATATAACGTATTGGCTAATTAATGTCTTGCTTTTAGTGGCAATTGTTCTAGGTACAAGATGCATTGGTGTATTAGGAGGATACAGTCGCTCTAGGCATTTTCGAAGGGAGGTTTGTTTCTACAATATTTTCAGACTTTACATTATCTAAATCCATTTTCCGAAGACTTGTTGGAGTCAACAATGTCACGAGTCTTAAACTTGTTCAAGGAAATCCAGTTTTCCTTCTTGTAGTCATGGGGAGTGATAATTACTTTCTTCTCTTTGCATTTAGGATCATTTAGTTTCTTATTCATCTTCTCCTAGTTACTTCATCTAATTTCTTGTCATCCTCGGTGCACTCAGCGCAACTAGGTTTTTGTCTAGGTTTAAGAATCTCATTTCCATCATAGATAACACTTTGAGCTCGCTTTTGCTATCTTTCCATACTCGGGGTTGGGTTTATCTATAATGGGAACACTATGCTTATCGCTTAGAACTCTATGCTTAGTGATCATGTGAGCATCGAATGGTGTTTCCTTGCATGTACAACTTGTTTTCAAGTTTGTTTTTCAAAGTTTTGATTAGAAAAATCTCTCAAGAGCTTTGATTCTTTTGCATTAAATTCTTGCTTAAGCATTTTCACATTTTCTTGAAGTTCTTGTTTTGCTTAGTTTGTTTTAGAAAGTTTTTCTTGCAAAGAATTTAATTCTTGTTTCAATACTTCTTCTCTAAAATTACTTTTTCTAATTCTTTATGCGCACTTGGTCATCCATTTCACCTCACAGTGGTCAACTCAAATTTAGCGTTGTTCATAAATAGCAACACGTTCCTTATAGGCATTTAGTTCGAAATTATGGAATCATCGGGGAGCACATGCGGTGTATTCTTCAAAGACATAGTCGTTGTAGATGCAGAAGATGCATCACTTGGTACAACTTCACTTTCACTTTGTTTCACGTATTGATCGTATGGGACAATATTGATATTACCCATATTTTCAACATTTGATTCAATAGTTTCGATTGGTTGTACTTTGTCATGCATCTGTTGCACATCGACATCATCGTATAGCTTTAATACCTACGAGATGAGTTTGTCCTTGGATGGGCGGCTTGTGGTGAAGAAGGATCTTGGGAGAAGCGATCGGAGAGATGCTAGCCATAAAGATTGTGTGTGCGTGGGTCCATCATCTACATCAGTCGTATGCATCACGATCGGCGACTTGAAAGGCGTTCGATGATTGTGACCTATCTCTGAATAGGCCGCTCATCCACATCGCATCATAGGTCTTGGCATTACCCTCGAAAAAACAACAATTCCTCTTCATCCAACGCACACCATTGTCACGAGCTTGTGCGGTAACATCTTATCTCGAAGTAATCGGCGATACATGGACGCTTTGGAGATGTGCGGTTCCTTGCAATGTGTCCCTCACCACCAGTTATAGCATTTGATCGGCTTAGCTTGACCTTGGTTACCATTCCTTCCTCGATTCGATTGCCCACATATCCTCTACCGGCACCACCCTTCCCCGATCATCTTGTCTTTCTGAGCTGGTTGCACCACAATCCTTCCATCTTTAACGGTGGCTTGATTATGTGGGTTAGATGCGATTACGAGGTTGTTGTTGGTTTGTGGGAGAGAATTGTGTTTTGACTAATGAGTAGAGCTAGTTGATTAATGATGTTACCAGCGCGTGCATCGGCATCGGCTTGTTTGAACATAGGATCGGGAATGAGTTTGTGATTACCATTACCCAAGGGTATGACTTGTGATGCTTTGGTTGTGATTCCAATGTTTGAGTAGAAAATTTGTTGAGTCATTAGACGAACTTGTCTCTCCCGGTTGGTTTTGAACGATTGAGAATCAATTTTTCAAACATGGCATGTCTCTCATTACGAAGGAGGAAGGCATAGAGTTGCTCATAGTTTGTATTCTTCAATCCTTTAGTGAGCTTCACGGTGTGACAAACTTGTGCCATTCGGGATTCATGTTGTTCACAAACTTTGAGTTGAGTGAATGTTAGGCATAGTCATTCGATGTTCCTCATGTCATTCACTAACTTATGAAATCTCACATAGTACTCATAGACACTCTCATCTGGTTTCATCTTGAAGTGCTCAAATTCGTCATAGAGTTGGGATTCTCTGTCTTCCACAGTTAGTTACGAACACGAGAGAAGCATCTTAACATTATCCCAAACTGCCTTTGCTTGATGTTATGATTGATCGACTTGTAGATGTCTTTAGGAAGACCTTGAAGAACAATGTTTGAAGCCACGATATCGCATCGAATCTCTTTTCTCCTTATCATCAAGCTCATCATACATCTTAGGTCCATCCATTCCGTAGCAGGAGTACCATCTTCATTAGTATCAAGTATGTCTCTAGTCGTTTCAACTCGATATGGTCCTTCATCAATGGATTTGAGAATGTTGACACCATTTTCCTTTCAAGGCAATACAATCGATTCGTTGAGCCCAAGAGTCGTGTCGTTACATCAAGCATGGGTGGGCGATATCCGAACCAATGCTTGTACATCCTCGGCGACAGTGGAGATGACAGTGGGGACGTTGGTAGACATGTTAACAGATTATACGGGTTTTATAACTCAATGATTAAACGGGAAATAGATTCTTTCACGGATTTTACTAAATCAAGAAAACCGTAAACAATCACTCAAGTCGCTAGATGATAAAGCTCTAAGTCGCTAGGAACAAATGCACTAAGTCGCTACCAATTAATTCGCTAGACGACCAAGTCGCTAGAATCCCAAGTCGCTAACGAGAAAAGCAAGTCGCTAGTAGTAACTCGCTACGGACCAAGTCGCTAACCAAATTTTGGCGACAATTAACTACACAAGTCGCTAGAAGCATGAGTCGCTAAAGAGCAACTCGCTCTTGACCAAGTCGCTACCACAAGTCGCTACCGTAGTGGAGATTCCACTACTTGTACTTTAACTCGCTAGATCTAACTCGCTAGCTTTAACAACATGAAGTCGCTACAAAGCGTGAGCAAGTCGCTACCAAGAAACTATTCAGAGAGCTAAGTCGCTAGCTTGAAAACCAAATAAACCTCACTTTTCAATCCAAAAACAACCCAACCAAGATGATTCAAGCTTACCAAATGAAAACCTAAACACTTTTGATGATTCTAAACATAAAAGTACCAACAAAATTCAAACTTTAACACAAGAGATCAACCAAATGATGCAAAACCACTAAAATTTTTCAAACTCAAAACCACCTAAAACCACTATAAATCCAAAGATGTGCAAGATATGATCTAACCATGGCTCTTGATACCAATTGTTAGATATTAACTTTTCACATACACATCAAACCATAACACAAAGTAGCATATAGATGGAATTCTAGAGAGAAGTTAGAGGTTTAGGGAACTTAGTGAGAGAAAGTGAAAGATATTATTATGAGCTCAACTCTCTACCTTGGGAGGTAGAGAGTATTTATAGTCTTACATAAACGCATACACTTTGGGTGTGGATCGGGCATACAATGGGTAAAGACCGTCCAGTCCTCCACGGTGTTACTTAACTAAATTACTACTTAACTTAGAAGAACTACAACTACGAGCTTTTTAACGATTACATATACTTGAGGTGACCGACTCTTTAATATCGGGAATTTCTAATTCCTAACAAAAGGTGCCAACACAAGTCATAAATCCTAGTTATTACACAACCAAAACAGCCTAAAGCATAACATAAAGATAAATTGTTTACAGTACAAATCCAACATATAAATAAATCTCAACGATCAGTAGCAGTGTCATAACGGTAGTCATAGCCATCGGGGAGTGGTCCTTTGTACTGATGCATCGAATTGTAACACACTGAGTTTTATAGTCCTCATAGGCAGTGTACCTAATCGTTGTAGTGTAGTATAGGTAAGACACGGGGGATTGATCGTTCTCTAGGAGAATAGTGAGGCAGGCTCGAACTGTATGTCGGATTAAGTCTAAGGGTCGACAGAAGATTATTTTTGTATTTTTATGTTTTTTAGAAAGCAAATTAAATCTCGGGGTTTGAAGAGTTTGGTTTTTAAAACTAATAATTAAACTAAATATTCGAAAAAGTAAATTGGTGGTTATCGTATAAGAGTAAAGTCTATTTACTTTAAATCTTGCTACTCCCTAGTTATCTCTTACTGATTAGTCTTATTGTCACGTCCTTATTTAATTAGCGCGTTGTATTCCTTAATATTAATTGAGGGTTGGTTACTCCCTAACTCTATGAACTAAGCTCTATTTGAGCGGACCCTAAGAATGCCCTTTTAAGTTCTCAACTTCTACAAACAAAATCCATGCATTAAATACAACGAACATCAACTTATTTAATACTAAGCGTTAGTCGGATGTTCAAGCTAGTAATATATTTAATCTAACCAGTGTTCCTACTCCTAATGCAAATCACAACTAATTAAACAAGAGATGACAATCAATAATCAATAACTAGGTTTCATGCAACTCTAAGTAAATACTAATAAAGTTAGCCAAGCATGTTAGCTCGAAGAAAAGAAAGACAAGTAATCACACAACACATAGACATATTGTAATGATTAAGGACTGAATAACTTATCTTCAATAAAACATTGAGTTATGGGTGGCCAAAAACCCTAAAAGAGCTGTAAAGTTCGGACTCCAAGTTCCATACAAAGTTCCTCTCTAGTTTTCCACACTTTTAATGAAAACAATACGAATATATATAGGATTACATTTGTGACGTTGTCTGCTCGCCGTCATTAGGGTTTCGAATCTGGCACTGACTTTCGGAGTAACCTTATGGTTTGTGACACCATCGCTCCTCATTTTCTTCGTCATGACGCCGTTAGCTCGAGGCCGTCTCCAAAGGCTGAGTGATCACATGCAAATTCTAAAACTTCAACATCTCGATATCTTCAAGTGACGAAGTCACTTAGTGATTGTGATGCCATCCCAAAGCCTTTCTGTGACGTTTTTACTGATGTTTCTATTTTCTTCATTTTTCCATCCAATCGGGCCTAAAACGCGCCATTTTCCATCAGTTGCTTCCCAAGTACCTAAAACTCAAATAGAAACGATTTAGGACAATAAATGATCGAATATGTACGAATATATAGGCTAAATGATCCCTTTAAAACATATAAAATTACACCTCATCAAATATCCATACATTTAGGATTTACTTGTTCTCAAGCAAATGTTCTTTTATCATAATCAATTTACAAGTTCGAGACATTTAGCATTAGGTTAAAGATATTTTACAACATGACTCATTCTACAATAGTCATAACAAGCACATAAATTATATACTAGCTCCTCACATAAAGTGTTTGGATTATCTCATCTCTCGGGTTTATAAGTGATATATAACATTATGGAAATGAAAAAATAAACACTTTCTACCTGTCATAGCACGTAGATGATCATAGGATTGATAAAGGATCAAACATCCACCACTTTGGCGTAAGTACCTAGGATAAACTATCAAAGCGGACTTTATAAGTGTTGTAATGTTAAGTGTAAGGGTATGAAAAAACACGGTTTTGGGGATATGAGGAATTTTTACTGGTGGCAAGTTAATCATCTAAATTAATTACATGTACTATGTTGCCTTACTAAGCCAAGACTTGACAAACTGAAAAACGAATAAAAACTTTACATTAAACTCTTTATTTTGATTTTCTTGACACTATCTTGACTTAAACATAAATAAAAGGCGGGATGGTAGTCCGTATGCATTCTTGACACTATATATATATATATATATATATATATATATATATATATATATATATATATATATATATATATATATATACCCCCTACCATCCATAAAATAATACATCAATATACAAGGGATTTATAGTTGCATCCCTACACTTAAACTTTTACATACTTTACAAATAACTAACTAATGACCTGAATAAAGAAAAACATTAAACATGGAGTACTTAAATATTAACATACTTGGGGGGTAATAAATTGACATCTTCCCCATTTTTCCATAACAATAATACTAAACCCATGAGTCAAAATTATCCCAAAACTGTATACACTACAAATGACTCTACTTAGCAACCATATAACCAACTAGACAATTTACTAAGGGTTTAACAAATAAGTTCACAACTATGCACTAAAGATGATTACATACAAGAAAGGCTAAGGTGATTTGGGTGTAACATTTGGGGGTTGAGTGTAAACAATGCTCTTCATTAGTAGTTTGGAATGCACCAAAATATCATGAGAACCATGAAAAAGATAGGCTCCGAAGGGTGTACTAGGGGTATCTTGTATTAAAAATGAGTACATTGCAAGGGTGTGGGGTGATTACTTGACCAATGTAGCCAATGTAATTATAATAAACATAATTAAAACAAGTTATCATAATGCCTCTTATCATTTAATAAATCCTAATTATACGAATGCAATCTCACTATCGATCTCGAAATGAATCACAAAAGCAAGTTCTTTGTTGAAGTATTTGGTATGGAATTGTTGACCCTAAGTTGCGGCAAGAATCATATGTGATAGAAAGATTTATTTAAGCTGCATCGCCAAGTGGAATGTGAATCACCGTCTACAAAGATCGAAGAAGTAGAGATCTAAGAATAATATATGATATGAAGGTCATCTAATATGTGGAGAAAGGTTGTTTAACTTATTAGGCGTACGAGATACCTCTAAAGAGTGAAAAAGAAATGGATTATGGATGTGATTATCATGAAGTGATGCTCTGTTGTATTCCGTGGTGATTTGTCAGATATACCGTTTGATTATCGGGTGAAATTCAAATTCAACGCCATCCCTAAAGCGATAACGGTAGCTCGATCGCTTTATTGAATAGATTCCTCGGAGATGCAAGAATTGATGAGAAATTGCATGATTTTGGTAGACAAGGGGTCTGCACATTCATATTATGCTTCTTAAACCATGTAGTAAGTGATGATAGAGCTAAAGTAGACTCTGAAGGCACAAAGGATTTTTTTCGTATAGTCTGACACATCAAGAAAAGTATTGGTTGTGTATTGATGTAGCAAAAGAAATTTATTGGTTATGCAGCTAGGGAATTGAAGAAAATAAAGAGAGATATTCAGTTTGTGTCATGGATTTGGCAGTCGTAGTCTTGTGTTGAAATTACAAAGGCAATACTTGTCTGGTACGTAGGGTCTTATGTACACAAACCACAAAAGTCTTATGTACGTGTTTAATAGGAAAGATCTTACACTGAGGTGAATAAAGTGAATGGAATTAGCAAAGACTTACGAGGGTGATGCCCTAAATCGACCAGGAAGAGTAAATGTAGTTGTTGTCGTCGTAAGCCAAAAAGAAAGAGTAGAACCAATTAAAGGTTGAAAAATGAGAATACACATTACTACGAGTCTCTTAAGTGATACACGTGAAAATTCAGAGAAAATATGTTGAAGTGAAAACACCAAAGAAGAACGTGTAGTTGGACAGGTATGACTGGTTGAAGGTGATGATCAATGAATCAAAAGGTTCAAGGATAAAATCTGAATGTTAATGTTTGGTTCTGCTCAAAATTTATTATTAGGTAACGCTTATGAGTCCAAGTATTCAACTCATCTAGACAGTATTAAGATTTATAATGACTTGAAATCGTTGTATTAGTGGTCTGAAATGAATAAATCGATCAGATACTGTGTCCAGAGATGTGTGACCTAATTACGAGTGAGAGCTAGACATCAAAGGCCTTATGGTAACTTACAACCTATTGATATTCCAATGCAAAGGTGAAATCATATCGAAATGTGACTAAGTTATCTAGAACTCAAGAAAAAAGCACAATGCCATTGAGTAATAGTACATCAAAGAAATAATGTCAAGGCATGATATATTGCTATCAACAGTCTCAGACCGAGGTGTTCAATTCACCTTCAAAATCCTACTCTAAGACATCGTAGGATCTTAACGGGTCAGTGCTTCCATCTAGGGTCTACCTAATATTCTCGATTCTTGCAAAACAATGGTCTTAATTCTGGTGAAGTGAAACTACTATTTGTTTTAGAGTCGAATAGCATATAGGCATAGTGGTTATTTTCAAGATTTTTCCATAAGTTGCGTGTGTTCCTTTTTGGAGACATGGTTTCAAAATTGACTACAAACATTTTTTTAAGATTTTTTTTTTCAAGATTTGACCAAAATACATTTCAAATAACATATATGATAAAAAAAATGAGATCTATGTCTAAAATCGTAAGAACAAGGATACTAAAAGATTTATGATTCAATAAAAAATGTTATTATTATCATTATCATTTATTTTATATATTTTTTTATTATTGGTTTAAACGGGTAATTTTAATTTAAATGGCTCTTGAATGGATGTCAGGATGTGTCGGGTGGATTAGCTCTTAAAGAATGCTGATGGATACTATTAAATCTCCCAATTCAATCTCTTAATGCACATTTTATCATTATTTCTTTGGTTAGGTTTTTAAAAATAATTGAGTGTTTACCTTTTATATTACAGCTCCATTAGTTTGGTTCAAAAATTAGCATGGAAGTCGGAAGTCATTTATATAAAGAGCACTATTTAGTTAGTTTGGTTAAGGTTAAGTTTACATGCATGTACAGATCATGCATGACAAAGCTAAGTTGATAGCCTTATAAATTGGATATATGGAAGCTCATTTATATTTTAAGGAGATTTAAGATTAAATAATAAAGTTTTAAGGAGATTTAAGATTAAATAATAAAGTTAGACGAGTAATAAAATGATTTGAAGGAAGATATGTTTTGTAGGTATAACATATGAGAGTTGATACCTACATCACATATTTTGATCGTCATTTACAATTTATGCATTCTGATTTGTCTGGTATAATCTTGTGTCGTAAATTATAGTCGTCGTCGAAAAAATGATGATGAGTATGACCCCATAACATATATATGTTGGCGCTTGGATATGGAACCAATAGTTTTATGATTTTCTTTTCATTAAAGTTTAATTTTCTTATCTTAATTGTTGACTTGCCATTATCTAAGATTGTTTATGGTACTCATTTTTTAACAAGGGACTAGTCATTTTAGTGATGTGTTTGTTAAATGAAATTTAGGCTTGGTTATTACCTTAAGATTAGGTTTAGTTAATGGTTGCTATATGTGCGTGTTATGTCCTATATCATTAAGTTTAGTTCGCCCATTGAATCGATTAATCTAAGTCCTCTTTCTATAGAGTGAATGTGAAAGACGGTCTATAGTCCACCATGCTAATGGAATGTCAGTGACTCAAGTCGTAAATTCATTCGTTGACAAGAGCGAGCAGAAGGAGAGAGCGTATAGAGGGTCTTATCATGAATATTGGCCTGCAGGAAGAAAGAGCGTAAAGAAAGCCAAAGCCAAGCAGTTTTGACCTAATACGTCTGTATATACTTTGATCCATTAACATACATATGATATAAAAATAAGTTTTTGACACAAATAAGAGTTTGATTTTGTAATAGCAAACAAAACCACCTGTGCGATGCCCGAGTCAGAATGCCTTATGTATTATATATCTTTTCACTATTTTTTAATACTAATTAATTATAGGTTAAATATATGCTATAGACATCTACAAGGAACATAGATCAAGAAATTACGACTGTTTGTTGGAGTACAATTTGGCAACCGTTCATTATATTTTATCGCAATAAGCACACTTGAAATAGCATAAATCAAAACAATTGAATTATTTAAACACAACGATAGTAAGTAGTGTGTTCATACTCAGAGCACAAGGTGTCCTAAAGCCACAGAGCTCGCGTTATAGCAAAAAAAAGTTGTCAACTCAGGTTTTTTTTTTTTTTTTTTTCATAACCTATAACTAAACCAAAAAAACACCTTCCTTCCATTACTCAAGTTATAAGACACCCCATGACTCACATATAACCTAATAAAACATAAATACAACAAAAAGAAAAGAAAAAGAAATGACATTGGCTTGGCTGGGGGGATGACACCAACCCCTATAACTCAAGTGGGGATGTCTTGGTTGAGTGATTGAGTTATAGGTCTGTGTCATAGGCAATAACGCCACCTATGGCAGCGGACACCGGGTTCTCTTAAAATGAGATATTTAAACCATCAAACTTTTCTTTACTGGTTATGACTTATGTTGCCCATGATATAATTAATTTGACTTTAAAGAGTTGAGTTTTGTCTAGCTAGTTACTCCAATATTTATTTACTACTACAAATACTAGATTTTTAAAGTTTGCAAATTAACAAAAAAAAACTTGTGGTATTTTAGGCTTTTATAATTTGTGTCTACATATGTAAAAAAATCGAGTTTTTCTTCTTTTAATCAGCTGGTCGCGTCAGTTTATGACCCGAATGTATTACCGGAGTTACTCGACGAAGATATCCATCACCGTCTCTGTATTATGTAATTTTCTTTTAATTATTAATGAAATATTATGTTTTTATTAAATTGTTTAATATAATTATGAATATAAAAAATAAAAAATAAAATTAGGTGAGGCATGGAATCATGGTTGCCACTAAAAAAATATTATAAAGCATGAAATGAGGTGGCAGGATATTATTAGTGGGTGGTGAAGCATGGGGGAAACATGAAATCATGATTGCCACCCCTTTCAACAACACACTAAATTGTTGTTGCAAATCCCATAAAGTTAATTAAGTTATGTAATTACCAAGAGAGAGAATCAATAAAAGGCGCTATTTGAATTTTCCATTAATAAAGTAATCTATCATTACAAAAATCAAACGAAATCTATGATAAATACGGTCAGAAGTTTTTTTACAGGGAAATTTACTTGAGAGGACCACTCGAGAAGTGTGTTATAAAACAAGGACCAACTTTTTTGCATTTACTTATTTGGACCTATATTTCGTGACCTAAAATGGGTGTGGCCACGAGATACGCTTGTCAACGCCACGATGGACCATGTCACTCTGTTTTAAAGAATAACCCGACCAAAAATTGCCCATGCCACCTCATATTTCGTGTAAGAAATGTGGTGTAGGTCACATAATATAAAAAGTTGCTAGTGGCCTAGGATAACGTGCATATTTATTAAGTTTGATATGTTTGAGGTTTTTTTAAACAAAATGGGTTGAAAAATTGATTATTTGAAAATTTTGAAAACTATTTAATATATGTACATATTGTAAATATTTGTGTTGATCAGTAGATTTGCGTTCTCCTTGAAGTGAGGTACGCGACAAACTAAAGAGTATCCAAAAAAAGTTAATATGAATAAAAATATCGTTTCTCAAAGTAAGTCACTTGAAACACAAAATGAGTTGCAAAAATGATTATTTGTAAACTTTGAACACTATTTAGTATATGCATATGTTTTAAATATTTGTGTTGGTTAGTGGATTTGCGTTCTCCTTAAAGAGAGCTTCGCAAGGAACTAAAGAGTGTCCAAAATGTAGTTAATATGAATGAGATATCGTGTCTCAAAGTGAGACACTTGAAACACGATATAGGACACTCTTTAGTTTGTTTCCTCACTTTGAAATACGATATCTCATTCATTTTAACTTTATTTTGGACATTATTTAGTTCGTTATGAAGCTCTCTTCAAGAATCAAACATATATATATATATATATATATATATATATATATATATATATATATATATATATATATATATATATATATATATATATATATATATATATATATATATATATATATATATATAGTGAGGATCATGTCTTGATTTTTAATTTTAGTGCGGACGTCACGGATAGATCCGGACCGCCCATTTCGGATCCGATCTTGACTTTTGTAAAAAAGTCAAGATCTGCGCTAACTTCACAGTAGCAATTGACCATGTAACGATTTTTTAATTTTTTTCTTTTGAGTGAACCTTAATAGTGTTATCTTCTTTCATTTTTTATTTTCAGTTTTTCTTAGCACTTTTTAGTTTTTTGATTATGAGTCCTACCGTGATATTAACGATATTATGAGTTCTATTATGATAAGAAGTTGTGATATTATAAAATGGTGATATTATAAAACCAAATGTGATATTAATCTTTTTTACATGTAAAATTGAACCGTGATATTAAGGAACATATGATATTTACTATGATATTAACAATTTTATTAAAAAACATATGATAATTACGGTGATATTAACAATTATATTAAATAAAGAAAAAAAGTACCTGTGATAATAAAAAGAAACCGTGATATTAACATTTTTATTAAAAATAGCGGTGATATTAATAATATTTAGTAAAAAAAAAAAGTAGTGTGATATCAAAAAAAAGTTAGTGTGATTTTAACAATTTGTATTAAAATAAAAAGGTTTATGTGATATTAAGATCGATCTTGACTTTTGTAAAAAGTCAAAATCGACATAATATCACAATACCTAATCAAGAAATCAATTTTTTAAAATTTGTTTCATGATTCTTAATAATTTATAATCCTCTTTACTTTTTAATTTTTGATTTTTGAATTTTTATTTTTAAAAAGCTACGTGATATTATCCGCACCATCCCTACTTAAAATTGAATACGCACCCGATCCCTTCCTATATATATATATATATATATATATATATATATATATATATATATATATATATATATATATATATATATATATATATATATATATATATATATATACTAGTGTCAAAACCGTCCTATGGATCGGTATGACTTTAGTTTTTATTTTTAGGTTTTAGTAGAACAAATATATACTAAAAAGTAATTAAAAGTTAAATTAAAAATTTACAACTTTAATTGGTGTTACCATAATATATATATATATATATATATATCCGGGCATGACTTATAAATGTCGTTGGCATATTTTTCTATTACGAAAGAAGGGTGGTAAAAAATGGTTGGAAAGTGTACATGTTGAAAGAAAGGGATTTCATTGAAATACATGATGAGTATCGTTGTTTTAATGGGTTTAGCTATTTGTGGTCTTTATTGGTGGGTCAATATTAGCTCTTTTTTGGTTCTTAAAAACATGAGTAGTTTTTTAATTTTTTTAAATAATGGGCGTACATGGAAATTGTTTTGATGTTTTTGTTATTTTAAAGTTTTTTGTTGTTTTGTTATTATTAATTTTTTTATCATTATGCCTTTCACAATTTTGTTATTGTATGCAACAGGCTTGTATTTTTATCATTTTATGAAATAAACTTTTATATTGTTACCATTTGATATATATGACTTGTTCTATTTACCAGTAAAGGTAATGTTTTTTTTTTTTTTTTTTTTTTTTTTTTTTACCATTTGATGTTACATAGTTTCTTAAATAAAAGTTAGTTACATAAAATGACAAAGACACATAATTTCATTACATATTCGTGCAATTTTCTTATGAAAAGTTAATTACCCTGATCCATGAATAGCCATTATGTCAGGCACCTGATCTATGGGCGGTGACAATTTGATAGAGTTTTGCCCAATGATTGGAGATAGAAAACCTCAAGCTCGTGCTTAATTTCTTTCAACAATGGCTATTTAATAATCTAAGGTTATATATATTAACATAATAACATTACTTATGCAATTAAACTTAATGTAATTCTCGTATTATACTCAGATCCGAGCTCATTTTGTACCTAACTCTAGCTCCATTGCTAAAAGCTTTTGGCATTGCTAACGGGGCCTCAGTCTCTAAACAACAACCTAAAAGCTTTACAACATTCTAATGATTGATTTGAGTTAGAATGACAACTTCGTTAATAAACTGCTCAATTTGACTGTCATCCATCACTCTTGATTTCTTTATGGCCATGGTATTTCCATTAGGTAAGATTCCTTTATAGACTCTTCCATAGCCACCACGACCAAGAATCCTATCGTCAGAAAAGTTTTTTGTTGTGAGTTCTAACTCTTCGATAGTGAATATCTTTGTCATCTTGTTTACACTACCACACTCATTCAAATCAATTTGTTGATTCAACAACATGCCTTCATTTTTAGGAATTATTTTTCTCTCAATTTACTGACCTCTCTTCTATGGTGACTGAAGTACAGCTACCCGATTTCAATGAGTATAGATAAGAATCCAACCTCATTCCTTAAATAAAACACGGAAGTCATTAGGCCACAACATATTGTTATCTGACATTAATGCAACTGAAACCAATTTAAAACAAAATGACACGTAAAATATATTCAATCATTTCTATTGGAACACTTGTGTTATGTAGTCAAATATATCTGATATGGCATATTGGGTGACACCGATCATAGTGTACGGTTTCCCACTGCTTGTCCACCCATATCGGGCACGCCGACTTAAATAGCTCTATGTATGCCGTCGGATTGCATTTTGTGATTGACGGAAACATGTTGTCGCAACAATACTGCCAAAAGCCTGACATGCACTCTTACACCCTCCTCCACCCCATTGAGAGGAGCTTAGTTTAATCAAAACAATCACTAATTAAACTATCCTTATACCACATAGATATGAAAAAGAGGGTGTGTCCTTAATAGACTTAATTCATGTATCTCACATTCCAGTTGAAACATACATATGATGAAAAATAAAAGCCATAAGGGAAGAGATAACGAAACCATACACTTTAAGCATCATACATAAGCGAATAAATGTGGGCATTAATGTTGTACATGAATTTACACTAAATTATGTAACTGATTCAAGCATACAATCAACATAGAAAGCTCGTCCATGTTGTTGAATGTTCACTAACACCGAAAAATTGATACACCAGACCAATGTAGTGAATGCAGTTGCAAAACAATATTCCAAATTAACACCAGACCAATGTAGTGCATGCACTTAAAAACCAATCATCTGACAACATAGACAACCAAACAAAGAATCGGCCGTAAAAAAACCCTTTTCACCATAAATAATAAGGTAAATCCATACTAAATCAGTTATTAAGCTAAGGACCTGATTTATTACATCAACATTTCTATATTTCGCTTAATTGTAATCAGATCATTAAAAATCAAATTCAGGTCAGATTACATACTTCAATTTGGTATCCAATCCCAAAACAAAAATTGTCGATTAAATCAGTATACTAAGACCTGTATCTTCGCTTATTAGTTCTGCCAATATTGTCATCCTGCATAATCAAACACACATTTTTAAGATATTGGTGCACACATCCTATTAGTTTTTTGTAAACAAATAGAATAGTATCTCTCCCAACCCATTAATGTTACACACGTATGACTGTAATGAATAATGTACAACCATGTTATTCATTAGTATACGTGCTTTGGGTGTCTTGAGACACACACAAACAATTAAATTTTAACTAAGAAATTTTTACCCATACATTGTATACTAAGATTTTTGTTTTGAGTGCAGTGACATTCAAAAATATTTTTATTACATGTGTGCAGGAAAATGATGTTGGATACACTTTTACACGCATGAGCAAGAGAAAGCGGCATTAGAGTCAAAAGAGAAACACGAGCATAAGCTAAATAGAACAATCGTCACACAGGGACCATACCTGCAAATGGAGGTCAATTTGGGTCTAGGCAATCTACTGAGAAAGGTTGCAATGACCATATCCGCTGCTATGGCTAAGTCTGTGTTATTTGCTCAGCCAATATCTTGGCTTCCATAAGACCTAAGTGGCACGCTCTAGAAATTTACGGCAACAATTTTTTTTGAAATATTAAGCTACGTATGAAAATTTAACTTATGCATAGGTTGATTCAGGATCATTTTGGGTCAAACAGGACATATTAGGAATTAGGTTAAAAGAAGGGGAAATGGGTCAATATCGCTGGAAAGTTCCCAAAAATGTATAAACTTAATGCATAAAATCTCCATTATCGATTTATTCAAAATATTAGGATAACATTGGAACAAAGATCATAACTGACATGCCAAAATATAGTGATTGATTAACAGCTGCAAGTACTACCCTTAGACATTTATTACACCCAATCTACTTTCACATTTGGAAAATCTGGGCAAATTATTACAGAGTGAAACAATAGCATGACACTTATTCTTTTAAAAAATACCATCAAACATCAAAATAAATATCATTTAGAATGAGAAAGACTTACCATGTGGACTTATCAAATATTTACATGGGAAAGTGGCATGTGTACACGGCTACAATTATGCCTCCGTTAGCCAGATACTTTGCAGCTTCACGGCTTGTCTTCCGCTGTAGATCAATAACCATACCATCAATTCTCAGGATATGATAATAGCAGTCGCATATAAGTAAATGAATCATTCAAACTTGGGTTACTCTATTTGACCATCTCTGGTGGTTTAGTGCTATCATCGAAGACCTTTACTTGGGTTAACTGAGAACAAAATCAAAAGTTATTTGTTTCGTGATCATTGTCTTCTTTTCATTAATTCATAAGCACATTCATGCACCTGCAAAAAGAAAAAGAAAAATATTATAAAAAACATGTTAATTTTAAGAGAAACGCTGCAAATGATATTAAATCTAAATCTTGATTATGAATAAAACTTGTCTTTCAATCGTACGTGTTCAACAATTTTGCAGTAGGTATAATTATAGTGAGAAACATGAAGAAAGTATAAACTGTATATGACAAATGGTACAAAGTTTCATAGAATACACAATCATATCCGTTAAAAAAGAATAGGCTATCTAACCTTCCGAAACACGCCTTGGTCTGCTGGCTTGTGTAGTCAAACCTTGAGTACTATTGACTTGTGTAGCTGTACTTGTGACCGAGCTGCAACAGATATGATCACAATGAGAAACATGTAGGAGGTATAAATTGTATATGAAAAATATTGCACACCTTCATCAGCAACACACATAGCCTTATCCATTAAAAACAATTTAGTGTCTAACCTTGTGTAGAACGTCTTGGTCTATTGGCATGTGTACTTGTACCTTGAGTACTATTGACAGGTGTAGTTACATCGTGAGTCTCATTGGATGAAGAGATTGGGTGTTCTGCAACAGGTACGATCAAGGTGAGAAATATGTTGGAGATATTACAGTTAACGTGTTGATTATAAAACATATTAACCAAATTTTAAACGACGTCTGCACGTCTTTATCATTAGCCGAATGCAAGTATTGCAGTATCCACATGTAATTGATATTTTTTTTTGCCAATCGAGATATATATTCAGCATCATATCATAAACAAATCCACCTTTCTACTTAGTATTGAACACTAAATAAATGGTTACAGGAAAATTCTTCCGAGAAGTAAATTTACCTGAACAAAAATCCTATGAAGATGATATTGTCTTCCCGGCAGTGTTGTCGCCAACCATTAACACTCATAGTTTTACTGAGGCTATAAAATCTCAAAAGCCATGGCTAGAGTATCTTTAATAAAAAAAAGAGGTGTTATTCTCTTCAGAGGCTTTCCTATTACATCTGCTTCTGAATTTAATGACGTTGTTGAAGCTTTAGGCTTCCCTGAAGCGCCCTACTTTGGTTGCCGGGCCCCTCGAACCAAAGTCGTGGGACGGGTTTACACTGCTAATGAAGCTCCTCCTGAGGATGCAATTCCCTTCCATCATGAGATGGTTTTTGTATGATCTTTAATTATATACATATTCATGATCTATACACGTATCTAACTCTTTTCTAGAGGTAAACTATAAACAAAGACCGAAAAACTGATGAAAATATGATTAAAGAAGCTTAACTGTATGTATAGTTTGAGATGCATGAAGCCTGGATTAAGCAATGAACCATGACCAAAAGGCTATTACAAATGAACATCCTATTTTGCCCCGTTACCCAACCCACCCAATTTATCTCCTTAAACCAACCGACTATGGTCTTTTCATTTTTGATACCTACAAATAATATCGCCATTGTTGTTATCCGAGCCCAAGCCAAGCCACTCTTTTGTACAGCTACAACAATATCACGATGTGTTCTGTTTGACGTAATCGTGAGCAACATTGGCTCTTCACCAAAGTCAGCGTCAATTTTTGGTCCAGGTGGACAATCAGTTAGATGGTGCAAGTTTGAATGGCAACTACTCACCATTGGCTATGTTAGTGTATATCCTCTTTCCGTCTGTAGCTGCACCCCATATCCCTTCTCCCTCGTCGCTTCCCGGTCCTGCAAGCTACAAAAAATCAAATACAAAAGCGTTTATCAGTGTCGCCAAAAAAATATCTTTGTTGGTTAAAGTTTTTTCTTGACATGATACTTTTTCTAAATAAGTTGGGGTATAAGGTATTTACGACATGAATCCATTTATATTTGTTTGATATAATTAGGTTGTAAAAAATATGATACAAATAATGACAAATAACATTATTCATGTTTTTGATTCAGCATTTGCACAAGATATGTATTAAGTACGTAACCACATACCGGTCAAGTATTTATTTGGATGTATGATTCTATAGTTTACTACAGTTCCACCATCACTAAACGGTAGTATTATTTAAGCACTCTAAATCAATTATCTACTTTTTTCTTTCTTTTCTTATGATTAATATCCAAGGACCTATAATAAGGATATTATAGTCACATACCTTAAGACAATTAAAATCACTAACAGTTACAGTATGCCACATAGCTTATTCAAGCTTAGCAAGAGTAGTATGGGCCTTTTTGTCATCTTGTTGCATAAAGAGCAACTATAAACGGACTCGGTAAATTGCGCGACTAAACACCAACTTGGCTACAACCATCACCCGGATCACATATCCCCTGAAAAAAGGAAAAATAAATAGATTAGCTAATATCGCAGCGTGAATAAAGAGTGTCTAGACACAAAGAGTCAACTCGCTCACATATTCACCGCTTCCAAACACCACTGGTTAAAATATTATAAAGTCAAACTCATCAAGAAGATCGTGAAGATCATGAAAAATTCAAGCAACCTACTGAGATTACAAACAATACCGAGTATCACAAATGAGACGAATGAAATCAATAACAACTACTATGCAATGATTTTTTAGAGCTTACAGAAAGTTACCTCGCACATTTATCACCTCCCAAAGTGGTCATCCCCCAACCACAACTCACCACAAATATGATCCCACCAAATAACTAAGAATTGATCATTGCACTGAATGACAGGAGTACAAGATTGTTGCTATGGATATAAACAGATTATGCCAGAAGATTGGATGTATTTTATCCTTAATGTCTTAGCTCCAGACTCAATGTTTGAATTGTCACAATGCCACATAATTGAAGTTTGACGAACCGCCTATGGTTGGTAATTAGTAGTCTATGTAGGCCTCATCTTATAAAATACTTTCAATCGTTTAGAATTCGGATCCTAATAAAAAAACCAAACAACTTTCAAATTTAATCACATTTACATCACAACTTATTTAGTGTCCCGTACCCGAATATCGAAAAAGGTAAGCTCGTAACATTTATGTGCTCAATCCAATGTACATGCTTAAACTTTATAACCTAATTTTGTTATAGCTAAACACAAAAATAGAACTATACTGCTCCACCTGGTCACGAAACATGCTTACAATATCTTAGAAATAAAGTGCTCAAAAGGCTCATACTCACGAAACATGCTTACAATATCTTAGAAATAAAACTGGCATGAATAAAATAGCAAAGATACAACCATTTTACAAAAAGTAGCAAGTAATTTTATAAACTCATATGTTTTGTTAAATGTCATATTCGGTATGTGTGTAACTCTTCTACATTTAAAATATATCATATAAATGCAACACTACAAAAATATGTAAGCATTGTAGAACTCTTCTAGACCAACTTTGATATCATTCCAGATATAAAAAAGTTATATAAAATAAAAAATCATATATTTTCTCTCCTGCTATACATGCATGTTTTGCATGTATGTATTACATTATACACAGGGGCGGAACTACATGGTCACTATAGAGGGGCGGTGCCCTCCACGATTCGCCAAATTAAAAAAAAAAAATCAGATTTTAGTGTAAAGTTTTTTTTTTTGACATTTTTATTAAAGTTCACCCCATCACAAAATCAAATTGCCCCCACCTTGAAGCCAAACAATGTAAAAAACCCTCACTTTGAAGCCAAACAATGTAAAAATCATATATTTCTATCTTTATTTTTGTGTGCACAACGACTTTTGTGTAAAAAATATTTTTTTGCCCCCCGTCCTTAACTTTTTTGGGTCCGCCACTGATTATACATGTTCAACCAGAGAATACTCATTCTCTTATTTCCAGTGGTGGAAAATGTAATATCTCTATCCTCTTAGTTCCAATTTCGAGCATTCAAGAATCTAATTTTTATGTTTAGGACTATATGAGTACCTCACAGCAGTTGGCTAGATCAAATCACAGAGCTTTGAATTGCATACGGACCAGCCAAGTTCAGTTTTCCAATCACGAACAGAAGTATGTCCAGTGAGAGCTCAATTATTGTTACACGGAAATGTTAATCATTCCGTGCCAGACTTGCCTAGCAATGCAAAATACAATTAACTGAAACATTTTTTGTTTGAACTGCTTGAATTATCAATAAGTTTAGCTTAACACGCACCTCTAATTGAGTGAATCTTAGCGCATTTATCCACCGATTTTGTGTTGGTAGTTCTGCATATTAGAGCGATTGTAAAAAATCTTGTACAAAATAGAATGATTGACATGTGAAGATAAGGGGTTTACCTAATGTCCATAAGAGAATATGCTTACATATGTATTTGTATCAGTTCCAGATTTCCACCTTTTAGAGTCACTGTAACAGAACATTAAACATACAATGAGATGCATATCATAAACTACAAACAAAGTAAAAAAAAATTATAATAAAACAAATAAAATGAAGAAACTTCGAATGTGAAACTGAAACCACGTTGGTAATGTCGTTTGAAACCTTCAATCCATGATGCATTAGTTTCCCTGCATAAAGAGCTCAAGTGAGCAACGCCAAAAGACAATAGATGAAAACAAAGGAAATAAGGTTGGGAATATTTTAGAGATTAAGATGCCTATCAATATGTCCAAAAACTAAAAAGTTGTAATATCTATTAGTTGCAAATGACACATGAAAATTGCCTCACTTAAAAAGCATGTGTTAACCAAATCCATCTCCAATATGTCAACAAATGAGTACCATTCGGGTGTTTATTTTTGTTAAAGTGATGCAGACCCTCTGTTTGTTGACTCATGCTGGTGTGGGTTGTATAGTGTGTTTGGTTGTGTTAAAGTGATATAGGTTGTTTGTTTGGTATGTGGTTACGGAGAGGGGTAAGGCTAGTTTGGTTATTACTGTTATAGGGGTGTTTGGTTGTTAGATTTATTGGGGTGATTGGTTGTATATATTGATGCATGGTCTCTTCAACTCGCTAAAAAGGTTAAACTTGTAAAGATTAAGAATTAAGCTTACTCGATTTGCTTCAACTAATGGCCCAATCTCTCGCATTTTCCAACCAATTGTGAAACCGCTTTTCCTGCACTAAGAAACACTCAATTTGTGATCAAAATAGCTACCACATCATTCATATAAAGTTACAACAATTTATAGATGCATCCTTCCATCGTTGGCCCTACCTTCTTTTTTTTCACATTTTGAATTCCAATCTTGTAGCGTAATTAGAACTTTATGCATAGGTGGGTTTAGAATGTCTTAAATATTTATTCTACTCCGTATTATAAGAACCCTTTACGTATGAATCAAGTTAGATTGATAACAAAATTTGTGCCTTGCTTTAACCAAAAAGGAAAGCTCAACATGAAAATTGTTAAATGAAGAGCATAACTTATGGTACTGTCAAATAACTACGTTGCTTACAGATCAGTTAGATGAAAATTTTTGTAGAATTTTTATGAGAATGAAAATAGAATATTTTCTAGTCATGGTTAGTTGCCTATATGCTCGTTACGTCCTTAATGCCCTCGCGCGTACTGAACAAACCAAGTCTTATTTTCCAAGTCGTTTAACGTATTTTTACAATTTTTAATGGTATCAAACCTTTCGATCATCTAAGTCATTACTAATAGGACCCTTAAAAGTGATTTTAAGTAGTTATGTCAGGCATGATCCCTAACCATCTAGATCTAACTCAATTCAAGAACCTTACTTATAAGGACTTATTAACAGCATCTCAAATGCAGTAGCTATTAAAAGCTTTGTCACTATTTTAAAACACTTTGTTTGCATTATTGGAAAGCTTGGAAACTCAAAGCTATTGGAGAAAGATTTACTTAATCTACCTACTCTTTCAATATCGATTTATTTAATCTAATTAACTTGTGTATTCATAGAATATTTTGTAACAGTTTTACATTGGAATTGAGTTTTGTTAATAGCTTTTTGATAAACAAATTATAGTAAAGGTTTGATTGGCTTGGGTAAAGGTCCATACATAATAACCAAAACATATGTGAGATTTAATTACCTTTTGATTATCATGACTCTTAGATTGCTAAATCACCATATGACCAGAACCCTTTTAAGTTTTAACATGCATCAGGTACCTATCATCTGAAGAGAAAAGGGTAAACATAAACAAACAAACAAACAAAAAAAAAAATAAAAAAAAAAAAATCACATCTTTGCACTCTTGCTCCAGCTTGAAGCCTAGTTTGTTAACATCATGGTTAGTTCCTGAAGCAAAATAAAACAGGCACAAGGCTCCTGAAGCGGTAACAATATACCAGCTGGCTAAGTTCACAATCATATAAATGAGATATCATCTAAACCTCCCACTCCTAATCCTATTTAATGAGAGCTAGAACATTTACAACTCACCTTCTTACCTTGAAACCAGCCCTAAACGTCGTCTGCGCACTGGGATTAAGACATTAGAGTAGCAATGTTTAATGTATGTGTCACATTTGCGATTGTTATTATTATTTTGAAATATCACGAATAGAAACGGTCAAAATATACGGAGGATACAAAGATACATAAACATTAGAAAACAAAGTACTTACAGCATTGGATGAGAACTTCACAAAGCCAAAACCACGATTCTTAATCTAAATTTGATTTATGTGATATAAAATTATTATTGTTGTTCACAAAAATGCACAAACCCGATGATCACCTCTCTCACGAGGATGATGATGATGATGTATTATTGAGGATGCTTCTGCTAGTTGAAACCATGCCGAAACCCTAATAAATAACTTGTTTGTTTTTGCTCAATTGTACATACGGTGGTTACAAAAAAAGATGATGATGATGATGGTGGTGGCTGAATATCGGTTTGTTTTTGGTTTTGGATTTTTGTTTTAGGGTTTTGTGTGGTTTTAACGTATGATTTAGATGTTAGGGATTTTTCTACTTAATATCAATTATGTGTTGCAAGTTCTATCACAACTGTTGGATTTCTCCAATGGTTAAGTTGCTTCATTGATTATGCTTAACATCCTAAGTTCAAATCTTGTAATGGACTAAATTTTTGAACATTTTAATTAATCTGAATTTTAATGAAAAAACTGCATAGGTGGCATTAACTTGTGATGACATGGAATAATGACATGGCATTATGGGATCTTGTGGCGATATATGTGGCATGCCTCTCTTATATATATATATATATATATATATATATATATATATATATATATATATATATATATATATATATATATATATATATATATATATATATATATATATATATATATATATATATATATATATATATATATATATATATATATATATATATATATATATATATATATAGGATAAATAAGAAGAAAAATTAAAATAAGAATGATAGGAAGAAATCACAACCACACATTTCGGATGCATCTACTAAAATAGATGCATCTCCCTAAAAATCTCTCCTTATTTGAAATGTGTGGTAGAATTCTTCTTATTCTTACTCATTTTAGTTTTTCTTCTGGATCCTTCCCACATATATGTATATACATATATATATATATATATATATATATATATATATATATATATATATATATACATATATATATATATATATATATATATATATATATATATATATATATATATATATATATATATATATATATATATATATATATATATATATATATATATATATATATATATATATATATATATATATATATATATATATATATATATATATATATATATATATATATATATATATATATATATAGGCTTCCATTGATAAGGTTTTATTTTGAGAAGATTGAGAAATCTTCGTTTGAGCAAATTGATTCATGTTTTTTATTTGATTCACAAATAAACATCATTTCATGGTGAATCGAATCTGTAACACCCCGACCCGACAAGGGTAAAGATATCACAATACGGTTTCATATCAGAACTTTTACTAACGTACAAAAACGGAAACTTTTACAAACTATTCAAAAAGAAAACATAAATAGCTAAAACTTCAAAATAAATCTAAGATCTCTATGGTCAAATCTTGCTCTCAGCTCTACTCTCAAGCCCGGATCGGCTATCCCATAAGCTCATCTTGAAATGCTTAATACACCGCAGAAAAGAAAGTGCGGTGAGCTTACAAAGCCAGGTGAACGGATATAACAAAACAAAAGCTAAAACAGGGTAAATATACAAATCTGAAATCAAAATGAAATAATGACGAAGGATCTTTTAGAATTCTGCGGGCACATATATGTAAATCCAAACAACCACGTAATGTTTAGACATCACATAGCACATCAATGACACAAACACGAACATATCGAACAACCAAACACGTAGCATACCAAAATAACAGATTACGATAAGCCAAACGAAAGTCTCAAAACTAACTAAATAGCTCTAGTAAATAAACATGGCATTCATACAAATCAATTAATCAACATTTAAAGCACATAACTCCATAATATAGCAATGAAACTTGACAGACAAAGTCATGGCGATATAATAGCTAAACCAGTTCCTCGGATCCAACCCTAACCTTAGCGGAGTATAAACGCGGCGGATCACATATGCAGACGATAATTAACCTTAAACACTCAATTGTGCACTAGCACATTCATCTCACAGATCAACGATTCACGTAATAATAACAAATCATAATATCGATATACGAATCATGTTTCAAACATAGTAATCCTATCCTAGCATGTTACTAATAATCACTTAAACAAATCGTCATAAACACATTTACTAACATATCATATCGTAAACATCTTTCTTCTTCAAAAAGGTAACATCGAAAATATACATGTACATGGAGTAGCTAGCTCCTTTAATTTTGTGAAGACGCGATTGCACACGACATCATTCACCAGATAATATATCGATAATGTACCGGATCTAGGATGCATCCATACGCCCTTCCTACATATTCAAAAATATGCTTTACCATCCAGACGCGCGTAACATCACTCTATCGCCTAGTAGTCCATATCGAGGTGCATCATCGATACTGGACATGGAACCCCCATGACTAGTTAAATATTTGGTTATTATCAACCAACTTAAGTCAAACAGATTTCAGATATGGCACAGATCATAGTCACACACAAGGTCACAGAATCATATCAGATAGTTCATATCATAAGGTTCATATTCGGATAGTCAGAAATCATAAGTTCATATCATAGTGGCATATCATATATTCATAATCATAAGTTCATAACCAGAGGTTCATAATCAACCATAACAAGGTTCAACACTTGTATATATCAAAGTCTTCCTAACATAAGTTCACATCAGATATTGCATAGTTCACTAGAACATCAGTTCATATAAGCAACAGATCAAATATTCAGAAAAGGTTCATAGCAATGGCATTGGGAATCCTAATAAACATAATAGGAATGGCAAAGGAGGGAAAACATGAGGGACCTTTACTGAGAAGGTCAGAATATTTGTACGATAACACAAGTGTCTTAAAGTAAGATAGAATATCCGTACCTTAAAGCAAATGAAAAGAAAGCAAACGAATGAACGAATACGAAGATGTAACGTCGCGTCTCCTCCAAACGAATCTACACGGATTATGATTTATTTAATACTTATTAGTATAACGGATTAATCTCATTAATACTTTTAGAGTTGTCGATTATTCTCATTTTAGTAATTAGATTTAAATTACAATGTTTTAAAGTATTAATCAATACTTAGCCAAACTTATGGGTTGCAAATGACAAACAGTAAACTTAAGGGTTAAATATGGCATACTTATCTTATTTAAGAGCTTATATGATCATCTTTCAAAGTATAGGGTTTACAAATGTCAATAATGGATTTTAAGACTCTCTTTCACAATAGTTTACATAATCTATAACTTACATGAAATAACGAAATTACACACTTTAGCTTTTAACCCTAATCACTCCCTATTTAGGTTCTAGGGTTTCCATACTTTTAATATCATTTATTACGCATTCAACTAACATGTTACTTCTTTAATGATTTCCACTTTGACCTAGAACGCATATGAAAACGAACCGGTTATCTCAAAACTCATGCATGTCCTTACGTAATTCATTTACACATGTGACCCATAATTACCCAAAATTACATGTTGCACCTTTAACATCTTTAATTATATAATCTAACCTTGTATTATCGAATTTACACTTTTAGCCCAAAGGTTTTAGAATTTACAAAACATACCCTTTTAAGTTAATAACAATTGAATGACCTTTAAATATCCAAAATTACACGCTTAACCCCACACTTATTTTATAATGTTTAGTACCTACATTTTATGTTTACAAAATAACCTTTAAGTTTCAATATTTACAAAACCAACCCAAACCTTTTATGTAAAAACCGAATAATGTACAACTTAAGTACAAGCCCTAAACCTAGGTGTAACCCATCATTAGCTCATCATTAATACTTCATTTATGACCCTTAATGATAACAAGAAAACCCTAGTTCTTTATAAACCCTAATCGTCCCTTTTTAAATACTTTCCTTTTTCATACGCGATCAAGTAATAAAACCCCAAACAAATTACACAAGCTTCGAATCCATGGACATGTATTTTATTCAGGTTTTATATCATATAAGAACTCCTATAAAAATTAGATCATGGTCCCAAAGTTTATCATAGGCTCGTTCGCTATTTTATACGTTTTCTAGGGTTTCAATTACAAATAATTCCATACAACATATTAAACATGCATGGCTAATTTTTATGTGTTATATATGACTTATAGGACTGAAATCAACATTAGTAACTTACCCTTGATGAGCTTGGATCGTTAAAACAAAAGAAGCACAAAAACCCTTCTCGCCGAAACCCTAATTCACTCAAAACTCACCACGATCACCACAAGAACTTAGGACTTGAACACTATTTTTCCCACCTTCTTTACCTTCAATATTCTCCAAGAAAAATGGTCTCAAGCTCTGAAACTGGAAATCGATTTGTTTAGGGTTTTGGGTGTCGGTTTGTGTTTAATCGGTTATTAGGGATTATGGGAACCGAATATATGTATATATACTTGAGTTACTATTTTTCTTGTGGGCTTTATAATGCATTGGACTTAAAATAAATGGTCTCTAATAATATAAATTTATATTGGGCTTTACTAATTAATTTCTTTTATAAAACTATTTAATATATTCGCTAATTATTAAAATACATAAAGGATTTTAGAAAATTATAATCTATAAAAATTAACGTTACAAGGTCATTCAAGATTTATTTGGATCATATGTGATATTTCTTATGAGTTTTCTGAATTTTCATAGCTCATTTGGTATTCTGTTTATTTAATTATTCTTACTTTTGATCATAAGGGTATTTTGGTCTTTTATGAACTTTAGAAATTCCAGGTATTACAATTCTTCCCCTCTAAAAGAAAATTTCGTCCTCGAAATTGGACAAGACGGAACAGAACAGAAAACGAATCGGATTTCAGAACTTCTAGGATTATATCGAACGTAAATCTTATCTCAGAAAATATTTAAACTCATACTTATTCAGAAATCCAATCAATAGCCAAATACTTATAATAGATAATTTTATACTCATCAGAGTAATGGCGGAGAACAGATGAGACGCAGGAAATCAAACGACAAATTCTGACTTATTCAAATATCTAATGATGAGGACATCATATGCATAGACAAAATAAATCTTATCGGCCTCAATAGTCGCAGAAATATGGGGAGACATATAAGGTTAAGGTGGTCATAGCAATCTATAGGTTCGCACAGATCATAACAACTTCGGATTCCAAACGTACAAAACTTATAAGAAACAGACATCTTGTGAAAATCTCACAATTAGGTACGGAATTCAAACGAACATGAAAACACCAAATAATGATACAAATCAAAGTCTATACACACATCAATCACGGCATTTCCCGGATGTCGATACCTCCAATAAGTTCAGATTATATGATCTCGGTATTATTACGTTGATCAGGCGTCATAATACTTGCATCACATAACAAGTTCTTATTGTCATTATATTCGGTCTCGGGTCATGACAAAACACATAACTAATATCATAACAAAACATACTACATACGGATAATACACAGATAGCAAGTAACATGTTATAACAAACCAGATACACATTAGTATACCATCATGATGGCCATACTTCATTCAAACGGAAATTAAACAACATCACCAAGAAAACGAACAGCTGACGAAACTTATGAGAACTAACGGAAACTTAGCGAATCTATTAGAAAGAAACAACAACATACAGGAATTATTCTTTCAAAATTTTGTTTTATTTCCATCAATCAAACAAAATTTGCAGAATCGTCTTAAGATGAACTTCCAAAACAAAACTTAAAAATCCCAGATTCAAACGTCAAAATGAAAACAAAAGGACTTAGCTCAAAATCAACTGTCAGAATATTCTCATAAGGAGAGTAACTAATCAGAAACGAAACTCCTAATCTCGTGTCGGATAGAACCTACTAGTAGCCGTAGATTCCAAATCCGAATCCACCTCGTGTTCCTCTTCTTCCTCTTCCTCTTCGTCTTCCTCGCTTATCCATCCGTTCTTGTTTCCTTCATGCTGTGGTAGTAAGCGACTAGCAAAGCCACCTTTACGCTTCCTCTCTTCCTCCTCCGGCACCCGATCCACAAAAGCATACAGATCGCGACTCTCAGCTCGTCCTACTCCTTCATCCTCAACGAACTTGGGACACCTACCAGGATATCTAGTAGTGAAACCTTCGTTGTCAACAACCTTGGTTTCATATTCTTCCACCACCTCTCCATCAATGGTCCTCAAGGTCGACTTTCTCGATGGTGCATGGCCACATATAGGCCGGAACTCTTATCCTCTTATTAGTCCGTTTCACTTTACCATACCTCGTGCGACCCTTAGCAATGATAACGCCCACTTCATCTTCTCCTTCATTGCCTAGCCGGTCCTTGGTTACTCCTATCGATGAACTAGGCGACGGGAATGACCATCTAAAAGAAAGACCAACTATCAGCAAAACTTAAATACGATAGGGTACGCAAAGAAGTACGCAGAAAGGAAAATCCTAAATCTACCCACTTCTCACAGGTCATAGCCTAAGCTCTAAGGGTCCTAAAACCTAGAGCTCTGATACCATAAATTGTAACACCCCGACCCGACAAGGGTAAAGATATCACAATACGGTTTCATATCAGAACTTTTACTAACGTACAAAAACGGAAACTTTTACAAACTATTCAAAAAGAAAACATAAATAGCTAAAACTTCAAAATAAATCTAAGATCTCTATGGTCAAATCTTGCTCTCAGCTCTACTCTCAAGCCCAGATCAGCTATCCCATAAGCTCATCTTGAAATGCTTAATACATGCCGCATGAAAAGAAAAGTGCGGCTGAGCTTACAAAGCCCAGTGAACGGATATAACAAAACAAAAGCTAAAACAGGGTAAATATACAAATACGAAATCAAAATGAAATAATGACGAAGGATCTTTTAGAATTCTGCGGAAGCACACATATACAGAAATCCAAACAACCACGTAACAGTTTAGACATCACATAGCACATCAATGACACAAACACGAACATATCAGAACAACCAAACACATAGCATACCAAAATAACAGATTACGTATAAGCCAAACGGAAAGTCTCAAAACTAACGGAAACAGTTTCTAGTAAATAAACATGGCATTCATACAAATCAATTAATCAACATTTAAAGCACATAACTCCATAATATAGCAGCGGAAACAGCAGACAGGTCATGGCAGACATAATAGCTAAACCAGTTCTCAGATCCAACCCTAACCTTAGCAGAGTATAAACATGACAGATCACATATGCAGACAGATAATTAACCTTTAAAACACTCAATTGTGCACTAGCACATTCATCTCACAGATCAACGTATTCACGTAACAATAACAAATCATAATATCAGATATACGAATCATGTTTCAAACATAGTAATCCTATCCTAGCATGTTACTAATAATCACTTAAACAAATACGTCATAAACACATTCACTAACATATCATATCAGAAACATCTTTCTTCTTCAAAAAGGTAACATCAGAAAATATACATGTACATGGAGTAGCTAGCTCCCAGAATTTTGTGAAGACGCGTATTGCACACGACATCATTCACCAGATAACATATCGATAACGGATCGGATCTAGGATGCATCCATACGCCCTTCCTACATATTCAAAAATATGCTTCACCATCCGAGACGTGGCGAAACATCACTCTGCGCCTAGAGTCATATCGAGGTGCATCATCGATACGGACATGGAACCCCATGACTAGTTAAATATTTGGTTATTATCAACCAACTTAAGTCAAACAGATTTCGATATGGCATGGATCATAGTCACACACAAGGTCACGTAATCATATCGGATAGTTCATATCATAAGGTTCATATTCGGATAGTCGAAATCATAAGTTCATATCATAGTGGCATATCATATATTCATAATCATAAGTTCATAACCGTGAGGTTCATAATCAACCATAACAAGGTTCAACACTTGTATATATCAAAGTCTTCCTAACATAAGTTCACATCAGATATTGCATAGTTCACTAGAACATCAGTTCATATAAGCAACAGATCAAATATTCAGAAAAGGTTCATAGCAATGGCATTGGGAATCCTAATAAACATAATAGGAATGGCAAAGGAGGGAAAACATGAGGGACCTTTACTGAGAAGGTCAGAATATTTGTACGATAACACAAGTGTCTTAAAGTAAGACAGAATATCCGTACCTTAAAGCAAATGAAAAGAAAGCAAACGAATGAACGAATACGAAGATGTAACGTCGCGTCTCCTCCAACGAATCTACACGGATTATGATTTATTTAATACTTATTAGTATAACGGATTAATCTCATTAATACTTTTAGAGTTGTCAGATTATTCTCATTTTTAGTGACGGACGAAATTACAATGTTTTAAAGTATTAATCAATACTTAGCCAAACTTATGGGTTGCAAATGACAAACAGTAAACTTAAGGGTTAAATATGGCATACTTATCTTATTTAAGAGCTTATATGATCATCTTTCAAAGTATAGGGTTTACAAATGTCAATAATGGATTTTAAGACTCTCTTTCACAATAGTTTACATAATCTATAACTTACATGAAATAACGAAATTACACACTTTAGCTTTTAACCCTAATCACTCCCTATTTAGGTTCTAGGGTTTCCATACTTTTAATATCATTTATTACGCATTCAACTAACATGTTACTTCCTTTAATGATTTCCACTTTGACCTAGAACGTACATGAAAATGAACCGAAGTTATCTCAAAACTCATGCATGTCCTTACGTAATTCATTTACACATGTGACCCATAATTACCCAAAATTACATGTTGCACCTTTAACATCTTTAATTATATAATCTAACCTTGTATTATCAGAATTTACACTTTTAGCCCAAAGGTTTTAGAATTTACAAAACATACCCTTTTAAGTTAATAACAATTCGAATGACCCTTTAAATATCCAAAATTACACGTTTAACCCCCACACTTATTTTATACGTTTAGTACCTACATTTTACTGTTTACAAAAATAACCTTTAAGTTTCAATATTTACAAAACCAACCCAAACCTTTTATGTAAAAACCGAATAATGTACAACTTAAGTACAAGCCCTAAACCTAGGTGTAACCCATCACTAGCTCATCATTAATACTTCATTTATGACCCTTAATGATAACAAGAAAACCCTAGTTCTTTATAAACCCTAATCGTCCCTTTTTAAATACTTTCCTTTTTCATACGCGATCAAGTAATAAAACCCCAAACAAATTACACAAGCTTCGAATCCATGGACATGTATTTTATTCAGGTTTTATATCATATAAGAACTCCCAGAAAAATCAGATCATGGTCCCAAAGTTTATCATAGGCTCGTTCGCTATTTTATACGTTTTCTAGGGTTTCAATTACAAATAATTCCATACAACATATTAAACATGCATGGCTAATTTTTATGTGTTATATATGACTTATAGGACTGAAATCAACATTAGTAACTTACCCTTGATGAGCTTGGATCGTTAAAACAAAAGAAGCACAAAAACCCTTCTCGCCGAAACCCTAATTCACTCAAAAACTCACCACGATCACCACAGCAACTTAGGACTTCGAACACTATTTTTCCCACCTTCTTTACCTTCAATATTCTCCAAGAAAAATGGTCTCAAGCTCTGGAAACTGGAAATCGATTTGTTTAGGGTTTTGGGTGTCGGTTTGTGTTTAATCGGTTATTAGGGATTATGGGAACCGAATATATGTATATATACTTGAGTTACTATTTTTCTTGTGGGCTTTATAATGCATTGGACTTAAAATAAATGGTCTCTTAATAATATAAATTTATATTGAGCTTTTACTAATTAATTTCTTTTATAAAACTATTTAATATATTCGGCTAATTATTAAAATACATAAAGGATTTTAGAAAATTATAATCTATAAAAATTAACGTTACAAGGTCATTCAAGATTTATTTGGATCATATGTGATATTTCTTATGAGTTTTCTGAATTTTCATAGCTCATTTGGTATTCTGTTTATTTAATTATTCTTACTTTTGATCATAAGGGTATTTTGGTCTTTTATGAACTTTAGAAATTCCAGGTATTACAGAATCTATAAATCACAAATTTGATTCACAAATCATTGTTAAAATCGAGTTATGATGATGATTCATTAAATTTGTACAGATGATTCAGTATTCTACATATATCGCAAAATCGAAAGATTTTTAACATTGATTCAAAATTTTTTTTACACCTTTTGAATTTTAATCACATTAAAATGAGTTTTACGCTTGAAAAACGTGAATCAAAGTTAAAAATCTATCATTTTTGAAAACCTTCTCAATCTTTTCAAAATAAAACCTTCTCAATCGATCTGATTCTATATATATATATATATATATATATATATATATATATATATATATATATATATATATATATATATATATATATATATATATATGTATGTATGTATGTATGTATGTATGTATGTATGTATGTATGTATGTATGTATGTATGTATGTATGTATGTATGTATGTATATATATATATATATATATATATATATATATATATATATATATATATATATATATATATATATAGAAAGGGTACCAGCATAATGCGTGGCGGGTACCAATAACTATTTTGTGATGAGCAAATATTTTTAGTAGATCTATGATTGTGGCGGTGGAGAAGGCGTCGGGGCGGTTGTAGTAGTTGAGGTGATGATGCGTGTTCTTTTTAGATAATGAGAGAGGGATGCTTTTGGTAGTGTGTGTTTTCGAGTGAGAATGAAAATGAGATTTCTTTGTGTGTTTGTGGGTATTTATATCCCGTAGGTTAGAGTATAAATTTTATGAATTAAAAAAAATATTTATGATGAAGTTTTGTAGTTTGATGTTACATCTTAAATGGGCATAATGAATATTGGAGTTGTTACAAAAATGTCGTAACTTTTAATTTATGTGTGCAAGGTATTGAATTTTTCGCAAAAGTCAAATATATTTATGATGAAGTTTTGTAACGTATTGACCATTTTTATTACAGGGCTTTAAAAGTTTGGTCATAAAGTCTGAAATTTTTCAGAGCCATAAAGTTTGGTCATAAAGCCTTTGTATTACTATTGACTAAATGAATTGTTATTTCTTAATAAGGAATTGTTTTTGGTCTTACAATTTTAAGACTACCTCTTTTAGCAAGTCCCAAATCTATTATAAAGTATATATATATATATATATATATATATATATATATATATATATATATATATATATATATATATATATATATATATATATAAATATATTTTGCAAATAATCATCTTTGCAACCCATTTTCTGTTTCAAGTGACTCACTTTGAAACAAAATATCTTATTCATATTAACTCCATTTAGACACTATTTAGTTCATCGCGAACTTCACTTCAAGGAAAACGCAAATTCACTAACGAACACTGTGGAAAACTGGAAAGGGGGTTGAATAGTTTTATAGATTAAAATTTGGTTTCTTTCGAAACTTTGATATGAAGTCGACAAGTATAGTCTTAGATAAATAAGTAATAATGTAATGCAAGAAATTAGAGTAAAGTAAAGGTAGAACGATCAAACTACAACACGAGGATTTATAGCGGTTCAACCTATAAGGACTTTCTTTCCTTACCCTACTCCAATATAAGAAATACTATTTGATCCTCAAATAGTGATGTGGTAATGCTATCACTAAATAAAGTCAGCAAATGGATTGACTGAATAACGACACAAAAAGCAACCTGAATAGCGATATCTCTAACATTAGCGACATGTAGCGACCACGTTAGTTACGACATCACTAAAACTAGCAACTTGGATAGCAGCTCAACTAGTGGCATGTTTGAGAAACAGCGACACAAATAGCGGCATAAAATATTCATGTCGCTATTATATTGCGACGTATCATGAGACATCGTTGAATTGGTCGCAATTCTTAGCGACGTAATCTATGTATCGCAAAAATCAGCCACTCGTTTACAGAAACAACTTGAGTCAAGTTGGAGAGCTGTGAGCCATTAGATTTGATTCAATGGCTCAAATCAAAACTTATCCTTTGATGTCGCTATATGTGGCGCTAGCATTAAATATATCACTATAAATGTCGCTAAATTTGTCGCAAAAAGGCATTTTTCTTGTAGTGGCCTTGTTTGCAACTAAACATTCATCGTTAGAGCATGTTTGTCATCCATATGTTTAGATAACTTATTATTACTGGGTGTGATTGGGTCCGACTTGGCCTTATGTGATATGTCGATAGGTATGGCTAGTGACATACTCGATTTAATTCGCCAAGATATCATTATCACCAACATTAAAAGATGAAGGGACTCTATAAGGGTGGAGAAGGATTATGATTTTATTTAACATACTAGATCTACGTATGAAGAAGAAGAATATACCAATACTAGGATCATTTTGAATTTTAACTATTTTATTTTTCGAATGAATTCTGTTCTAAATATCTCCGTAGAAAACCGATTTGATGCGAAGTATAGCAGCTGATCAACTTGATTGGATTTTTCTTAGATTGTAAGCCCTCATATATGTTGTATAAGCTTTTATGAACTCTAGTGTCACTAGTGAAATATCTATATAAACTATATGACGAATAAGCTTTTTGGCTGATGTTTTTCCTCTTTAACTTTACAAACCAAACTCTCTATCAGTAGTGAAATACTAAAATATGTAGGAAGCATAATATTCTATGTTCGTATTATAACGGTATAATCTTTTATTTGAAGCAATTTTTACTCACATGACACATGAGATGTAAATTGGTTAAATGTAAGTGATTTATTTCATTTATTTACTACCGTGCACAAAATGCAATACGTCATGTGGTGTCAACTTAAATACAACTTTAGTGGAAGTTCTGGTGTTTGATGTATGTTTTAGCGTATTATAGTTTATCCCATTTAGTGTGTTTATCAGATATAGTGGGTGATGAGGAGTTATCAAAGAGCTATGTCTCATATTAGTTACGGGTATAGATTTGCCATTATCAACAAATATAAACGGATACATGTTTTGATTACTAAGGGTGGTGAGTATACCTGTGTTGTCCGCAAGGTGTGAGGAAGCTCCTGTATCCATATTCCATCTCGGATCCTGAAAGGTCATGGTATGGAATGCTTGTGGAAGAGTAGTAGCATGAGAAGCTTGATTCGGAATCATAGAACCATAATATTTGGACAGGAGCAGGATATTGCAATGGTTGGGCTACTAGAATTTGGGTCAGAGGCTCGGAGCACTAGAAAACTGGGCTAAGCCATCAAACCTGTGAACTAGGCTGGTATGGGTTTGGCTAGAACCGAATGGACTTGGGCTGGAATTATAGCCATCTTGGCCTGCTTGCAACTAGAAATATGATACCAAAAGTTGGGTTGGTCCAAGTCGTGGACAATGGGCCTGTTAGGCTTGGAGTGTTAAATTTATACAAAGTGATGATCAATCACAACAAACTAGTTAAAACGAAAATGGAATTAATGAGTATCATCCCAACCAACCACCCATTATGGTTGATACTTCATGAGTTTTTTACAATACAAGAAATCAAAGAACATAATACAAAGATAACAACTAACTACTATGAACAACTGTGTGAATATACACACAGTGAAACCCTAAACACAACTACTGAATAATGAGAAGAAAAGGTCTTTAAATAGCCTTGACTTAGAGACTTTATCCTTTGATAATAAATCACCCTTCAACTTCTACACTTCTCACACTTTAGCCCCCTCACCTTTATTTCACTTAGCAATTCCATCCTGCACATCACAAACAACACACAACCAAAGATACAAAAGTGACAATATAAGCCCTCGGCTTATATCTTTCAACATTCCCCCTTAAGCTAGGGCTTATAAAAATCGTTTAGCTTTAACATGTCACAAAACTTCCTGTGCTCAATCACACTTAGCCCTTTTGTAAAAATACCAGCAATATTATTCTCAGATTTGACTTTAACAGTTTTAATAATGCCTTCAGTGATTTTTTCACTTATAAAGAACAAGTCAATCTCAAAATGTTTTGACCTCTCATGCAATACAGGATTTACAGCAATCTCCATTGCACTACTATTATCACAATACATCTCCACATGAGTAACAACCTGCAATCTAAGATCCTTGCAAATCTTTAAGATCCACATAATCTCACAAGTAACATTACACATAGCTCTGAATTCTGCTTCAGCAGAAGACCTTGCCAACACAGACTGTTTCTTACTTTTTCAAGAAACAAGATTGTTACCCAGATACACAGCAAAACCAGTCACAGACTTTCTAGTAATTTTGCACTTTGCCCAATTAGAATCAACAAACACTTTCATATTACAACTACCACTTTTGCTAATAGAGATCCCTTTACCTGGTGATTCTTTAAGATATCTTAAAACTCTAAAAGCAAGTTTCAAATGAGATTGCATTGGACTATGCATAACCTGACTTAAGGAGTGTAGTGCATAAGACAAATCAGGCCTAGACAATGTTAAGTAAATAAGTTTCCAACAAGCTTTTGGTAATTATTAACACCAAGTAAAGGTTCATCTTTAATAACACTTTTTTGTTTATTCTTATCAGAAACATTCACATACTTTATTGAAGTCTTACTTGGTTTACAAACAAGCATACCAAACTCTGCAAGTAACTCTAAACAATACTTTCTTTGATTAAGACACAAACCAGTTTCATCTTCTAACACCTCAATACCCAGAAAATACTTTAACTTTCCCAAATCTTTAATAAGAAACTTAGTTCTCAGAAAATCTTTAACCTTTTCAATCTCTCTAACATTGTTCCCAGTAATAACAATGTCATCCACATATACTAGTAAAACAAGAAACACATCTTTATCAGTTTTTGTAAACAAAGAAAAATCACTTTTACTTTGACAAAAACCATTCTCTTTTTTAAAAAAGAAACAAGTTTCTCATTCCACTTCCTTTGTGCGTGTTTTAAACCATACAAAGATTTGTTTAGTTTGCATACCCTAGTATCATTTTCATCAAAATATCCTTGAGGTAATTGCATATAAACATCTTCTTCAAGCTCACCATACAAAAAAGCATTGGTAATATCAAGTTGAAACAAAGGCCAACCATTTTGCACAACAAGACTAATTATGATTCTAACAGTAACAATTTTAATCACTGGTGAAAAAGTTTCTTCATAATCAATTCTCTCTTTTTGACTAAAGCTTTTGGCAACAAGCCTAGCTTTATACCTTTCAACACTTCCATCAGACTTATACTTAACTTTCCAAACCCACTTACAACCAATTGCTCTTCTCCCAGCAGGGAGTTCAACAATTACCCAAGTGTTATTTCTGTTAAGAGCTTCTATTTCAAGATTCATGGCATCAATCCATCTGCTATGTTTTATAGCTTCTTTATATGTTTTAGGTTCAATAACTTTATTTAGACTAGTAGAAAACACATAATTTTCTTTACTCAGCTTACTATAGTTAACAGATTTATCAATACCATATTTTACTTTCCCATCTAAAACATAATCACTCAGTTTAACAGGAATACTTGGCTTTCTATTAGACTTTCTAGTATAAGTTCTGATATTTTCTTGTCTGTCTGGAGTTATCATAGGTGTTACAACAGTATCATGAAACAAATCATTAAACTCTTGATAGTAATCATCATCACCTTCAGATATTTTATCATTATCTTCAAGTGTAGCATTCTCCAAGTATTCACTAGCTGCTTCAACTATGACATTAGGATGCTCCACCTAATCCTTTTTTTATGTCATCAGTAGTACCTCACTACCTCCTAGTGAAGACTATTATATGCCCTCACTTACTTCAGATTTTTTACCATACTCTTTCTCTCTCTTATCATCATAGGGATCATCTGAGGTCTCTAGGCCAGAATTAAAAAAGTTTTGATTATTTGTATTTCGAAAATGAAACTCATAATTTTATTTTCAGAGGTGTGTTTAAAAGGAAAAATAGTTTCATAAAATCTCACATCTCTTGAATAAAAAACCTTTTTTATTTCTAAACTGAACAACTTGTAACCATTTTTGCCAAAAGAATAACCAATAAAAACACATTTTTCTGACCAAGAAGTCAACTTATCAAAATTATTTAAAACAGTTGAAAAACATAGACACCCAAAAACTTTTAATAGAGAGAGATTTGGTTCACATTTATAAATCAGTTTATATGGTGTTTTCCAGCCATCCCAGAGCTAGGTGTCATGTTAATTAAGTAAACAACAGTTAGAACACACTCAGACCACATGTTCAAAGGAATCCCCCCCCCCCTGAAACATGAGGGCTCTAGCTACATTTAACAAGTGTATGTGTTTTCTTTCTGCTAAACCATTTTATTGAGGGGTATAAGAACATGAAGTTTGTTGATGAATCCCTTTTATCTTTACAAAACTTATCCATATTTTGATTAACAAACTCAGTTCCATTATCACTTCTAAACACTTTTACAGTTCTATCAAACTGATTTTCAATCAAATTATAAAAAGTAACAATATGTAAAAACACTTCATTTTTCCCCTTAACAAGAACACCAAAACAGCTCTTGAAAAATCATTAACAACAGTCAAAAAGTACTTATACCCTTCTTTACTTTGCACTTTGTAAGGACCCCAAACATCTAAGTGAACAATTTGTCCAACTTCAGTGGTTTGATGTTCACTAAGAGGAAAGGGTTCTCTGGTTTGCTTAGCCTTGTGACACACATCACAAGGATCATTTTTTTATTCATTGTCAATTTTAAGTTTGTGTTTAAGAATATTTAGAACTTGATCAGAAGGATGACCAAGCATGTTATGCCATATACATTTGGATAAACAACAAGCTTGAATATTATGATTAATTAACTTTTTTACTTGTATTAAGAAAATACAGACCATTATTTTGATTACCAGTCCCCATCTGGGTCTTTAGAACGAATCCTGAAGAATACAAACATCTTTATCAAAAATTACTCTAATTTATTATCTTTATTAAGCTTGTGTACTGACAACAAGCTAACTTGATATCCAGGTACAACCAAGACATCAGTTATGATCAGTTTATCTGTTAATTTCAAGCTCCTAATGTGGGTAAGTTGAGCTTTAGTACCATTAGGATGACCAACTGTCATATTTAGTTTGGATACATCAATTACATTAAATATGCTTAATACAGTGTATGTCATATGTTGATTTGCACCAGAATCAATAATCCAACCAATGCACATATTATAAGTGCTTATGTTGGTATTATGATTAAAGAATCTAGAATGACTAAAGCTTATAACATAGTTTATACCTGTAATGTTTGCAGGCATACTGCTGCATCCAGATTTATCACTGATCAAAGCCATAAGCCTTTTATATTGATCATCTGTGAATGAATTAGATGTACCAGCAGGCTTATCCTTTTGCCCTGAAACAATATTACTACTAGCATTGTTTTGATTAGTAACATTTTTCTTTTGAAAACCAGATGGATATCCAACTAACTCAAAACACCTATCAGCAATATGTCCATTCATTTTACAGTGTGTGCAGACCAAGTTTGGTCTATTTAACCTTCTAAACTGATTACTATTATTATTATTGAAAGCATTGTTCTTATTGACAGACCAATCTGAGTTTCTAGGATTAGTCCTAGAAACAAAAGCAGTGTTATCAGGTTTAGAAGTACTGTGAGTAGTAGTACTTCTGTGTGACTCATCCGTGGACAAGGTGGCAAAGGCCCCTTTCACATCACGAATAGGGTTAGTAGTGAGAATTATACTCCTGATAGGAGTATAAACCTCATCTAACGCCATGATAAATTGCATAAGTTTGATGAGATTATTATGATCTTTTAAATCAGCTGAACCAGCACAAGTACACTCTAGGAGACTGACTAGGGAGTCATATTGCCTCCACAGAGCATTGAATTTATAATAATATTTAGAGAGAGTTATTCCAGATTGAGTGAATGAATGAATTTTATAATGCATATTAAAGATTATGGAAGCATCTTGTTTATCATATGCTTCTTTTAATTCATCCCATACATCTTTAGCCTTTTTTGAGAATATCTGACCCATAAACACATCTTGTGAAACACATCCAAGAATCTAAGAAAGAACCACAGAATTACACATATCCCACTGTTTTCTTGCAAAAAACCACCCTGACCAGGCCTTGTAATTTTTCCATTTATAAAACCAAGTTTGTTTTTAGTATGGATTGCTATAGTAATAGCAGTAGAGCATACCTTATAATTCTCAGGTCCTTCTAGTTTAAAACTTATTAAAGGTATACCATTAGTATCATTATTGTGCAAAAACAATGGGTCAAATTGATCAAGATGATCAGCATCATTAGAACCAGATGCTTTTTCCTTATTTTTATCTTCAATGGTCATATTGAAGACTAAAAGGAAAAACAAGAAAACAAAACAAACAGATACACCTTATATCACCTTCAGTCACAAACAATCCACCAATATCCAATCAACACCAACACAAGCAATCCCTTAACCTACACTTCGTCTCATACAATTTCTAGAAAACTTAAAAAAAACTTAAAAGAAGGTGTAAGTGGTGTTACAGTGCACGCAATTTTCAACAATAATTAATTGAGAAGATCAATCAAAGCAGCGAAAACCAGAATCAAAGTACCTTAAACAAACAAAACAAACAAGATTAGAAACCAATGAAATGTGCATACAACACACCATAACACCAAAAATTTAAAATATCAATTGAATCAAACAAAGATTAACTCTAATACTGAATTAGGGTTTGATACAGTAAACCCTAATCTTGACGACACATCAACAAATCATGATATATGAAATCTTGATTATACGCAACCGATTAACACTTGTTAATCACCAACAAGAACACCAGAACAAGAACCCCCAATTTTTAGTAAACCCTAAAAATTGATAACTATCAATTGACCATCAATTGATACCCAAAACACTTAATTCAATAGCCAATTAGTTAAAGAACACTTAGATCTAGTAAGATCTGATCAAAAATAAAAAAACCCTCAAATTTTATCAAAGCCTAATTTTTAGGGAAAATAGTTTTTTTATCAAAACACTTCGTATGAAAGCCAACCTGGCTCTGATACCATGCTAAATTTATACAAAGTGATGATCAATTACAACAAACCAGTTAAAAGTAAAATGGAATTAATGAGTATCAACCCAACCAACCACCCCTTATGGTTGATACTTCATGAGTGTTTTACAATACAAGAAATCAAAGAACAAAATACAAAGATAACAACTAACTGCTATGAACAACTGTGTGAATATACACACAGTGAAACCTTAAACACAACTACTGAATAATGAGAAGAAAAGGTCTTTAAATAGCCTTGACTTAGAGGCTTTATCCTTTGATAATAAATCACCCTTCAACTTCTACAATTCTCACACTTTAGCCCCTTCACCTTTATTTCACTTAGCAATTCCATCCTGCACATCTTGGATCCTGAAGGGTCATGGTATGGAATGCTTATGGAAGAGTAGTAGCATGAGAAGCTTGAGTCGGAATCATAGCACCATAATATTTGGACAAGAGCAGGATATTACAATGGTTGGGCTACTAGAGGCTCGGAGCACTAGAAAACTGGGCTAAGCCATCAAACCTGCGAACTAGGCTGGTATGGGTTTGGCTGGAACCGAATGGAGTTGGGCTGGAATTATAGCCATCTTGGCCTGCTTGCAACTAGAAATATGATACCAAAAGTTGGGTTGGTCCAAGTCGTGGACAATGGGCCTGTTAGGCTTGGAGCATAAGAGAAAACCTGTTGGGCCAGAGGTAGCAAACCGTGGGTCTGGGAAACTGTTCGTGCATTGGGCTGAGAAGGTGGACGAGATGTGGGCTGAGTCCCTGTACCAGTGGAATGCCTTGGCCTATGATCGTGAGCTTCAACACAAATTTAAAACTATTACCATAAGTATAAGAGCCACGTTGAAAGTTCCGTCAATGATAAACATGGGAGGAGCTCAAAGTTGTGGAACTTTTGTTACTCACGTTTGTAGCAACTAGAACGGTGGCCGGTGGGAGAAGACACGCTATTATTAAAAGAGGATTGTTCCCCATCATCATTATTAATAACATTCTTTTATAATAAAACCATAGACCTAGTTGCTTCAAAATCAGATAACTTTTCACGATGAGACTAAATGCGAGCATGAGAAAATTTCTTACCTTGTCCTTTGATGGCATACGTAACGAGGTTTGAATCACTTACTGGTGCTCCATAGGAAGCCTATCCACCTTATTCTTGATGCCTTGGAAGTAATCCAACATCTTTTGATTTCCAAGACGCATATTACGGATTTTACAATTTCACTAGCAATCTATCTTTGTTACCTTGAAAAATATTTTGAAGATGATCCCAAATAGTATAAGCAGAGGCATCGTGATCCAAAATCATGTCAACAAGCTTAGGCGAGATGGTGGCATATAACCACATAACAACATGAAAATCCGTTTTAGCGAATTTGGGCGTGACATTGCTTGAAGAGGTGGCCTCAAGATATTTATGAACACCATGAATTTTGAAAAAGCATTTAAACAATTCAATCTAAGAATTGTAGTAATATATCAAAGTCAAAAGGTGCGAGAATGAAAGAATTAATGCTAGCAATGGAATAAGCTTTATCGATGGTGTCTTTAGCGGAGTTAATGTCACCAGTCATTGTGGTGAGTGTAGATCAGTTGATCGAATGCAAGGCCTTTTTACTAAAGACTTCCCAAGTGCTTTATTTCTTGAGTTTCACTCCAGTTTGCAGTTCGAAGACCTTTTATTCCAACTACGAGGTGTATTAACGTATTATAATTTAGCTCATTTAGTGTGTTTATTATTGATATGGGGTAAGCCAACTATATTATCTTATTCTCCAACCAATGTAAAGTAATATTATGAGTACATATATGATAATAAATGATATATGAGGAATTATCAATTGTAATAGTATGATGGGAACAAAATAGTTAAAATGTTCAAATACAAAATTCGGTATGGAGGAGGTAATGATTTAAGGGAATTTATTTAAAAACTAACAGAAATGTTTTCAACGTTAAGTCACAAAGTTCCTAAAATACACGCAAAAGTTTAATGCCAAATACGTACACAGTTCATCTTTTTAGTGGCAAATAAAGGTTGTTTAGAAAATGATTGTCAAATAAACTCTCTTGGTATTGTTTTCTAAAATCGCTCTTTTAACCTTCACTGCTACATAAAAGGGCATAAAGCCCGGTTGAAAATTATCATAGAGGCCGGTTTTACATACGGGCTCAAAAGGGGGGACTCTATTAAAGAAGCAAATAGAGCCCTGTTCTAGAAACGGGTTGTATTACTACTTATTGTGCCCGGTACACCCTCTGAACCCAATTGACTAATTGATTTTCTAATTTTTTTTTTTATGTCTTTGCAGTCTCTTGATTTTCTAATTTTGTATCTCTTTGCAAGACACCACATCGACCACATACAGAAACTAAAACATACTTTACCTTTCTTGCGAGGTTCAAGGGGTGGTAGGTGTCCATCATTCTTTAAGTACTCTAACGTTGTTTGCGCTCCCAATTGCCTGCTTAGATCCACAAAAAATTTAGTAAAAAACACTGACATAAACTGATAAACATGTATGTAGATTCTGTGATGAAACCTGGAAGAAGCTTGTCATGATTCGCAACACAGAGAAATAAAGACAGATGATTGCAGACATCACACCCTTAAGGATAGAACAAAATGTACCTACAAGCCATAGCAAAAACATTAACTAAAAATGTAATGTGCAGTTAGTTACGTGTATTCTAATGCCTACAATTTGCAATTATTATGAGTACAATATCACAACAAGTAATAATAGAGATAACATACCATTTGTAGCCGCCAACCTCAAACGCATTACTACGAAGTTCTCTCTTATTAATCTGTGAATTTTTTTTCCAAAAAGGAATATAAGTGAAGTAGCACTTGATGATATCATATGATTAATTTATTGTTCTTGTGATAAACAATCAGTGATCGAGTTTCCTAAGAATAAATTACTAGATTTCAGTTACATAGTTCATTGAAACGATTTAAGATATGAAGATAATATTTTGTGTCAGTATTTCATGAGATGGCCGAGTAAGCAGGATGGGACGGTGATCGATAGCTAACAGAGGCAGACACCGCGATGGTGTGTATTTCATCGGTCTCATCATATCTCTTGAATATTTTATTAGTACTAATTAATTATAGGTTAAATATATGCTACAGACATCTACAAGGAACATCAAGACAATTACTATACGACTGATTGTTGGAGTACAATGTGGCAACCATTCATTACATTTTATTGCAACAAGCACACTTGAAATAGCATAAACAAAAAACAATTACACAACAACAACGATGTATGAGGATAATAAATAAAAAACAATTGACTTATTTAAACACAACGATAGTAGGTAGTGTTCATACTTAAAATGAGATATTTAAACCCTCAAACTTTTCTTTAGTGATCTCATCAAGAGTTTTTATCATTTCAGTTGTCAGATAATTAACCGAATCACCAACAATGCCTTTTCGAAAGTGGATATGGTGGAAGGCTTGGCTTCCATCCTTATTTCCCTTATGTGCCTCACTTAATTTCTCAAAGCTACATAATTCTATTATCTCTTGCACCGATCCATCATCTTCCTCCTCTTTTGTAAAAGAAGAACCTATGAAATTCGCCAATCTCTTAACCTCATTATATGGATCTTCCTTGAGTTTCTCATAAGTTAAAAACAATACTTTATTTGGTCGTTCTAGACTTGCCTTATAGTACCCTATCACGTGATCCCAAAAGGGCCCATATAGGTTTAAACCTTTGCGAAAGAGCTCAAATGTGTCATCCAATTTTATTGGACTAGAACCATCCTCTCTTAACGCGTTCATGAAATGCCAAAAAGAAATTAGCACATCTTTAGGGTTTCTGTATATATAAACAACCCGACAATCAGAACTAATAATGGATTGTGGTAATGAAGTGTATGGAATATGTGTTGCCATGAGGCCGTTGGCGTAAGAAGGGTTGTTCAAGAAAGACTCAGACTCAAGAAATGGGACACAATCGTGTGGGCTAGTAGTGATTAATGGGTGGGTTGCACAAGAATCTTTATCTATTTTGAACTTGGCTCGGTTTAAAATAGCGAAGCCAAGGGACTTAAGCCATGTTGTGCCAGATTTTACCTGACTTGCCAAAAATACATCGGTTGGTAGAGCTTGAAATTCGTCTTGGGATGCCATAATTGCTTCAACAGAAAAGTTAGCCTTCGAGTGTATCCAAAAGCCATGGGGATACCAAAAACCTTGGTATTTGCATAAATAAAGGTTTGAATCGATTTGGTTTCTCGGAAGAGCCAAAACTTTGTCCTTGTATCGCTCAATGATGATTGCCATTTTTGCTTTTCGTGCTTTTTCTTCATCTTGTGTAATCGATGCTCTAGGTGAGTAGAACGCAAAAGGGAAAGACATTTTGTAAAGCTCCAAATAGAAGAAGGATGTAAAGTTTACTAATAGTAGTTTGTGCCTCCCTTGTTCGGTTGTTCCTGACTATTTATTTATTAACTATACTATAGTATGCGTCGTCGTTCGCAAAATTAATTAATTAATTAGTTAACAAAATTTGTAACAATCTCCCAAACTATTTGACTAGTTAGGAAAACTACCTTTTACTAGTTTTTGTTATATGACAAACTTTATTTCTCAAATATCTTACAAATGTCTAGCGATTTCTTTATAAAAAAATATAATGATAAAAAAGTATCTAAATTGCCAACAAAAAAAGCCAATATCAATACTTTTAACTAATGTATGACTTTACAAAAAAAAATGTTAAACTTTATTTATAACATTAAATGTTTTTGCAAAAAAATTAATAATCTCAAAACACTCCCTTAAACTACATAATAATTTTATAAGCTACCTTAAATTTTATTTAAATGTAAATTTAATAAGAACTTCCAACACACCCTAAACTATGTAACAAGTATTTTATAAGCTACCCCTAAATTTTATTTAAATATAAATTTAATAAGAACTTTCAACACGCCCTAAACTATGTAACAAGTTACAAAAATACTTTAAACTTTTACTTTTTACATTTTTATATATCAATCTTTATTTATCAGATACCTAAAAACTAATTAGCAATTTTCTTATAAAAATATACCAATAAAATCATCTATAATATTTCAAATAAAATGAGTCTTATATTGCAATGCTTTTACCGATGTAAAATGAAAAAAAAAAAAAAAAAAAAACGATAACGTGTAAAACATGCAAAAATGAATGAAAACGTATAAAAACGTGCAAAAATAACAAAAACGTGCAAAAATAGATGAAAACATGCAAAAACAAACGAAAACGTGTAAAAATGGATGAAAACATGCAAAAATGAATGAATACGTGTAAAAATAGACGAAAACGTGTAAAAATGGACGAAAGCGTGCAAAAATGAATGAATACGTGTAAAAACAGACGAAAACGTGCCAAAACGAACGAAAACGTATGAAAACAGATAAAAGCGTGCAAAAACGAACGAAAACGTATAAAAACGAATGAAAACGTGCAAAAAAGAACGAAAATGTGCCAAAACAAACGAAAATGTGCAAAAACGAACGAAAACATTTAAAATCGAACAAAAGCATGCAAAAACGAACAAAACGTGTAAAAACGGCCAAAAACGTACAAAAACGAACGAAAACATGTAAAAACATGCAAAAACGTGTAAAAACATACGAAAGCGTGCAATAAACGTGTAAAAGCCGATGAAAACGTGTAAAAACGGACGAAAACGTGCAAAAACAAATGAAAACGTGTAAAAACATACAAAAACGAACGAAAACGTGTAAAAACGGAAGAAAGAGTGCAAAAACGAACAAAAACGTGTAAAAACAAACGGAAACTTGTAAAAACTGACGAAAACGTGTAAAAACGAACGAAAATGACTAACGGTGCAATAATATAATAAACGGTCGTTAAAAACAGACGACAAAGACTAACGGTGCAATAATAAAATTAACGGTCGTTAACTTGACCGGCTCCAACAGGTTAGGCAGGTCACCGGTACACACAATAACACGAATTCAAAAAGTTAGTGTCAAGTTGAAGGGAAAAAAATACGCAACATACAATAATAAAAAGTGACAAATACGACGCCTTTTTATACAAATAACCCTATATTATAAAAGTTTGCATAATGTATGAGATGGGAACAGTTCGAATCCCGTAGACCCCATTTACCAATTTTTTTGCATGAAACTATCTTCCAACTATTTTTTTTAAAAGCCCAAAAGACATGAAACTAGCTTATAACAAAGGCCCGATAACTTTTCTATGGGAGCCTAGTTATTATCTCGGTTTCCCACTAACTTCTTGTAAATCCTTTGAGTTTCTAATAAAGTTATGTTTAATAATAATAATAATAATAATAATAATAATAATAATAATAATAATAATACTACTTTATAAAAGGTTTGGGACTTGCTATTTAAAGTAGTCTTAAAACTTGTAAAACTAAAAACATTTCTTAATAAAGAAACAACAGTCCATTTAGTCTTATGCTTGGTAAGTTAAAGTCATGTAATAAAAGCTATAATAATAGAGCTATAAATTTCTCTACGAAATAAAAAGCTTACTGCTTTTAATAGTTCCCTTAAACTTACACGTCCAAATTTGCTGTTACACAAAAGGCTAAAAATCAGCCGAGACTTTTTACTAATAGCTTCCATCACAATTTTCATAAATAAAGAAGTAACAGCTGAGACTTGTAACATAACAATTGTAACAGCCCATTGAATTGTTAAGTTGTAACTGCCCATCGACACCATCATCACCATGTTTAATACCTCCCGTAACCTCACAACTATATATAACCCAAACTAAAAAATAAAACACACCAAATCACTTATACCCACACAACCACATAAACACAACCACATGCCACTGGAACACATCTCTACCATTGCCACGACTATGTTTGGTATTTGTGTCTTTTCGGTTGTCCTACAGTCAACAATGACACAAGCTTACAACAACTCAAATAAATTCCCCAACTCACGAGCAGTCAACAAAAACAATAAGAAAGAAGATAAGAAAACCAAAAACAAAAAAGCAGTAACCACTCACCAACAACAAATCCATCTAACAAAAAACCCATCACCACCTCATTACAAATAAATCAATATCTCTTAAAGTTCAACAACACGAATGAAAAACAATCATCATGGATCTTAACAAGAATCAAACCAAAATTAAATGGTGCAAAAGATCTCGGACTGGTTTATTTCGCATCTCATATGAGATTTGAAGAACCTTAAAAACCTTCACATAAACGAAATACCCATCTCTTCATAGATCTTGTTGAAGATAAACCTCCTTTCAATATCCGAACATAAAGAAAGAATTATAACAACTTTGTTAAATTCTTTCTTTGTTTCGATTTAGAGACAAACAAAACACAATCAAATCATAACCTTACCCGAGACCCGTTTTGGATCTTGTAGCCAAACCATCTCACGAATCGAGCATAAAAGTGCATTATTAACGATTTGAGGTCTCTTGTGTGTTGTCTTTAATATTCGAACCGCATGGGGTATAAGGGTTTGGTTATTTTTTGTTTCGTCCGGTTAATGATAGAGATGGATTTGGTGTGGGGTTTGTATGTACTGAAATGAGAGAGAAGATGATGGGGGCGGATGGTTTGATGTGTGTTTTAGGGTTAAGTAAAATGAAACACGTGGATTAGGGTATATCTCTTATACCGGATTTTTTTTGGTTATTTGTTTGGACTGGGTTCACACACGGGATAGTTGGGCGATTTTTTTTTTTTTTTTTTTGACACCAACCTAATAGTAATAGAATTGATATAAAAACGTAAACTTGATATAGAAAAAGGTACACATATACAAAAACAAATAAAAGTGAAACAATGTAACTATTCAAAATTTTATCACATGTATGTTACCTATTATTTACTATAAAGCAAACTGAACAACTTTGACCACACGCCTCTATAATATTACGGACTATTGTCTTTATATTGCAGATTTGTATTTGCATCACTCTCGTACCCTACTATTTTTATATGAAATAGTTTGTTATTGCTTAAAGTAATTCCAACTTAAAACTATCATCATTTGTAAAGTTATTGTCACGAAATATGTATAATCATGAAACATTGCACACCAGGAATTTTAGTTTCAAGGTACCCGCCGCCGCAACGCGCGGGTACCATGCTAGTAATAATAATAATAAGATTGAGGCCGCGCAACGTAAACGCGCCAAATATGAGGCTAAGTGGGCAAATATTGAATATGGGTTTCTCCCTTTCTCATTCTCTTCTTTTGGGGAACTTGAAAAGGATGCGGTGACCTTGCTGAAGCGAATCCGAAAGTTCTTCGTGACCCAAGACATTGAGGCATGTGTTGCTATTCATATCTTTAGTAGGATTAGCTTTATTATAGCTAGAGGAGTGGGGGCTCAGCTAGTATCGCGGCTCCCCACTAATTTCTTGTAAATCCTTTGAGTTTCTAATAAAGTGATGTTTACATTGTTATACTCGTGGGATAGAGGACTTGATGTTTGTGTCGATCTGACAGGGTCATCGCCCTTGACGCAAACTGGTATGGTTGATTTTGTGTTGGGTAGTGCGGTGAGTGAGGCCGTACAACATAAACACGCCAAATATGAGGCTAAGTGCGCGAATATTGGATATGGTTTCTCCCCTTCTCATTCTCTTCTTTTAAGGAACTTGAGAAGGATGTGGTGACCTTGCTAAAGCGAATCCGAAAGTTCTCCGTTACCCAAGACATTGAGACATGTGCTGCTATTCATATCTTTAGTAAGATTAGCTTTGAGATAACTAGAAGAGTGGGGGCTCAACTAGTATCGCGGCTTCCCACTAATTTTTTGTAAATCCTATGAGTTTATAATAATAATAATAATAATAATAATAATAATAATAATAATAATAATAATTTTTGCTTTGCTAAAATAGACAATTATTATTATTTTATTTTATTGTAAAATAATTATTTTGTCGGTATTTATCATACTTTTTTCAAAGTTTCAATCTGTTATTAAGTTTTTATTTTTATATATTTATTAGTTATATTTTTTTTTTAATAATTGAATTATTATCATACTTTCCTCAATTTAAATGACATTTATGAGAAATTATAAGTTATATAAGGATATAAGTAGACATTAAATATAAGAAAATAAATTTATATATAACATCAACCTTATTTTTCCCGAATAATCGAAGTACATTGCTTTTGTTTTAACAAGTCAGATCACTAAATTAAATCAAAGGAGACTAAATTAATAGCAATGTTATAAATCACGCGAGACGTGACGTGACGATATTACCAAGCTTCACATCTTAGCGGTTAATGCGAAATTTTTGTGTTTATAAGACGTGACATAAATCGACACAAAATATGGAAATATTTATATATTTATTTCATTTTTCATATATATCGGGTTTACAAAAAGTATTTTAAGAAACTATCTGTATAAAATGAATAAGGCTAAGAAACTGTCCTTACATGTAATATTATTTATTTAAAAAAAATTATGAGAATTGAATAAGAAAAACTCGTCACATCTCACGCTTTAGTGTGCCTCATCGCGTTTTCTCCCACCTCATCTCACGCCACGTCTAAAGTCGATACCTCGATATATTTCGTAACATGAAACCCCACGCATCACGTTTTAAGGACACCTTGATGTCACCATTACACGTCTTTTAAAACCATGATTAATAGTCAATGATCATGATAGATATCTATATATCTTATAATAGAGATTAGACTCTCTCTCTTATTAAATTTTTAAAATTTCCAAATATAGAATCTAAGCAAATATATATATTAATGCTTTATGTACAATTAATTTATGCGCAACCATTTATATTCAACATATGCAATTAATACTCATCTTAAATCACCCATTTACTCAAAAACACAACCATTTTATCACATGGTACAATCTAATCAAGCTACTAACAATCTATTATTAAAATCCAATAACCCAAGCACTTAAAACACGAGCATAAAACACAACATACACAACTTAAAAGACCAAAGATTGCTAAAATTAATCAAATATAAAATTCTTACAATTTATAGAGTTGTTGTAACGTAAAACATAAAATTAAAATATATTCATCATTAAATTTTATTATAAGGTACTTCGTCGTCGCGTCGCATGGTACCTACTATACTATACAAAATATGATGCGGGTCCATTGATGGGAGGGGTTGGTATAGTCTTATTTGGACATATCTTTCCCTAATTATATGAATTTGCATAGTTTTGCCGTCTTAATATTAATATATTTACTTTAATAAAATATCATATTCATTATCAATAAGAAGATTTTTGAATACTACTTGAAAGAGTTTTAAATTCAACATATGTTTATCTAGTGTGATTTAAAATTCTTGGTGGAGTACTCTTCACTCGTTAAATAAACTAGACGAATACTTACGTAAAGCGATGGTATATAATGGCAAATAGTTATGCGTACGAATTTGTGGTTTTAGTGTGACCCTTAATACAACACTTACGAGTTTAATTTATAGTTATTGTAAATAATAAATAAATAAATATTATGAGTTATAAACGAAAATTGATAAAAATTTATCGATTAAACATTTAAACTATTAATTTAGTTTAGTGGTATCCTCTTATTCGGCATATCTTTCCCTAATTTATATGAATTTGCATAGTCTTGTCGTCTTAATATTACTTTAATAAAATATCAGATTCATTATCAATATGAAGTTTTTTGGATACTACTTGAGAGAGTTTTAAATTCAACATATGTTTATTGTTTGTTATTTAAAATTCGTAGTGGAGTACTCTTCACTCGTTAAATAAACTAGACGAATATTCATGCAAAACGACGGTATATGACGGCAAATAGTTATACAAACTTGTGGTTTTAATGTAACCCTTAATGCAACACTTATGGGTTTAATTTGTAGTTGTTGTGAGAAAAAAACTATGAGTTATAAACAAAAATGATAAAAATTTGTGGATTAAACAATATTTAAACTATTAATTTAGTGGTTGATTTTATTACTATTTTTAAGCTTTTTAAGTTTCAAGATTTGAAAAAAGTCATCCACCTTTTATATATAGTATAGATAAGTGGATTCTTATGCTAAGTATGTTTGGAAAAATTAAATCATTGTTAGAATTATCTATAAATCTTAATCCGCGTTGTCGGTGGGGTTTCAAAATGTTTTCCCAACCCATGGCCGATGGTTTTGGCTGGCTAATTTTACCTTTTCACATGTTTTGGGCTATTTGGGTGTGGTCCATTTTACCTCATGGTCTTTTGTATTTGATAGACGGCTCGGTGGTTATCTTGAAAACTTTCTTCACCAGGGAGGAAAAATGGTCGGTGCTCAGATCTCATATGATCTTAGGGTTTCGGGCCATAATCTTGGCGAGGTACCCACATACGAACGGTGGTTGCAGCCATGGCGGGTGCTTAGTGTAAAGGGAGTGACGATCTTATTATCTATAAACCTTAATCCACGTTGTTGGTGGGGTTTTAAAATTTTTCCCGACCCATGATCGGTGGCTTCCACTAAGCCGACCCTTTTTATCTCATGGCCTTTTGCCAATTTATTGGTGTTATTTGCCAGACGATTCGATGCTTATCTCATTACACAATTTTTGAAACCTTTGTTCAGCTATGAGGAAAACTGGTACGTGCTCGGATCTCATATGTTCTTACGGTTTGGTTGCATTTTGTTGTTGTTTCTTAGATTGTTAGTGGTCTCGCATGCAATGTTTTAGTTGTGCTCTTCCTTACTTTTGTCTTAACTTGGTTGCATGTTTGTGTGTGGAGTACGGATGGTCGTTTTTGTAACCACCCGCATTATCAGGCTACTTTTCATTTTCGAGAATTTACTATTCACTTTTACTATTCACATTTACTATTCATTTTCACTATTCATCTGTAAAATTTTTATTTCACATTCTCGTAAGATAAATTATTTTAGTAATATCCTGAGAATTCGATAATCGCTAGATCATCTTCGCAAAAGTTATTAAGAAAACATCGTGATAAAGTTTCATTTTGGACGGTCCATCGTTAAAATATCACGCGCATAACGAAAATCAACTCGATAATTTTCTAACATCGATAAATTCTTAGATCACTCATGATTAATTTGATAATTTTCGATTTATTTTATGTTACCAAATAAGCCTCACAATAAAAACTAAACTTACGTTTTAAACAATTCTACTTACATCCGAGACTTAACGATTCCTACACAGTGTTTCTAATATGTTTTGACACTTTTACATTTTTGGAAAATTCAAACATATTTCCTCCTCCTTTGACCATAAAGGAATTAACCTTGTCGTTCTACATTTTGCATAAATCGCGTAACTTTTAATCTTCACAAATAATTGTTAAGTTGTCCCGCGTGATGAAAACCACATTTTAACATATCATATCACTTCTAGACTAATTTTATTCTACTCTAAATAAATTCACGGTCGTTTCCACGAAATTTCGTTCTTTTCCGATAAACTACAATTACGCGTTTTGACCAGATTTCGACTTTAGCGCGTTTTGCACCCAATGAGACTTATCATTCATTTTATATTTTTAGATGAAGTATAATGATGAGTCGATCATTCTGCAAGTTTCGTATTTTTACGATACCCGGTTTCGCTTTATGGCTTAACGACTTACGGTTGGCATTTAACGGAACCAAAACTTACTCTAAACTCAAGATATTATCAAAACTTATCATCTAAGCCACCTAGGAACATTGAGACCGACCTAGGGGGGGGAGTCATCATATTGGTGGCTTAATCCTAACCATGGTTCATTTTGATCATTACAAGTGTCCTAACTTAACCATGGTTAATATTTAACCCAATATATGGTTAACCAAACTTACCCTCCTATAAATAGAAAGTGAATGACTTCCTAAAAACCCTAAAACTCTTCTCTTGGTCGTTCATAACTTAAAACATACATATCTTCCATAATTTGTTCCATAAACTCCAAGTTTATGCAAAGAAGTTCCAAAGATCAAGCTACTTCATCAAATCTCTATCAAGTTTAAGTGATCTTCTTGAGTTTAAATCCACTCAAGTGACTTAGTACTTCATCACCAACTCTTCAAAGTTTTCAAGGGTGCCAAGGTGTGGAAAGCTAGCTAAATCCGAAGTCTTACGCGATCAATCAAAGTCCTATCCTTACTAAGTTACTCCTTTCTTATTGAAAGCCAAAAGTTGTAAGCAACTTATCACCACCATTATCTCATCTTTATTATTCATAATCTTAACTATTTCATGCTATATATATAGTTACTATGTTGAATGTACATATACTCAATCACTTGTTTTAATTCACATATTGTCATAAAAGTAACAAACTAGTAAACTAGTCATATTCTACACATGTGAGACCATTAAAATCAGTAACATATGGACTTTCTAACTTACATAATATGGTAGACAAGATAAAAAGATAAACATAGCAATTTGAATCACCCGAAACGGACAAACGAGTCAAAAGTTATAGCCAAAAGAAGTTAGCAAAACCAAAGCGCGAAGCGCCAATAGCTTGCATTTTGAGTTCGCGTTTTAAAAATGGTACTTCGGTCCGAATCATCAAAAAGTTAAAACACGAAAGTTGTCCGGAACGACGTTTTCCTTCAATATCAAGGAAGCTCGGACCTTGAAAACGCATAAACATGCCATAAATCTTTCAAAAACAGAAACTGCCCTATATTTAAGTTTCACAACTATACTTTTGTCACAACTACAAGCAAACCAAGAGGCCTAATGGCAATAAGCCAAGACCACGGCTACGGCTAAGGTCAAAGCTAAGTTTCAAGACCATGGTAGTCAAGACCAAAGTCACGGCAAGGCCATGGCTAAAGCCTTAAGGCTTGTTTACCCAAGACCGTTAACTAAGGTAATCATATTTATGAAACGACGAGAACTTGTAAAAACATGATAAACTTATTTATATAACAATCTTCACTCAAAACATATGTTGTATCTACTAAGTGCTACAATAGTAGGGAGCTTCATGTGAGGGTTCATTTGAGTAAAACGTGTCGACGAGTTCTTTGGATTTACGATTTAAAGTGTCCTAGCTCCTCGAGCGTTCTTGCATGACCTCGAATTATGATGGCCCGAGCGGTGAGTAAGATATCTATAAACTAAATATGTTTTCACATATTAAAGATCTTACTATAAACATCAAATGATAATTGACTACATCATGATCGACATAGGAATATATATAGGATGGTTTATGTTTCCTTAAACATTATTCCAAACTTAAGTTGCAACATTTCATTTTTAGGTTGCACGTAGAAGTTTTCCGACTTATCCATCACATCCGTTAAGTACTTAATATCATCAACTCTCGGTGAGTTCATAGCCCCACTTTATATTACTTAATTGTTTTACAAACCCTTGGGGGAGATACATGCTTTATTTTAAACCGAACACATTGCTTTCAAACTATATGCTTATCTGATTGTTTTATTGTCACTAAGCAACCATCATTAACAAACAAAAGCGGGCTCAAGTATCACAACGTATTGAGGCAGCCGTATCAAACAAAAGCGGGCTCAAGTATTATATACTTGAGGCAGCCGTATCGTGCAATAATATCTGTTTTGTTTTCAAAATCTTGGTGTGAGTCAAATTAACTCACACTACCAACATAGTGTGTTCAACCATCAAACAAACTCTATGAATTTCACTCAACCTTTGTGTTGACAGTTTTAAGCATGTATTTCAGGTCCATAATGTCGGGCGCGGAAGGGCAAGATCAAGAAGGCTATATATATAAATAATTTATCATTCACAAAACATCAAAAACTTTATATTGATGTGTTTTGTAATCAATGGAACCAACTGGGACCTATTTTGTAAACTCTGATATATTTGAATGATAAAGCCTTTTTAAAACGACTCCTTTAGAGATCGTTTTCTATTGATATGACTGTTGTGCCATCAAGTAATACCCAGTTTGAATTCCGCTGCATATCACGAAATTGAGGGTGTTTCAGATTGGTACCAGAGACATAGTTATAGAGAAACGAGTCTAAATTAAGACTTAAACTATAACTTCTTTTACAAACAAAAACATTTTATAGCCTTCCGTTCTCCGTGCCTTCCATCCTCCAGAAGATTATGGACTTTCAAGACATTTTATAATAACATGAACATATTATTATATTGATATACACACTTGAATTATTGAGCATTCCCCATAAACATTAGAATTGTTTTAACATCATAATACTTATTGTAGATATCATGTCTTCTTCCGCCTACCCCATTATTATCCCGTCAAACTCAGATATTGAGGACACTTTTTCATCTACCAATGCACATGTATCACAAATCCTACCGACCTATACCACGACATCTCCGAACTACTCTTCATCATCAGACGATAATTTCTATCTTATTAAAGCATTAACCTCGTCTCAAGAAACTACTACTTTTCCATCACCACCACCACCATTTCCCTTTTTCATCCCTACATATGATGAGTTGGATCACTCATTGTGGATAGTACCACGACCACCATTGATTCAACAAGAATGTCAGCATGGGCACCATAGCATCTCAGATCTAATCAACACATTCCTTCATGACACACTAAACCAAGAAGTTGCCAATCAACCAGAGTTACTAGGATATTCTAAACCTATAATAGACTAATGTGATAATACTAGTTATCTTTTGTACTTCTAAACTAATTAGACTCAGTTAGAAAGATCTATGTAATCCATGTAATGCTAGCAGTAGTAAAACGTTGTAATTACTAAACTGAAAGTTTCAGTTAGTAAATTTTGAAGAAGCTTGTAATAGGTTTCGATTTTGTAAATCAATCAACGTTATATGAATAAAACCCTTGTTTTATGCTATCATGTTGTATGGTTTAAACCTCCAACGTTATTATTCTATCATTCCAGTCGAAAATCGTGCTTATTTTACCAACCCTCTACTTACGAAATATCTTTTATATGATAGAATCATGCCGCCAAAGAAAGCTAAAGCACCGCAACCAATAACTCCAGCTGCTATTGAGCGGATGATTCTTGAACAAGTGAATCGCGGCAATGCTTGCCGAACGAGCAGCCGCCGCCCGCCACCGCCGCCGCCGTTGAAGCCTTGCCGCCAAAAAGCCGCCATCGCCTACCGAAGCCGCTAGGCTCGCCATCGCCACCGAATCGCCGCACCATTGAAGCTTCTAGGCTTGCCGCAGCTAATGCAACTAGAGGTTGCTCATACAAAGAATTTATGAGTTGCAAACCCACAAATTTCAAGGGTTCAGAAGGAGCCGTGGGTTTAACTCACTGGTTTGAAAGAATGGAGTCTGTGTTCTCAATCAGCAAATGCGCTGAAAGTGACAAAGTTCAGTATGCAACTTGTACACTACTGGATCAAGCATTATCATGGTGGAATGCAGTTGCTCAACCAATAGGCATCACGAATGCTTATAAAATCTCTTGGGTTGCTCTAAAGGATTTAATGATCAAGGAGTATTGCCTCGTAGTGAAATCTGAAATTGGAAGTGGAGTTCGGAACCATGTTCTCAAGGGTGTTGGCATTGCCACTTACAACCGCCGATTTCAAGAATTGGCGATACTATGTCCATCAATGGTTCCAACAAGCGAAAAGTCATTAGAGAGATATATCCGGGACTTACGCTGTCATCCGTGGAAATGTGACATCGTTTGATCCAAAGTCACTGATGATGCTATACTGAATGTCTCAAATCTCATGGATCAAGCGGTTCGGCGAGGGACTATCCAGACGAATCTCAATAGCAACACTGCCACCAACAACACCAACTACCATAACAACAACAACCATGCCGACAACAATAACAACCGAAACAACAACAACAAACGACAATGGGGTAACAACCAAGGAAACATTACCAACAACCAAAACCGCAACACCACCCATCACAATCAACATAATCAAAGGCAAGAAAATGCCAGAACCTATGCCGCTACTGTCCCAGCAGTAGGCAGAGGATATGCTGGATCCTACCCATATTGTAGTCAGTGCAAAGCCCATCACTTGGGTCCTTGCAAATGCAATAAATGCCAAAAAGTGGGACATCATGCTAAGGATTGTAGGGGCAAGGTTATAGCTACCGGAAGCAATACACAACCAATACTTACATGCTTCGGGTGTGGGGAAAAAGGGAACTACATGAGCGATTGCCCTCAAAACCGTGGCCAACAAGGCGGAGGTGCTCGTGGTAGAGCCTATGTTATGGGCAACGGTGAACCTCAACAAGACCCGAACGTAGTCACTGGGACGTTTTCACTCAATAACCATCTTGTTAAAGTCTTATTCAATTCCGGTGCTGATATGAGCATTATATCTTCCAAAATTGCACCTTTACTTAATATTGCATCAACCACTAAGGATACTCACTATAGTATTGAGTTAGCCAATGGAAACTTAGTGAACACCAATACTGTACTCCAAAACTGTACCCTCAACCTTTTAGATCACCCATTCAGCATCAATCTCATGCCAATCGAACTTGGAAGTTTCAATGTTGTTATTGGCATGGATTGGTTGTCAAAGCGTCGAGCTAACATCATCTGTGGCGAAAAAGTTGTTCACATTCCTTGTAACAATGAAACTTTGGTCATTCGTGGTGATCGAAGTGGAACTCGCTTAAACATCATCTCATATATGAAAACCATGAAGTACATTGAAAAAGGATGTTATGCATTTCTAGCTCATGTTACCTAGAAGGAATCCAAAGAAAAACGACTTGAAGACGTTCCTATCGCTTGTGGATTTTCTGAAGTTTTCCCTGAAGACTTACCCGGACTTCCACCATCCCGCCAAGTAGAGTTTCAAATTGATTTAGTGCGGGAGGCGGCGCGGTGGCCGCGCACCCTATAGACGGCACCATCCGAGATGCAAGAATTGGCAAATCAACTACAAGAACTTTCGGACAAGGGGTTTATCCGACCTAGTCCCTCACCTTTTTGAAGGAGCATCACCATCAAGTAACAATTAAATCACGAGTATGTGATTTCTCCAATGGGGGGAGACTGTAATCACCTGCATTATCAGGCTACTTTTCATTTTCGAGAATTTACTATTCACTTTTAATATTCACATTTACTATTCATTTTCACTATTCATCCGAAAATTTTTTATTTCACATTCTCGTAAGATAAATTATTTTGGTAATATCATGAGAATTCGATAATCGTTAGATCATCTTCGCAAAAGTTATTAAGAAAACATCGTGATAAAGTTTCATTTTGACGGTCCATCGTTTAAACATCACGCATAACGAAAAATCAACTCGATAATTTTCCTAACATCGGATAAATTCTTAGATCACTCATGATTAATTTGAGAATTTTTGATTTATTTTATGTTACCAAATAAGCCTCACATGAAAATCTAAACTTACGTTTTAAACAATTCTACTTACATCCAGACTTAACGATTCCTACACAGTGTTTCTAATATGTTTTTGACACTTTTACATTTTTTGGAAAATTCAAACATATTTCCTCCCTCCTTTGACCATAAAGGAATTAACCTTGTACGTTCTACATTTTTGCATAAACCGCGTAACTTTTAATCTTCACAAATAACTGTTAAGTTGTCCCGCGTATGACGAAAACCACAGTTTAACATCTCATATCACTTCTAGACTAATTTTATTCTACTCTAAATAAATTCACGGTCGTTTCCCTGAAATTTCGTTCTTTTCAGATAAGCTGCAATTCTGCGTTTTTGACCGTATTTCGGCTTTAGCGGCGTTTTGCACCCAATGAGACTTATCACTCATTTTATATTTTAGATGAAGTATAATGATAAGTCTCATCATTCCTGCAAGTTTTGTATTTTTACGATACCCAGTTTTACGTTTTATGGCTTAACGACTTACGGTTGGCATTTAACGGAACCAAAACTTACTCTAAACTCAAGATATTATCAAAACTTATCATCTAAGCCACCTAGAAACATTGAGACCGACCTAAGGGGGGGAGTCATCATATTGGTGGCTTAATCCTAACCGTGGTTCATTTTGATCATTACAAATGTCCTAACTTAACCATGGTTAATATTTAACCCAATATATGGTTAACCAAACTTACCCTCCTATAAATAGAAAGTGAATGACTTCCTAAAAACCCTAAAACTCTTCTCTTAGTTTTTCATAACTTAAAACATACATATCTTCCATAATTTGTTCCATAAACTCCAAGTTTATGCAAAGAAGTTCCAAAGATCAAGCTACTTCATCAAATCTCTAGCAAGTTTAAGTGATCTTCTTGAGTTTAAATCCACTCAAGTCACTTAGTAATTCATCACCAACTCTTCAAAGTTTTCAAGGGTGCCAAGGTGTGGAAAGCTAGCTAAATCCGAAGTCTTACGCGATCAATCAAAGTCCTATCCTTACTAAGTTACTCCTTTCTTATTGAAAGCCAAAGTTGTAAGCAACTTATCACCAGCATCATCTCATCTTTATTATTCATAATCTTAACTATTTCATTCTATATAAATAGTTACTATGTTGATACATGATGTACATATACTCAATCACTTGTTTTAATTCACATATTGTCATAAAAGTAACAAACTAGTAAACTAGTCATATTCTACACATGTGAGACCATTAAAATCAATAACATATGGACTTTCTAACTTACATAATATGGTAGACAAGATAAAAAGGTAAACATAGCAATTTGAATCAACCGAAACGGACAAACGAGTCAAAAGTTATAGCCAAAAGAAGTTAGCAAAAACCAAAGCGAAGCGCCAATAGCTTTGTCATTTGAGTTCTGCGTTTTAAAAATGGTACTTCTGGTCCGAATCATCAAAAAGTTAAAACACGAAAGTTGTCCGGAACGACGTTTTCCTTCAATACCAATGAAGCTTGGACCTTGAAAATGCTTAAACATGCCATAAATCTTTCAAAAACAGAAACTGCCCTATATTTAAGTTTCACAACTATACTTTTGTCGCAACTACAAGCAAACCAAGAGGCCTAATGGCCATAAGCCAAGACCACGGCTACGGCTAAGGTCAAAGCTAAGTCTCAAGACCATGGTAGTCAAGACCAAAGTCACGGCAAGGCCATGGCTAAAGCCTTAAGGCTTGTTTACCCAAGACCGTTAACTAAGGTAATCATATTTATGAAACGACGAGAACTTGTAAAAACATGATAAACTTATTTATATAACAATCTTCACTCAAAACATATGTTGTATCTACTAAGTGCTACAATAGTAGGGAGCTTCATGTGAGGGGTTCATTTGAGTAAACCGTATCGACGAGTTGCTGGATTTACGATTTAAAGTGTCCTAGCTCCTCGAACGTTTACTGCATGACCTCTGAATTATGATGGCCCGAACGGTAGCACGATATCTATAAACTAAATATGTTTTCACATATTAAAGATCTTATTATAAACATCAAATGATAATTGACTACATCATGATCAACATAGGAATATATATAGGATGGTTTATGTTTCCTTAAACATTATTCCAAACTTAAGTTGCAACATTTCATTTTTAGGTTGCACGTAGAAGTTTTCCGACTTATACATCACATCCATTAAGCACTTAATATCATCAACTCTCGGTGAGTTCATAGCCCCACTTTCTATTACTTAATTGTTTTACAAACCCTTGGGGGAGATACATGCTTTATTTTAAACCGAACACATTGATTTCAAACTATACGCTTATCTGATTGTTTTATTGTCACTAAGCAACCATCATTAACAAACAAAAGCGGGCTCAAGTATCACAACGTATTGAGGCAGCCGTATCAAACAAAAGCGGGCTCAAGTATTATATACTTGAGGCAGCCGTATCGTGCAATAATATCTGTTTTGTTTTCAAAATCTTGGTGTGAGTCAAATTAACTCACACTACCAACATAATGTGTTCAACCATCAAACAAACTCTATGAATTTCACTCAACCTTTATGTTGACAGTTTTAAGCATGTATTTCAGGTCCATAATGTCGGAAGCTGGCATGGAAGGGCAAGATCAAGAAGGCTATATATATAAATAATTTATCATTCACAAAACATCAAAAACTTTATATTGATGTGTTTTGTAATCAATGGAACAAACTGGGACCTATTTTGTAAACTCTGATATATTAGAATGATAAAGCCTTTTTAAAACGACTCCTTTAGAGATCGTTTTCTATTATTATGACTGTTGTGCCATCAAGTAATACCCAGTTTGAATTCCGCTGCATATCATGAAATTGGGGGTGTTACAGTTTTCGATTTGGTGTGAACAAGGTTCTGTGTAAGGTTGCTGACCCTGTTATTATTTCTTAGGTTAGGGTTTCGTTCGCACGGGTCGTGGCTTGGGTCGTACTGTATGAATGCCCGTATCTTGACGGGGTACCCAGATACGAATTGTGGTTGCAGCCATGGCGGGTGTTTAGTACTATGCGATTGTTTGCGGTCCTATTCATTTGTTATCTGTGAAGGCAGTGATGATCTTATTTTGTATTTAGTTTCTTTCGGAAAACAATGGAACGCGGCCTGTAATTTGGTGAGGTAACCACACATGGATTGTAGTTGCAGCCATGGGGGGTTCGTCGTTCTGTTTTTATATTTGCAGCTCTGAGCCTTATTTTTGTTTGTATCTCTACTAAGGCAATGATTTGTGCATTTATCTTTTTTCGGGAGACAGTTTGCCGAGGCCCGTATGATGGCGAGGTAGCCACACATGGATTGTGGTTGCAGCCATGACGAGTGCTTGGTACTGCTTGAATATTTGCAAGTCTGAGCCTTATTTGTCGTAAACTTTGAGACAGCAAGACTCATATCAGTAAAGTTGTTGACGTTCTTACGGTTTGGTTGCATTTTGTTGTTGTGTCTTAGATTGTTGGAGGTCTCGCATGCAATGTTTTAGTTGTGCTCTTCCTTACTTGTATCTTAACTTGGTCGCATGTTTGTGTCTGGAGTACGGATGGTCGTTTTCGATTTAGTTACCTTGAAGGTTCTTTATGAGATTGCGATTGTTGCTGTTTCTTAGATTGCTGGTAGTGTTGTACGCGATGTTTTAGTTGTGCTCTTCCTTACATGTGTCTTAACTTGGTTTGTGTGTGGAGTATGGATGGTCGTTTTCGATTTAGTTACCTTCAAGGTTCTTTGTGAGGTTGCGGAGCCTGTTATTGTTAGATCGTTGTAGGTACCTTGCCTTTTTCGTTGATGTAATAGTTTGTCTGAATTATATGTGTTAGTTTTGTTTGGTGTGAACAAGGTTATGTATAAGGTTGCTGACCCTGTTATTATTTCTTAGGTTAGGATATCGTTCGCAGGGACCGTGGCTTTTGGGTCATATTGTACGAAGGCCCGTATCTTGGCGAGGTACCCACATACGAATTGTGGTTGCAGCCATGGCGGGTGTTTAGTACTAAATAATTGTTTGCAGTCCTATTCATTTGTTATTTGTGAAGGCAGTGATGATCTTATTTTGTATTTAGTTTCTTTCGGAAAAACAATGGAACGCTGCTTGTAATTTGGCGAGGTAACCACACATGGATTGTGGTCGCAGCCATGGGGGGTTCGTCGTTCTGTTTTTATATTTGCAGCTCTGAGCCTTATTTTTGTTTGTCTCTCTACTAAGGCAATGATTTGTGCATTTATCTTTTTTCTGGAGACAGTTTGCCTAGACCCGTATGTTGGCGAGGTAGCCACACATGGATTGTGGTTGCAGCCATGACGAGTGCTTGGTACTGCTTTAATATTTGCAAGTTTGAGCCTTATTTGTCGCAAACTGAAGCCCCCGACCATGAGTTGGGAAAGAATTTTAAAAACCCACCGACAACGGGGATTAAGATTTATAGATAATTATGTATAAATATCTTATAATAGAGATTAGACTCTCTCTTTTATTAAATTTTTAAAATTTCCAAATATAGAATTTAAGCAAATATATATATTAATGCTTTATGTACAATTAATTTATGCGCAACCATTTATATTAAACATATGCAATTAATACTCATCTTAAATCACCCCTTTACTCAAAAACACAACCATTTTATCACATGGTACAATCTAATCAAGCTACTAACAATCTATTATTAAAATCCAATAACCCAAGCACTTAAAACACGAGCATAAAAACACAACATACACAACTTAAAAGACCAGCATTGTTAAAATTAACCAAATATAAAATTCTTACAATTTATAGAGTTGTTGTAACGTAAAACATAAAATTAAAATATATTCATCGCCGCAAATTTTATTATAAGGTACCCGCCGTCGCATCGCGCGGGTACCCTGCTATACTATACAAAATATGATGCGGGTCCATTGATGGGAGGGGTTGGTATTGTCTTATTTGGACATATCTTTCCCTAATTATATGAATTTGCATCGTTTTGCCGTCTTAATATTAATATATTTACTTTAATAAAATATCAGATTCATTATCAATAAGAAGATTTTTGAATACTACTTGAAAGAGTTTTAAATTCAACATATGTTTATCTAGTGTGATTTAAAATTCTTGGTGGAGTACTCTTCACTCGTTAAATAAACTAGACGAATACTTACGTAAAGCGATGGTATATAATGGCAAATAGTTATGCGTACGAATTTGTTGTTTTAGTGTGACCCTTAATACAACACTTACGAGTTTAATTTATAGTTATTGTAAAAAATAAATAAATAATAAATAAATAAATAAAATTATGAGTTATAAACGAAAATTGATAAAAATTTATCGATTAAACATTTAAACTATTAATTTAGTTTAGTGGTATCCTCTTATTCGGCATATCTTTCCCTAATTTATATGAATTTGCATAGTCTTGTCGTCTTAATATTACTTTAATAAAATATCAGATTCATTATCAATATGAAGTTTTTTGGATACTAATTGAGAGAGTTTTAAATTCAACATATGTTTATTGTTTGTTATTTAAAATTAAGTAGTGAGTACTATTCACTCGTTAAATAAACTAGACGAATATTCATGCAAAACGACGGTATATAATGACAAATAGTTATACAAACTTGTGGTTTTAATGTAACCCTTAATGCAACACTTATGGGTTTAATTTGTAGTTGTTGTGAGAAAAAAACTATGAGTTATAAACAAAAATGATAAAAATTTGTGGATTAAACAATACTTAAACTATTAATTTAGTGGTTGATTTTATTACTATTTTTAAGTTTTTTAAGTTTCAAGATTTGAAAGAAGTCATCCACCTTTTATATATAATATAGATAAGTGGATTCTTATGCTAAGTATGTTTGGCAAAATTAAATCATTGTTAGAATTATCTATAAATCTTAATCCGCGTTGTCGGTGGGGTTTCAAAATGTTTTCCCAACCCATGGACGGTGGTTTTGGCTGGCGTATTTTACCTTTTCACATGTTTCGGGCTATTTGGGTGCGGTCCATTTTACCTCATGGTCTTTTTTATTTGATAGACGGTTCGGTGGTTATCTTGAAACCTTTCTTCACCAGGGAGGAAAAATGGTCGGTGCTCAGATCTCATATGATCTTAGGGTTTCGGGCCATAATCTTGGCGAGGTACCCACATACGAACGGTGGTTGCAGCCATGGCGGGTGCTTAGTATAAAGGGAGTGATGATCTTATTATCTGTAAACCTTAATCCACGTTGTTGGTGGGGTTTTAAAATTTTTTCCCGACCCATGATCGGTGGCTTCCACTAAGCCGGCCCTTTTTATCTCATGGCCTTTTGTCAATTTATTGGTGTTATTTGCCAGACGATTCGATGCTTATCTCATTACACAATTTTTGAAACCTTTGTTCAGCTATGAGGAAAACTGGTACGTGCTCGGATCTCATATGTTCTTACGGTTTGGTTGCATTTTGTTGTTGTTTCTTAGATTGTTGGTGGTCTCGCATGCAATGTTTTAGTTGTGCTCTTCCTTACTTGTGTCTTAACTTGGTTGCATTTTTGTGTGTGGAGTACGAATGGTCGTTTTCGATTTGGTGTGAACAAGGTTCTGTGTAAGGTTGCTGACCCTGTTATTATTTCATAGGTTGGGGTTTCGTTCGCATGGGTCGTGGCTTGGGTCATATTGTATGAACGCCCGTATCTTGACGGGGTACCCAGATACGAATTGTGGTTGCAGCCATGGCGGGTGTTTAGTACTATGTGATTGTTTGCGGTCCTATTCATTTGTTATCTGTGAAGGCAGTGATGATCTTATTTTGTATTTAGTTTCTTTCGGAAAACCAATGGAACGCGGCCTGTAATTTGGCGAGGTAACCACACATGGATTGTAGTTGCAGCCATGGGGGGTTCGTCGTTCTGTTTTTATATTTGCAGCTCTGAGCCTTATTTTTGTTTGTATCTCTACTAAGGCAATGATTTTTGCATTTATCTTTTTTCGGGAGATAGTTTGCCGAGACCCGTATGTTGGCGAGGTAGCCACACATGGATTGTGGTTGGAGCCATGACGAGTGCTTGGTACTGCTTGAATATTTGCAAGTCTGAGCCTTATTTGTCGTAAACTTTGAGAAAGCAAGACTCATATCAGTAAAGTTGTTGACGTTCTTACGGTTTGGTTGCATTTTGTTGTTGTTTCTTAGATTGTTGGTGGTCTCGCATGCAATGTTTTAGTTGTGCTCTTCCTTACTTGTGTCTTAATTGGTCGCATGTTTGTGTCTGGAGTACGGATGGTCGTTTTCGATTTAGTTACCTTGAAGGTTCTTTATGAGGTTGAGATTGTTGCTGTTTCTTAGATTGCTGGTAGTGTTGTACGCGATGTTTTAGTTGTGCTCTTCCTTACCTGTGTCTTAACTTGGTTTGTGTGTGGAGTATGGATGGTCGCTTTCGATTTAGTTACCTTCAAGGTTCTTTGTGAGGTTGCGGAGCCTGTTATTGTTTGATCGTTGTAGGTACCTTGCCTTTTTCGTTGATGTAATAGTTTGTCTGAATTATATGTGTTAGTTTTGTTTGGTGTGAACAAGGTTCTGTATAAGGTTGCTGACCCTGTTATTAATTCTTAGGTTAGGTTATCGTTCGCAGGGACCGTGGCTTTTGGGTCATATTGTACGAAGGCCCGTATCTTGGCGAGGTACCCACATACGAATTGTGGTTGCAACCATGGCGGGTGTTTAGTACTATGTAATTGTTTGCAGTCCTATTCATTTGTTATCTGTGAAGGCAGTGATGATCTTATTTTGTATTTAGTTTCTTTCGGAAAAACAATGGAACGCTGCTTGTAATTTGGCGAGGTAACCACACATGGATTGTGGTCGCAGCCATGGGGGGTTCGTCGTTGCTTTTATATTTGCGACTCGAGCCTTATTTTGTTTGTCTCTACTAAGGCAATGATTTGTGCATTTATCTTTTTGGAGACAGTTTGCCTAGACCCGTATGTTGGCGAGGTAGCCACACATGGATTGTGGTTGCAGCCATGACGGGTGCTTGGTACTGCTTTAATATTTGCAAGTCTGAGCCTTATTTGTCGCAAACTGAAGCCCCCGACCATGAGTTGGGAAAGAATTTTAAAAACCCACCTACAACGGGGATTTAGATTTATAGATAACTATGTATAAATATCTTATAATAGAGATTAGACTCTCTCTTTTATTAAATTTTTAAAATTTCCAAATATAGAATTTAGCAAATATATATATTAATGCTTTATGTACAATTAATTTATGCGCAACCATTTATATTAAACATATGCAATTAATACTCATCTTAAATCACCCATTTACTCAAAAACACAACCATTTTATCACATGGTACAATCTAATCAAGCTACTAACAATCTATTATTAAAATCCAATAACCCAAGCACTTAAAACACGAGCATAAAAACATAACATACACAACTTAAAAGACGAGCATTGTTAAAATTAATCAAATATAAAATTCTTACAATTTATAGAGTTGTTGTAACGTAAAACATAAAATTAAAATATATTCATCGCTGCAAATTTTATTATAAGGTACCATAGTCGCATCGCATGGTCTGTTATATACTATAGAAAATATGATGCGGGTCCATTGATGGGAGGGGTTGGTATAGTCTTATTTGGACATATCTTTCCCTAATTATATGAATTTACATAGTTTTGCCGTCTTAATATTAATATATTTACTTTAATAAAATATCAGATTCATTATCAATAAGAAGATTTTTGAATACTACTTGAAAGAGTTTTAAATTCAACATATGTTTATCTAGTGTGATTTAAAATTCTTGGTGGAGTACTCTTCACTCGTTAAATAAACTAGACGAATACTTACGTAAAGCAATGGTATATAATGGCAAATAGTTATGCGTACGAATTTGTGGTTTTAGTGTGACCCTTAATACAACACTTACGAGTTTAATTTATAGTTATTGTAAAAAATAAATAAATAATAAATAAATAAATAAAATTATGAGTTATAAACGAAAATTGATAAAAATTTATCGATAAAACATTTAAACTATTAATTTAGTTTAGTGGTATCCTCTTATTCGGCATATCTTTCCCTAATTTATATGAATTTGCATAGTCTTGTCGTCTTAATATTACTTTAATAAAATATCAGATTCATTATCAATATGAAGTTTTTTGGATACTACTTGAGAGAGTTTTAAATTCAACATATGTTTATTGTTTGTTATTTAAAATTCGTAGTGGAGTACTCTTCACTCGTTAAATAAACTAGACGAATATTCATGCAAAACGACGGTATATGACGGCAAATAGTTATACAAACTTGTGGTTTTAATGTAACCCTTAATGCAACACTTATGGGTTTAATTTGTGGATTAAACAATATTTAAACTATTAATTTAGTGGTTGATTTTATTACTATTTAAACTATTAATTGGGAAAGAATTTTGAAACCCCATTAACAACGGGGATTAAGATTTATAGATAATTATGTATAAATAAAGATGCTATTGGTAAGAATAGCAGCGGCAGTGGTGATAATTTTTTCGGTTCTGGATGAGCAGACAAGAGTATTTTCTTTAGGTACATCGTAGTTACCGTTTATGTCAGTTTTAGGATGTATTCGTCTGTAGTTATTCTTATCATGTTTAAACGTGCTACATAATGCAGGTTCCGTAAAAGGAGTATGTTGTTAAAAGAGCGACGTTTTACTACACTGTAGGCAATGATGGGATTTGTCAGCGTTTGGTGTTTTTGTGAGTGTTTTTTTTACCAAAACCCATATCTTGGCGTGGCGACCTCACGGTTGCAGCCATGGGGTTTTGGGTACCACTTCAATAATTGCTGACCTGAGCCTTTTTAGTTGTATCACTGCCATCTGATCTCAGTCTTGCAATTCCTCGGTCTCAACTTTTCCTGATCAGAATTCGGCTAATGGATGTTGCGATCAGTATTCGGTCAAGAAAAACTAATCCTACTACTGATGTACTCGGATTGCTTTTTCTTAGTCGAATACTGATCACCGATTATGATTTCCATAATGCATCCACCACAAGGTTTGGTCTTTCATCCGACATTTCTATCTTTACGGATATAGGTATCAAGATCCAATTCAGACTTTACGTGTTTAACTGAATACTATTACTTTGGGTTGTCTCGGTTTCCTTATATGTATATCTTGGCTCGCACAAACTTTACAACTGCCTCTGAGCTAAAATGGTAATTGCCTAACAAATATATTAATGTTTTGCTATTTTAATGCAATAGCGTTACTTGGTATTGTTAATAGCTGATGTAAAAATTTTATGGTATCGTTGAATTTAGGTATTATAATGGTTTTGCAAAAAAAATAGGTAAAATAAAGGATGGTATATTATAATTTGTTTATGTAGTATCTTGCGTTCTTTATTAACGAAACTAATTACGAAATTCTGTTTTTAGGTCGTGTTGGTGCAAAAGTTTTCAACAGGTTTCGTAAGCAAATGCAGAATCAATACAACAAGTTAGCGATATTGTGTGCACAGAAGCTATAATTGACGCGCAAAAGGTTTGGCTTCTTTGCGTACTGGCTGATAATTTAAGCCTTTAAAATGGTTTTATCTTGTCGGCGCGTTTATTGTAACGCATACACGGGTCTTTCAGACACTGTTTGTTGCCTGACGACGCTATTGTACGCTTGAATTTTAACTTTCTACCAATTTAAAGGCAATGATGATAGTATGCTGACCAACGCGTATACATTTCTTTGGCCCGCATCGTGGCAGGGCAGTCACATTGAATGTGTCACTGCAGCCATGTTGGTTGGCTGGTATCGCTATTGTATACATATATCTGAGCCGCATTCGTTATTATTATTTATGTGGGGTGATTTTAATTGCCCATACGTTTGCAGTCGGTAGCGCTAGATTCATATCCAACTGAATTTTCGTGTCACTGATTGGGATCTTTCCACCCGGTAGAATATTGCAAGCTTCATTTTCTAATATTGATATGAGATGTTTAAGATATTGCCCTGTTCTAATTCACCCCTCGAAATCCTTTCGTTTTCACAACGGTCTAGCAATACGTCTGGTGCAGGCCTTTGCACAACAACCGTTGAAATAGCAAAAGGAATTCCATGGGGCGACTAGACGGGTCTCGCTATCCTAAACATCACGTCTCAACATTAGCGATTGACGCTTGAAATGTACTCCCGAGTGGAAAGACTCCACTCGGTGACGCAACAATATTCAGGTGTAACGTTGTATGCACAGAAGTTATAATTGATGCACACAAGTTATAATTCATGCACAGAAGGTTTGTCTTCTTAGCGCATTGATTGCATACAACTACCATGTATGTCTCCTCTATCAGTACGTTGTAATTCTAATATTGTGATAATAGTACTTGGAACGCCACTATCCTCATATTGTATATTTGTTTGCATCAGCTTTCAAAATCATGGATAGCTACATATTTGTAACTAAGGGTTGTCTGGAATTGCCCATATGTACGCAGTCAGAATGAGTTACATCCTACAGAACTAAATAGTCGTGTCATCGATTGGAATCTTTCCACTCGGTAGAATAGTGCAATCTTCATTTGTTGATATTGATACGGGATGTTTAAGATATTGCCCGGTTCTCATCTTCCCCTCGAATTCCTTTCGTTGTGACAATGGTCTAGCAATACGTCTGGTGCAGACCTTTGCACAAAGACTCTTGACGCAACAAAAGGAATTTGAGGCGGCGATTAGACGGGTCTCACTATCTTGACCATCGCATATCAACATCATCGACTAACGATTGAAGTATACTTCCAAGTAGAAAGATTCAACTCGATAACACAACGATATATAAGTACGGAATAAAAGGATCCTTCATAGAATACGACTTATTCGGGTACAAGCTTCGCGAACAACGAAAGATTCTTTCACCAGGTCGATGGTGATAACCTCCTTGAACATGCACGTAAGAAAGGGTTGGTAATAGATCACGCGCATCATCATCTAATAATGGTATGTTAATCTATACAGTGGATTGTAATAAAAGTCTTGCATTATAAACATCCATATGTTTCTTTCCATTTAGAGCAACATACCACTTGCGACTTGCCTCATACTGCTACAATCATCTTTACTGTTATTTAAGGTACAAATGGAGTGTGATACATTTTAGCATCGCATAAAATGTCATTGCCGGTGTTCAATCATTAGGTAATTCGGTTATGTATTTTTTTACTGATTCTAGGGTTTACCTTTTTCGGAAACTCACATGTCTTTCATTTATTACTGCCGTGAAGAGCCTTTACTACCACCTCAAGATATACAAACATGAGATAGCAAATGGTGTAGCTCAAGCTAATGAAAAAGATAACAAGGCGATAGCAGGAACCAATAGAGCACATAATTCCGCTAAGGTGGTTTCATGTAAAAACTCCATCATCTTTCGACCCAACAGTCAGCCAACAGGTCACACAAATCCTTCTGTGATATTCTTTCACTACCCATTTCCTGCTTACGATATTCAGGTTTGGAAGTTTTTACTTTTGGTTTGGCTAGATCGTACACAGCTTTGAATTGCAGATGTAGCCAATGGTGGCGACCCCACTTTCCAACTTGAACGTTTCAATCGAGTCGTCATCTTAGCGAAGACACTGAGTAAGCAAACCATGGCTTCTCAGGTTTTTAGACAGCAAGATTATTTATTTACGATGTGTGTATGTTTATAATATTGCTCCTACCGTTATTGAGGATCGTATACTTTTCGTTTAGTTGTTTATTAAATCATATTCAAATGCTTTATGTAACCATTTGAATAGCGATGATTCTTATGTATGTGAATGTGGTTGTGCAATTTTTGGTTGTCCTCTGAATCTTTGGTTTGCGATAGAAGCATCACTACTTTGCAGTTTTAGCAAAAAGTTTTTGCATTCTTTTTCGGCACTACGTCAAGCTGGTAACTTATACATAAAATTACAAAGTACCGGAAGTTTAAACACATACCGCATTTTGAATGACAGCCACGGAAAAACCACCCCCGCAACGCGGGAGGCGTCTTTACCTCGTTCGAGATGAAGATGGAGAATGAGATTAAAAAAATATAATTTTTATAAGCTACATAAAGTAATATTTGATTTTAAGAGATTATGAAAAATTATTTTTCTATAATCTTTTATAAGTTATGTCTATTTGTTAGCTTATAAAGTGTTGGTTATTAATAGTTTATCGAACCTTTTAATAGTCTATGATAGTGTAGTAGACTAACAAGTATGTGTATGTGTGCTTCCCAATTCTTTCCTAATCTAATCTTCTATTCTCTCTTACTTATCTCTAGAATCACCTAGTTCACTTATCTCTCTAAGTTTCTTTCTTTCTCCAAAACCGCGCTTCTATGATTATGATATGTGTGCTTGTGACCTAACAAGTGATATTAAGAGCCATATGATGATCTAGAGGTGTTTATCTTTCTGAAAAACCTCTTCTTTCTTCTAAAGATAACAAGTTCATATATATAGGGTAGGGTTAAAATGAAAAGTTTCTTATAATGAAAAGAATGAGAAGGCATGTGGAGGTGACATGTGTCACCTTTGCCCATGCCATGTCATGTGACATGTGTCACCCCACCCCATAAAAATATTTTTTCCGCCAAAAAAAATTTTTTTGGGCAAATTTTTTTCCTCCAAAATTTCCTTAAAATTTATTCTTGCATCACGAGTTATAAAATCGCATCACAATTATAATTGTGATGCGATGATTTATAACCTTAATGCACTAAAATCATGATTATGATGCGATGAATTTATAACCGTGATATAGTAACTTATAACCTTAATGCACTAATAAGTTTTGGTGCATCTTTATTATAAGTTCTTGCATCATAGTTAATAGTTCGATGCATAAACTATGATGCACTAAAATCAAAGTTATAACCTTAAATGCACTAAAATCATGATTGTGATGCGGTAACTTTATAACGTGATCTTGTAATTTATAACCTTAATGCACTAAAATCATAATTGTGACGCAAGAACTTATAACCTTAATGCACTAATAAGTTTTGGTGCATCTTTATTATAAGTTCTTGCATCATAGTTAATAGTTAAGTGCATCAACTATGATGCACTAAAATCAAGGTTATAACATTAATGCACTAAAATTATGATTGTGATGCGATAACTTTATAAGCGTGATGCAATAACTTTATAAGCGTGATGCGATAATTTATAACCTTAACGCTAAAATCATGATTGTGATGCAATAACTTTATAAGCGTGATGCAATAAAAAATTTGGCGGGAAAAAATTTTTTTGCCTAAAATTTTTTTTGGCGGAATTTTTTTCGGGGTGGGGGCCGGGGGTGGGTGGGGTGGGGTATGGTGATGTGGCATGATGATGTGGCAAAGGTGACACATGTCACCTCCACATGCCTTCTCATTCTTTTCATTCTAAGAAACTTTTCATAATAACCCAAACCTATATATATATATATAGTGTAACTTTATTTTCAGAACCCTGTTAAGTGCGAGAACTCCCTTTGAACCATTAGATTATTTGATCAATGGCTATAATTGAATGTGCTATTAATGTAATTAATAAAAAGATTAGGACAATATTTGCAAAGTTAAAAGGGTAATTATGGGATTTCAATAAAAAAAAAATTAAACCACATAAAATTAGGAGCAGTTACACGTTTCAATAATATCTTTACTACATAAAATAGAAAAATGGTCAACATTGGAATGTGGAAAAGTCAATATGTGGAAGAAAAACTTATCTTTGGTAACTTAGAAATTTTTACTACATACGTTTGGTAACTTACAAATTGACTTACAGAAATGTATTAGTGAAATATTTGAATAGAAGTTTTCATATTCTTGTAAGGAAATTACTAAAGGGGAATGTTCAAAATTCTGAAAGTATATATATGGTAATGATGTTTTCACCTTCTTGGCTATATAAACAACCCATTGTATAAGCAAACCCTGTATATTAAAGTCGTGAAAAAAATGGAAATGATAGATCAAAGGAATGTTGATGATTTTGAAGTTGGTTTTTCTTATATACATACCGATTGAATTATCTCAATAAGTATGTGTTCGATTTTGAATTATCTCAATACATACCGATTGTTAGAGTTGAATTATCGCATGTTACACCCGTTTGCAATTATATTTTGATCTTTTCACGTTTTATTTTGAATGTTAAACGAAACACTTGCCATAATATCGCATATCGTTAATTGTCAGCCGTTAAGAACCGCTGCCGCCAGGCGTGGGTACTCGCCTAGTCAGATAATACGGAGTATATTTTTTTTTTTCATATCAGTTTTCACGTTTCATCTTTTTCTCCACAACCCTAGCCGCCATCTGTTGATAAACAAATATTTTGGGTCACGTACATAGGCTGAGCAGGAGTCTGCTAGATTGAAGGAAGAGATCCAAACGTTGAAAAGACAATCTGTTCTTAGCAGCCATCTAGCAACTTCAATGAATGAATTAACAAAATTATCTGACCAAATTTCTGCTGATGATGCATTTAAAGGTGTTGGAATTTAATACTCATAACAATTATATATAAAACAAATAACATCATCAAAGCATGCAGCGGAAGACAATAGGAATAATATATGTAAATAATTAACCAAACAAGAAAGTGCGTACCTTTTAGCAATTCAAGAATCAAACGTTGATTAAACAAGAACCAAAACCCAAAACCCTAAATTAGGGTTTATATAAATCGACCCAACAAAGAAATCGACCACCAAGATTCACAAGCTCAAGCGTGCTTGTCCTTCGTTCTTGTACACACGTACTAATAGCGATTAGATGTGGAAAAGCTAGTTCCTTGAATCACAAATAAAACCAACACTTGTATCTTTGAGTTAAGCAAAAATCGAAAACCCTTAGGGTGAGGGAGTTCGACCGGCCACACAAAGAGGGAGAGAGGAGAGGAGAAATTAGGTTATTGGTGATCCAAGATTAAGTTATGAATGAATACAAAGGTTTGTATTTATAGGTAACTTAACTTGGTGACCAAGTTTGTATGGGTTAGGGTTTGGGAACCCATAAACGATCGGCCAAAGACCCACAAGGGGTTCTAGAACTTTCCCGACTTCTAATTTCATTCTTAGTCCTTCTAGTTAATATTTAACGACCGTTAACCAAACCTCGTTAATTATTTAACTATCGTTATGTTTTATTTTGTAACTAATAATTAATAATAATAACGTTTTATTTATATTAATTATGTACATCAATTCTCATACGTAATGTGTGCAATCCCGAAGTCTCGAGTTCGAATCCGGACATACTATTATTTAAATATCCATAAAACCTTTCAGCTCCCACTTGGATATTACTAAATATAGTAATGACATTGGTTAGTCTAGCTTTCACGCCAACACCCCGGATCAAATCGAGCATGGTCTCTGGAAAAACCATTTAATGATTCATCATTTTTACTTATCCTTTTGTTACTAATACTACATTAACTATGAATATGGATCAAGTCATTTCATAAGTTAATATTCATTTCTCGTTGTATATGATTGAACAAGATTACCAAATCATCCGAGCGTATTCGGATAGATCTTGGGTATGGCCATACAAACATCTTGTCAACCCTACGAGGGGCCCAAATATAGTATTATGCTTTGAAACAAATTCAAATGAACAAATTCTCTTGACTACAAACATAACTCATGAATTTTGCAACACTTCCGAAAATAGCCCTTATAACTACGATTCACGGATAGCGTTAGACTATCTTACACAAATGCACTACATTCATATCGCTTATCGGTATCTCAAGTCCGAGGATAAACACTTCATGATATACTTAATGACAAAAATCCAAAAGTATCATCATGTAAAGTTGGGATGAGTCCTATATTCAATTCATTGAATATCATGTGAATCTGGTATGTCCCACGCATCAATATACTTTAAAAGTATATTCTATCAAAACTTCAGTTGTCTTAATTCAATGACATTCCCACATCATTGATTGACAAGCGACTATTTAGAATAACATAAGTTATTCACGGATTAAACATGCAAATATAGGATATAATATTAAGAAAATGAAAAATAAACATAAACAACTATTTTATTTCATTAAAGTAATATTTGTTCACAACATCCTTTATCCAAATACTAATCACGGATGCATGAAACTACTAGCTAAGCGAGTCCTATCCCATCGGCATGGTCGATAAGTTTATCTTTTGGCAAAGGCTTCGTAAAGGGATCGCCTAGATTATTATCTGTATGAACTTTGAGTAGATTGATTTCACCTATGTCGACTTGTTCTCGAACATAGTGATATCGACGAGGAAAACGTCTGCGCCCTTCATGACTCGGGCTCATTGGCAAATGTTATTGCAGCGAGTTGTCTGAATACACATTTAAAGGTAATTCGATTGAGGGCATTACTCCGAGTCCGAAATGAATTTTCTAATCAACGACTTCCATCGCGACTTGAAGCGACTATGTACTCAACACAAATGACATCGCAACTGTTGTTTGCTTCTTGCTCTTCGATCAATCTGCTCCTCCATTAATGACAAAGACATAACCCGTACGAGACTTCAGATCATCTTTATCGGTTTGGAATGATGCATCGCAAAACACAGTAACATCAAGTTACGCATCTGGATTTCCTCCATACACTAGAAACATATCTTTAGTAGCCCTTAGATACTTAAGAATGTTCTTAACGACTGCCGATGTTTCACACAGGTTACATTGATACCACCGGTAATGTTACGTGCAAAGCGCCACATCGGGCCTTGTACATCTCACGATACATGATAGATCCTACACCAAAGCATAAGGAACTTTCCTCATGTATTCCACCTCGGCAGTGTTGACACGCATAGTTTATTACTTAAGCCATGTTCAACTTGCATCGGCAAATATCCCTTCTTGGAATTTTGCATACTAAATCTCTTGATATTTTATCAATGTAAGCACTTTGGCTTAGTCAATTAACCGCCTTGATCTATCTCGGTAGATCTTGATTCCCAGAATAAATCTTGCTTCCCTAAGTCCTTCATAGAAAAGCACTCTCAAGATAAGACTTTACATCTTGCATACTTGGAATGTCTTTTCCCATGATCAATATGTCATCAACATATAAGACAAGGAAAATAACATTACTCCCACTAGCTTTGTGATACACATGGCTCATCAAGATTTTGAGTGAAACCAAATTTCTTGATTTCTTCATCAAACTTCTTGTTCCATTGCCTTGATGCTTGCTTCAACCCATAAATGGATCTTTGAAGTTTGCATACACGCCGAAACTTTGGATTCACAAACCCTTCAGTTGCACCATATAGATGTCCTCATCTGGCGGCCGTTTAAGAGGCGGTTTGACATCCATTTGCCATATCTCATAGTCATAGTGCGCGACTATGGCTATAAGAATCTAATAGCTCTAATATGCGCTACAGGAGAAAATGTCTCCTCGTAGTTGATGAGTGTGTAAATACTCATCATTTTGTACCAAATAAAATGCAAAATCATCGAAAACACTCGAAACACATCAAAATGATCAAAATATCACAAATCGGTGTTTTATGTGTTTTAAATGCAAAATATCAAAATCGGATGAAAAACATATCAAATTTGCAAAAATTGCGTTTTAGTCCCCAGTTTTAAAAGTTGTCAAAAGCAGTCCACAGCGCATAATTTCAAAGTAAAATCACCAAGGTCCTTTTTAAAGCATAACTTGTCAAATTTAGTCCTTTGGTGAAAAATATCAAAAGTTTGAGAATTTACAAAATTAGTCCTTGAGTTTGAAATTTGGCGATAGGCCCTGGAAAATTGGAATATGATGAAATTGGTCCTCATACTTTTGAAGCTTGTCAGTATTAGTCCTTGGAATATCTTTGATGAGTTGGCAGCTATGGTCCCTCAATTTTTCAGAATTTCACATTTAGTCCTTGTGTTTTATAACTCTTTAAACCTTTTTGGACCCTTGAGCTATTTTGGACCCCTGTCACAACCTTTTTGACCCTGCCTATATTAGCTTGGTCAGTCAACAGAAGTCAAACAAACCACCCTTTGGCGCCAAACTCTTCTCCTCCCCACTTGATCTCTGAAATCACCCTGCTACACTCAACCAAACCCTCACCTTATCTTCTTCCCTGTCCCCCCACATCTCCTACAATCCAAAATCATTAATTCATTCCTCACCAAACACTCAATCTCACATAGCTGTTAAACCTAATTTTCCCGCCAAAACACATGAAGGGCCAAGATTACTCAAAAATGATCCAAGAGTCAAGATTTATGGTGGGATTTATCAGAGAAGAGAGAGAGAAGCAGTGGGACTATAAAAAAGGAAGAGTGATGCAAGAAACAAGGGTAGTTTTAGTTTTACTTTTCCTTCAATGTCGTTTTTAATTTTTATGTTTTAATTAAGTTCCAAATTTGTACTTTTAATCTTCCTTGTACTGAATTAAAGTTTTTAAGTCTATTGTAATCCATTCTCAGTATCAATTCAAAGTTTATCCAAGTTTTCTAGTTTTTAAGCTTACTTTTATTTATGCAGTTTAAATGATCTTAAAGCCAAGCTTCAATAAGCTTCAGTATAACTCCATTGAGCTAACTAAAGCTGTGTGTAGCTTTTAGTGAGCTCAATTCTAAGTTTTAAGCATATTTGGTAACTGGTCAACGAAAGTCAACCATGGTTCAAATTGGTGTTGAAATGAAAAAAGTTGATATTGAAGCTGAATTTGGGTTTAATTTAAAGTTGTGTGTTGGTTAACTTCTGCTATAATGCTCAAAAACAGCTGGACCTTTGTAAGCTTCTGTCCCATTGAAACCATGAGCAAAGCATAATGGCTAGGATCTTATGTGAGTATCAATTTCTTTGATCTGTTTAAATCCATATTGACTTGTTAGTAAGTTTCAATGCTGTTGACATTAGCATTTCTTAGCTTAATATCATTAGTGCAATTGCTCTTTTCATTTCTATGCATAAATTTCTTTGTCATTGATTACTACATTACCATTTGAGCATCATTAGTTTGAATAGGATAGAATTAGGATTAGCGAGAGTTAATTTAGCGATGAGGTTTATATATAATCTAGATAGAGTGGTCTCAAGGATTGTAACAAGGATTCGAGTTGTTAGGAGTACACTACGATCACTAAACCGGTGTTTGGGACGGTGGATTTGCTGAGTTTTAGGTTAGTTTATTAGGTGAGCTTTGTTGATTTGGAGTAACTTGAGTTTATCACACTTACTTAGGCCATAAGTCTGCATTGAAAGTTGCTCAAAGTCAAACTTTTTTTGAATCTGCTCTCATCTTCAATTCTGTTGGAATCAGTATAGCTTGTTAAGCACATAGGTCTAGGATCAGATAAAGTAGCTTTCTTTAGTGTCATCACATCATTTTACATCCAAATCAGTCCCTCATTTGCATTTGAATCTCATTTTAGTCAATCTTCACATTGTTCTTAATAAGTCAAATCTGTCAAATAAATCAGAGTTTTACAAAACTTGCAGCATATGCACAGTTGTCAATTCAGCTAGTTAGGGCCTGATTTTTGGTCCATTTGTAGTTTGTCAGGTGGTATTCAAGACCCCATATCTGTTTTGCTTTCAAGCTTTTCTGATTAGCTTATAAATAAGCTCAAACATAGGTACCTCTTTACATTTACGCATCGGTTCGTGACCACATCAACTTTTGCCATTTTGCTTGATCCCTAGTTTCTTCATTATAAGTCCTTAGGGCTGAAACTTTGGGTTTATGATCTCTGCTAGGTAGTATTGAAACCCACGGTATTGGTTTTCCTTTTAGCTTATCGATAGCGATTAAGAGCGACTCAACGGTAGGGCCATTTAGCTTATTTGCTCTAATATCGGTTTGCTTAAATCATAAGTAGAATGCTATTTAGGTTTTAGGAGTAGGTGCATAAGGTTGCTTTAGAGTAGTTTAACTATCATTTAGCTTAAGTATCGGTTTGGTGCCCTTTAGAGCTTATTAGCTTATTTTTAGAGTAGCTTATTTAGAACAGTTACATTGCGACCTTCATATCTTCCACATAGAGCCTAGTTTTTATATTTTTCCTGCTTTAGAATTACATTTTAGATTTTCCTGAAATTTTCATAATTTTTAGACCTTTGTTTGCTATTTTCTAGATTAAATTCGGTTTTAATCATTTTAAATTAGCTTTAATTGCATTTAATTCGAAAAAGTTCCAAAAATAATTTTTCATTTTATTAAGTTAAGATATATATAAAAGCCAAAAACATATTTTTCCATATTTTTCTTAGTTAAATTTGTATTTTTAAATATTTTAATTAGTTTTAATAGTTTAAAATTCATAGAAAATAGAAAAATAATCGAAAAAATACAAAAATAGTTTTGAAAATTCTAGTTTGTTATTTTAGACTTTTCCAAGTCTTAATTTTATTTTTCTAGCTTTATTTCCTAATTTCTTGTATTTTAGATAAATATTAAATAGTTAAAATAGTTTTTAATTAATAATAATTAATTAATTAGTTGTAAAAATAATTTTCTTTTTCTATAAATTTTCTTTTATCATTAGGATTGTAAAACTGTATTTTTTCATATTTTTAGGATTTATCTTGTGTAATTTTCACGTTTTTATTTGTACGTTTACGTAATTTTAATTTAAACGTAAGTTTTTAGTTTCAAGTTTTAAACGTTCATCATTTTAAATATAGTGATAGCGTTTATTTAATAGATTTTATCTTTTTAACCTTTCTTTAATTTGCATTTAAGCCGTTGTAATTTGTTGGCTTTTTCCGTAGTCATAATCACATTCCTAATCCTTTTTCCGTTCAAATCTCGCGATCACTAAACGTTTGATAATCCATTGCATAGCTCATTTGGGACATAACGACCGGAAACACTATACTCCTCGGATCTTCATTGCATCCGTGCTTAAGGCATTTTAAGGTTTCTTACGCTTGCGTGAGAGAACTTGATGGTTTCTTGTGATCGATGAGTCTACCCATAGGTTTGAGTATAACCTTGAGCTACAAGGCGAGCTTTATAGGTGTGTGCATTGCCATCCATGTCGATCTTTATCTTAAAGAGCCACTTACTTCCAACTACCTTAGCATTTGGAGTAAATCAACCTCTATCCGGACTTCGTTATCTTTCATGGATTGCATTTCCCATTCATTGCAACTCACCATTTTCCTTTTCGGGACTCATCATGGCGACTTTATAGTTAGCGGGTTCACCAAGATCCCTAACATATTTTCCTCGGCTTCTACGTTGAGACATAGGCGCTCAGTGCACGCGTAGCCCTTGCGGATCTACGAATGGGAACCACTTCAATCTCGGGTGGGACGCCCGGACTTTCGGGTTCTACTTGTGGTTGGCTAGTGTTTTCGAGAAGGTGTTGTATCTTCTTGATCATCTTCCGGATCATATACTCTCCCATTGAATTCATGAGATATGAGATCCTTTTCAAGAAAGTCTCCATACCTAGCAACAATTACTTTGTTTTCGGTGGAAAGTAGAAGTAGTAACCCATCATTTCCTTTGGGTATCCTACGAAGACACACTTAACGATCTTTGTTGCGACTTATCGGTGAGTCACGTTTAACAAACGCCTCACAACCCGGACCTTTAAGTAAGACAAGTTGGGAGGTTTCCCATACCACACTTCATAAGGAGTCTTATCAACCTTCTTAGTTTGAACCATATTCAATATCGCGAGCGGTTTCTAAAGCATAATCCCAAAAGGATAAGGAAGAGTTGTAAGATTAAACATCGATCGCACCATGTCTAGCAATGTACGATTCCTTCTCTCGGATACACCATTTTGTTTTGGAGTATATGGAGATGTGAGTTCTTGGACAATACCACACTCGACTAGATAATCTTTAAACTCTTGGCTTAAATATTCACCACCTCTATCGGATCGAAGAGCTTTAATCTTCTTTCCTAGTTGCGGTTCTACTTCACTCTTAAAAACCTTAAATGTTTCAAAGACTTCATGTTTATGTTTAAGTAAATAAACATAACCATAACGATTGAAATCATCGGTAAAGGTTAAGAAGTAGCTAGCACCCTTTCTTGACACATGTCTTAGTGGTCCACATACGTCGGTATGTATCACACCAAGAAGATCGAAGCCCTTTCTAAACTATTTGTAAAAGGTTTCTTGGTCATCTTCCCGGATATGCAAGATTCGCATTTATCAAATGATTCATCATTGATGTCTTGCAAAAGCCCATCGTGTTGCAAATTGTTGCATGCGTTTCTTGCGTATATGGGCAAGTCTACAATGCCAAAGAAATGAAGAATCCAAATCACCTTTGATTCTTTTATTATTGATGCTAAAGACAAAATTATTTTTATCAATTACATTATCATGCAAATCAATTTCAAACACACCATTTACTGGAATAACATTAAAGTAAAAAACATCATTTAAAGAAACATAAATTCCATAATCAGTAAATGTATGAATGAAACCAATATCTTTTAACAAGGAAGCGAAACAACACCCTAACAATGGAAGGTGCGTAATGACAATCGTTTAATGGCGGTACTAAACCCGAAGGTAAAACTAAATCAAGCGTGCCTATAGCTTCAACGATTGCATGTGCTCCATTACCCACGTGCGGTATTGCGTCCATAGGCAAGCTTCCTTGCTCCTCTAAGTCCCTCGATTGTATTACATATGTGAATACCACATCGATATCATATACCGAATTTATTTTATGAGGAAAAGCAAATAATTCTATCATCAAAAGAGTACACAATGCGGCCACGGTGCGATATTTTATACCTCTTATTGCGCAACTCATCAAGGTGCAATGGACAATTCCTCTTCGGTACACTTTGCTGATCCTCTTTGGATTCTCACGCTTTTGGGAGGGTACTTGGGTTCTTCGATAAGTCATAACTTGTTTTCCTTATCGACTTTACCCTTACCTTTCCCTTTCTTGTTCGCTAGCGGCTTATTAGGCTTAGAAATTCTACCATACGGATGGTCAAAACCGCGGTGTAGAAGCCTTCTTGGGCAAACCTTTTCGTAATCAATGAGCATTGCATGTACCTCATTGTTGTCTTCCCGTGCAATGCATATTATAATTCTTGACGAAACCATCAAATTCCTTGTTAAGGGATCTATTGATCGAGCCAATTTGTATGTCATTAGGGTAGACATAGTTCAAACGCCCCAACCGGTCCATGTAACTCTTCATTTCGAGCGTTGAGGCGCTACAGTTTCCTTCTCCTCCTTGCTTGCAACTATGAAGAGCATCAATCAAGTCATCTGACTCTGATCACAGAGCTTTTCAAACAACCTTTGCAATTCTTCCAAAGCATGAGATTAGGAAGTAATTCTCAAATTGCTTTTGCAAGCTTGAGTTCATACTCCGAGCATAATGCGACGACCTCATTATACTTGTCATACTCAGTTGCCATGCGGCTCGTGCTTGAAGTAGCATCACCGCAGTTCGGGAGGACAAGGCGTAGTCAAATAATTGAGTCTTTTGGCAACCCTCAAGACAATTCGAGTTGCCGATACCAATCATTGAAATTCGCTACGGTCAATTTCTCTCGATCAAACATAGATTTGAGCAGCGAGGCTAGTCTCGTAGATTCGACGAGCCATTTCTACTGAAATAAAAGTTCAAAAGTTAGTACTTTCGATAAGAAAACATTCAAGAAAATAAAATACCCTTTGGTCAATATTCATATTAACCATAGTATTTTCCTTGAATATTGGATCCTCATTATCATAGTTCCACCACATCGGTTGATGCGCTAGTGGTGAAAGTATAGAATAGATAATCGTTGAAAAACGATAATTGACAAACAAGTTTTCAATTCCAAAAATTATAGGATTTACAATTTTGCCAAAACAATTAATGCAAAGCGTAAGCATGTTTTATCCCATCTTATGCCTTAAGTTATAGGTCTCACTAACTAACTTAACTAAGTTGTCTAATTTAGAAGCGCAAATCATAAAGTCGAGGTCTCACACAACAAAATAATTCCCTCGTTATTGTAATCTAGATCAAGGTCTCACATAACTAAATTACAACTTCAAGTGTTTCATATCATTAGATGGCATAAACTTAAATTTAAAGGGTACAATTTTTTGACGTGTAATCAAAACTTATGTATAAAGAAGCATGCATACAACTTTATAACACAAAATTTTCGAAAAACTTACATAAAGGTTTTTAATTGCTAAGATTGAATTCTACAATGTTTTAATCGATGCGTTGAGAAACTTACAACTTTGCACTAAGATGATTCATACATAGAATGGTTATACTAGGTAGCTCCAATCGAACTCACAGGGGGCGAGAGGACTAGGTAAGCGCAAAGGCATAACCTTAGACATCCATTCGGTGAGGCTGTCACTCACTTAAATACCCTTTATAGTTTGTTCTAGTGGGTGAGCCGTTCTAACCATTTAGTACAATCGCATCAATCGATTAAAAGTTCAAGAATAATTCTTAGATAACAAATCAATTTCGCCATTATTTAGTCCATTTAATTTTCTATTCCAAAAACCTTTTTGCTTACTAACATGTCAAAACAATATATAAACAAAAAAGCATTTTAATAAAAAATAAACACACTCAAATAATATAAACATATAACTAAACACTTTAACATATGTAAAAACAATTAGCCACATGCATAATTATTTCAATAAACTCTAATAACAATTCTAGGCGTAAAAATTGCATACATTAACTAGGACTTTCATCTCGCAAGAAGATGATCCACATACATCGACAAGTCGATTGCGTAAGCCGAAGTTAATAGTATACCAATTAGCACATAACGAATTTTATTAGTTATAATTGAGGTCTTCCCCAATTCAATAATTATTAAATAAATAAAACATGTGTGTATCACTTAACAATTAATCAATAAACAATAAACAATACTCCATGGCAAAACATGCATGTTCCACCATGAATTCCGCATAACAATTATCATCCAAGATACGCATATTACATGGCACATAACAATTATTCATTAATTAACCACATAAAATAAGCATGCAATCCTAGGGTTTCTACAAGTTTTACAAAATTAAAACCTAATTAAATAAATAAAGGGTAATCGACCCTATATATAAAAAATTAGGGTTTCGAATTCAAAACCCTAGAAACCATAAAAAGCATGAAAATAATCATAAAGATTCAATTTTATGTGTTTGGTAATTAATTACATCATATTAACGACTTGTGATGCCATTGTTGGAATTTAATACTTCATAACAATTATATATAAAACAAATAACATCATCAAAGCATGCGCGGAAGACAATAGGAATAATATATGTAAATAATTAACCAAACAAGAAAGTGCGTACCTTTTAGCAATTCAAGAATCAAATGTTGATTAAACAAGAACCAAAACCCAAAACCCTAAATTAGGGTTTATATAAATCGACCCAACAAAGAAATCGACCACCAAGATTCACAAGCTCAAGCGTGCTTGTCCTTCGTTCTTGTACACACGTACTAATAGCGATTAGATGTGGAAAAGCTAGTTCCTTGAATCACAAATAAAACCAACACTTGTATCTTTGAGTTAAGCAAAAATCGAAAACCCTTGGGGTGAGGGAGTTCGACCGGCCACACAAAGAGGGAGAGAGGAGAGGAGAAATTAGGTTATTGGTGATCCAAGATTAAGTTATGAATGAATACAAAGATTTGTATTTATAGGTAACTTAACTTGGTGACCAAGTTTGTATGGGATAGGGTTTGGGAACCCATAATCGATCGGCCAAAGACCCACAAGGGAATCTAGAACTTTCCCGACTTCTAATTTCATTCTTAGTCCTTCTAGTTAATATTTAACGACCGTTAACCAAACCTCGTTAATTATTTAACTATCGTTATGTTTTATTTTGTAACTAATAATTAATAATAATAACGTTTTATTTATATTAATTATGTACATCAATTCTCATACGTAATGTGTGCAATCCCGAAATCTCGAGTTCGAATCCGGACATACTATTATTTAAATATCCATAAAACCTTTCAAAAGGTATTGCTAGGTCCTTATCATTATCGTTAAAGGATATTTATTTCATGAAAATATGACTTTATTGGTGGACAAAAACATGTACTTAAGTTTTGTTTTGCTTCAAAATTTACGAAATTCTATTATGATAATGCTAAACTATTATAAAATGTCGATTCATACGGATAATTTATTTGTGTATGATACTGCTTTATGTAGAGGTGCAAAGATTCTGCTTTATTTTATTTGGATCCCCATTATTATTTAGATATATAAGTTTCTGCTTTATATTTTTTAGGACCTACCATACATAAATTATCATACATTTCTGACAAATTATCCTCACTAAGCAAACTTTAGCAAATCCCTGGTTGTATCAGGTTTAATCTGTTGTGTAGTAGTTGTGCACATAATAAACGACCCTTAAGTTCTACGTATGAACTACACAATATTACAATATTAAAAAACTATTGTTACTATGTGCATATATATTGGATGCTTGGTACACTTTTTTGTTGGACTCATGGTGTGACTAATTCTTTAGGAACATAAACAACCATCGGAGTCATGATGGTTAGTTAGTTTCATTAGTCAGAATAGCAACATCAAGATTAACACTGTTAACAATTTGAAAAGTGAAGGACGGAGTGTTATTGAAGCCTTAAATGATTTCTGTGTTAAATATTCGAATATCACCGAGACCATTGCTGAGACTAAGTAAGTCCATTGTCGATGAATGCTTTTGCACTCATATATTTGTGCCTTTATGGTTAGGTCTTCTCTCTTGTTTGAATGCCTACAACCCATATCAATGCAATTATGCTAGTATAATATAATGAGGAACCTTTATGGTTAGGTCTTGGACTCTCTAATTTTCTCTCTTTTTATAATCCATCAAAATCTTCAACAATCCCATCTTATGAATCATTGATGTCAAAAGCACCAAATATTTCTTCATATCAATCGATGTATAATATACATGATGATGGTGATGATGATTTGTCCAAACAACCAAGTAAGTCTTTTACTCCTTCTCAAATTTTCTATGTTTCATTACAATTACTGAAAAGTGATTTAGTTTATTTGTTTATTTATTTTTTAGGTAAATAGGAGAAGCCTCAATAGGAGAAAACTTATTAGAAATAGATAAACCTTTTAAATCACATTTTTATTGATTATACCAAATTGAATGAGTATTTTTTTCCTTAAATCATAATCGATATCCCGTAATTGTAGGAATTGTTGTGTTGACTTGGAAAATGATGCTAATTAAAAAAATTGAATGAAGAAAAGGAGAATGTCATAAAGAAGTGTATGCTCAACATAACTATAACATGAATGTAAATCATGATGAAGGAGTTGAAGAACCCAAAATTGGCATGACTTTTGACACTATTGAAGAGCTTACTAATTTTTATGCAATGTATGGAAAGAAATGGGATTTGGGTGTTCAAAAGATCTTCTCAAAAGTCTTTAAATGATGAAGTAACAAAGTATGTTCTTGTTGCATGTAATCGAGCTCGAAAGTCGATTTCAAAATCAAAAATACCTTAAACCCTCGTCCCATTACAAAAACAAATTGTGGCGCTAGAGTTTGTGTGGTTCTTGGTGTCGATAAAAAGTGGCATGTGTCGAAGTTAATCTCGAACATAATCACCTTTTTAGTCCTAGCAAAGACGATTTTATCGTTGTCATCGGTTAGTAAATAGACGCGTGAAAAGACGACGAAATCCATCAAAGAAATGAGTAAGAATGAATAAGAGTTATAATACATTTGTGGTGCAGGCGGGGGTATGAAAATATACCATTTACGGAAAAAGATTGTCGTAACTATGTTGATAAAGTTAAACTTAAAGTTTGGAGAAGGTGATCTTGAAGCAATTCAAGGTTATTTCATGAAGGTTCAGTCTGAGATCGGAATTTTTATGCATAGGAATTGGGCGAGAAAATAGACTAAAGAGTTTGTTTTAAGGCGGATGCAAGGTGTAAACGCTTATGAGGAATTTGGAGATGTCATCACATTTGATACAACATATTTGACAAATCAGTATGAGATGCCAATGGCTCCTTTTGTAGGAGTAAATCATCATGGACAATCAGTATTACTTGGTTGTGGATTGATTTCAAATGAAGATACCAAGACATTCACATGGCTCTTTAAGTCATGGCTTACATGTATGTCAGGGCGTGCTCCCAATGCCATTATCACGGACCAAGACCAAGCTATGAAAAATGCAATTGAGATAGTTTTTCCGGATGCACGTCATAGGTAATTTCTAACCCACTTATATAGTCTAAAGCTATACACTTAGATTTACATAGTCATGAATCTTGAAATTTTATAGTTTGAAAAGTATTTGCTTGTTATTTAATAATATTTGGTGGTGTTTGTGGCATATCATGAAGAAGTTGCACGAAAAGTTCGGTAAACATAAGAAATACAAGTCAATCAAGTACAAGCTTAAAAGGTTGTTTATGATTCTTTGACTTGGTGAATTTGATGAATCACGGAATATAATGTTAGAAGCGTATAAACTCGAAAATAATAAATGGCTTAAAGACTTGTATGTTGAAAGGCATCGATGGGTACCTTGTTTTGTGAAAGATATTTTACAGGGGGGATGTCTACTACACAACGCAAAGAGCATTAATTCATTTTTGATAAATATTTAAATAAGAAAACTACCTTAAAGCAATTTGTGGAACAATACGAAAATGCGTTGAGGATAGGGTCAGAAGGAGAACATAGAAGATTTTAATTCCTATAATTAGTGGTACCCATTAATTACCGTTATGCCATGGAAGAGCAAATGAAGAATGTTTTAACCAATGCTAAGTTTAAAGAGTTCACGGAAGAGTTGACGGGAAAAATGTATTGTGTGATTGGTTCCTTAAAATCACAAAATGAGTATTTAGAATATGATGTCTTAGAGGATATAATAGATAATGGAAATATAGTAAAGAAGCAATTTGTCGTTTGGTTCAAAAAGGTTGATTCACCTGAAGAGTGTGATATTAGATGTATGTGTCGTTTGTTTGAGTTTAGGGGAATGTTATGTAGGCATGCACTTGGTACTCATCAATGAGAATATATATTTAGTTCCAAATAAGTACATTTTACGAAGATGGAGAAAAGATGTTAAGAGAAGGCATACTAAGGTTAAAGTAAGTTATAGTAATTGGGTTGTCTCTCGATGTTGGCGTCGTTATGACAAAATGTGTAATGCTTTTTCGAAGTTACGGACTTGGCATCCGAGCTAGACGAAAAATGTAATCTTGTTCTTGATCGAGTCAACGACTTAAAGAGTGAAATTATGGGTGGAAAAACTAGCACTTTAGCCTTAGATGTACACCACGATGAGTGCTTCTACCAAGGATAAAGATAAGATTGGTGATCCCGCAAAAGCAAATGGAAAAGGTCGTCCGTGGGTAGAATCAAGTCCATATATGAGAATATCATTACAAAAACAAGAGAAGGAAGAAGGTATTCTCATTGAACAATTTATTCCACTAAAAGTTAATGAATATGTCCTTTTCATTTTATGCTCATTGTATTGTAGAAATTGCAATATTTTGATTATATTGGAGCCGAGGATAATGAAACAACGAAGAAACGTTCTAAGAAGGATGAAGAGCTATTAACAAACGTCCAAATGCAGGCAATCATCATATCTCAACTCTTTGAATGGGCGATGAACTCCCGAATACAACATTTAGCCCTCCAACTACGACACTTGATCCTGCGTAGATGGTGTCTATTATTTTATTAATCACATTGTCAATTTATCTCAAATTATGATTTTGTGTAGTTGCTTGATAAGATGAAGTGTTGGATACATTTGTGTATTTTTGAGATGAATGCAATTGTGCTTTTATTAATCGGTTTTTTTCTTTCTTTTTTGTTTTGCATTTGATTATGTTACAAGTTTATATGCTACTTGTACACCTTATAAATCTTGATATTTACTGACTTTTATATGTTGTTCGGATTGCTCAAATATGTGCTTGTTAATAGCTTTTTATATCTTGTTATTTAACGACTTTCTATCTTGATTTTTACGGGTTTTATGTGCCGTTTGGGTGATTTTTAACTAGCGATGGTTTGAGAAGCCTAGCGGTGGTACCCGATACCACTAGCGGTGGTTTCATAACTAGCGATGGTTTGAAAGCTTCAGCGTTGGTACCCGATACCACTAGCGATGGTTTCGAAGCCTAGCGATGGAAACAATTAAAGCTAGCAGTGGTTTCCATGTTTGGTCGCGTAACAAAGATCACAAGCTAGCTCTGTTCGGGTTCACTCTAGTAGCTTGTGTTATGAATATATGATCACAGTAATCTGAGAGTCGTGTAAACACTATCAGATTGAGAATATGTTTTGTTAGTTATGAAACCAGAACCAAGAAACGAATTATATGACCAAAAACCTGCATAGCGGTTGTAATCGCTATATTTAACAACCGAGCGATTAAAATATGGGACAAAATACCGAAATTTTATTTTCTAGTGCGTTTTAACATAGCACTTTATACCAAATAAATTTTTCCAAGTCGACTGCCGGTATTGCCAGTATTGCTGCCTTGGACCTGCAGTGACGCCGCCGGGGCCGCTGTGGCCCGCCTGGACCCTGCCGGTGCCGCCCTGGACCTGCTACGAGGCGCCCGGACCCCGTCATTCGGGCCGCCCCGAATAGCAATCATAATAACGTCATACAAGTGTACACTCCGCAACCCCGACTTGTTGAACATTTATTACAATTACATTGGTCAACTAAGTCAATCCATTACACTTAAATAATATCGGTGATGTAAAATCACCAATGACTTATGGATTCGACTAATGTGCATTGCTAATACCGCATTACCCATCCTCTTCCATTCCTTTAAAAAGACTTGAGCAACAGTGTGTAAAAAGAAAGAAAGTAAAAAGGAAAGAGAATTAGTGGGATCCTAGTCACCAAGTCCAAGTAAGCACCCACCTCATTGTGTGGGAAAGTTTTTGTAAATTATGAGTGAGCCTAGCACTCCTCTTATAAAGGATTACAGAGAGAGAAAATTAGATTTGGTTGTGTGGTTTTTTTGGTCCAAGTCAACAGTCCAAGTAAGCATGCCATCTCATTGTGTGGTTTTTTTTTTGTAAAGTGTGAGTGGTTGTAGCATTCCTCAATAAAAAAAATTAAATTTAGGCCCTCATACATGTGTTTATATGTGTGTATATTAGTTTGCGTTTATTTTTCCTAATTTTTATATATTTTTTTTGTATCGATGTAGTGAATTAAAGAATGATGACAACGAAAGTGCACATTTTGTCCGCCTTACGAAACATTGAAAAGGAGCGTGCACATATGTCCAACTTCGAACTTTGACAACTACGAGTGTGCATATATGTCCGACTTCTAAAATGTTGATAACAAGGAGTGTGCATATATATCTGCTTTGCGTTAAATATTACTTGTACACACGTGTATAGATCGATTAGGTTCATGTATTTCTGCTTCTTAGAAATTTGTATTTAATTGTATATCAATCGATATTGGATTTTGTATTTAACATGTATATTCTTGGTTTCATATAAACTTACTTATCTAGAAAACATGTATGCACTTCACTATGAAAAGCATATATGTCGAAAAAACTATTCCGAAAACCAAAATAATAAAATTAATTCATAAAAACACATATGCACTAAATCAGTTTTAAAACATGCATGTTCATGAAAAAAAATAGTTTAAAAAAAATTGAATGTTTTTAAAAAAATAGGATTTATTTATTTTAAAAAATTAAAAATAATATAAACATGACTTTTACTATTATACCCTTTTGTATTAAATAAAAACGTTTAATATTTCAAAAATGATATGTTGCATTGATATGTTGTAAAATATGTATTACTAGGAGTACATAAAGGTTCTCGCAGCTCGTGACTTAACAAGGTTCTCAAAATAAGGTCCAATATATATATATATATATATATATATATATATATATATATATATATATATATATATATATATATATATATATATATATATATATATATATATATATATATATATATATATATATATATATATTGCCGTGTGGTTGTTGGATCTTATGTTTGCATGGAATTTGTTATAGAAAGTAAGCTTTTTATGATAAGATCAATAGTTTACAAGAAGAGCTGTGTAAAAAATCTTAGCAAAAAACGTTTCTTTTATAGCTTTTAGGTTATTTTTTGTGTTTTTTAGTTATACACAAAAATCTCAAAAAAGATCTTGTGAAAAACTAGAAGAGGGGTTGAATAGTTTTTACCATTTAAAAGTACGTTTTAAAAAACTTTAGATTCGTTTGCTTGATGGTGAATCGACACGACACGCAAGTAAGTAAATGCAAGAGAGAAATAGAAAGAGCAAACCAAAGACACTATGATTTAAAATGGTTCAGTATGAAGCTTCGTTCCTCACCCTACTACACTCCCCGAGTACACAGCTTGAGAGTTCATAAGCTCTATATCAACAAGCTCCCTTTCGGCGGAGAAAACCTTACTACATCGCTTAACTTCTTTACCGATACTAAGCTAGATATCGAGTCCTTTTCAAGCCAAGACCAACATTTCTTCACAACGTATTTTAAGGCCTAATGTAACAATTCGCATTTTCAGGTTACTATTTATTCTTGTATTTTTACTATTCATTCCTGTATTTTTATTTTCATAATTTAACCTACCTTCGTAATGACAAGACAGTTTGTTACTCGTCGAGTCATATTTACAACGTACATTGAATTAACTAAGAACCGATTTTGCAAAATCGTGTGTCAAAATTACGTTTAGGTCTAAACGTTATTTGAACATCCCGATATGTCCATACAATTTACAAGAAAAATATGTGATTCTCACATATTACAATATTTTCACAAGTTTTGTATTTTTACGTTTTTTGATTTACACGAAACACGATTTAACCCTTCCAGTTTTAGGTAACAGACATTTAACACCAATCGACCCCAGACTAGGCCCAGTCTATATATTATAAGCCTTTTAGGTTCATAATAATCATATTGTAACAGTCACATTTCACTTTTTCTATTTTCAAGTAAACTTCGTACGTTTTACGTTTCACGCGTATTAAACCTACATTTTCAGTTTTATCAGCGTTTATGCACTCCGTTAAACTTATCACTCATATAATATACTTTCATAGAGTATAATGATAAATTTTAACATTTCTTAGAAGTTTTATATTTTTAAGATACCCGATTTTAAGTTTCGCGATTTAAATACTTAACGATAGCGATTACTGGGACAAGACAACTCCGTAAAAACAAGATAATATTCAAATTAATCTAGCCATTTATTTTACTTACCTTGGAAGGAATTTTTGAAGAGTCAACATGCATGTGGCTTGTGATTAGCCATTGAACCATAAGATGCATACATGTGTTAAATCTTCATAAGTAAGCTTCTAAAATATCCTAGTTAGTAACCTCATCATTTAGCTATAAAAAGAAACTCATTTACTCTTGTTCTTTCTCCATTAAAATGCCCCAACTTAAATACTAAACCCTTTCATCTTTGATTTTCACATTACATAGTTCATATCATTGCTAAAGCTCTTGTTAAGCTTTACTTGATCCTAGTTATAAGTTTCTTCATTCCTTTGGTGATTTCCAAGCTACACAAGAAGGTTTCTAATAGAAGACTTCAAGTGTTTTTCCAAGTAATCTTAAGTTAGTAGCAATAGATTGAAGGATTTGAAAGCTAGGGTTCCAGTTCCTAGTTCTTGTTCTAGTTCTTTGATCCTTCATTTCCTTTTCTAGAAAAGCCAAAAGTTGTAATCTAGAATCATCATCATCATTATCATTTCTATGATTTCATGCTTGTTATATTGTGTTATTCTATGTTATATATGTTATGTGTATTGATCATGTTGTACATAATCCTTAAAACAAGTAAGTATGCAAGTAAATTAGCTTATGATTCATGTGAAAAGTTAGTTTAGTAAATCAAGTATGTTATGCTAGTTTTTATCACCATAAATATAAACACAAGACTTTGAATGATATCATGCAGTTGTAGATAAACTAAAAATAAGATCATAGCCTTTGGAATCATACAAAATGGATTGGTAAATCAAAAGTTACAACAAGTTCAAGATATATAAAGAAAACTTGGTAATTTGCTAAAAGTATTATGTAACGATTTTGAAACTTGGTAATTCAACCGACCAATAAAAGATAACTAGGGAGTAATAGTATCTAAGTGAACACATCTTTAATCATCATACGAGCACACATCAATTAAGCATAAACTATCCGTAATTAATTAGATAATTAGATAATTAGTTAAGTAGTGAAATCGGTAGAAGTATCACCCCCCAATCATATACCCTGAGATATTTACCTTTACTTTCAAAAAAACCATAAAAAAGACTAAAGAGAATCATTATCAACCTCACCTTCTCGTCATATATCTCTTTCTAGCATTCCTATTCCCCTAGAGAACAAAATCAATCCCCGAGGCTTACCCCATACTATACTACAACGATTAGGTTCACTGCCTAAAGGGTTGAAAAGTTTGCTCATAGAAAAGGAGGTTTTCTCGACCCCGAGCACTCCGCATCAACATGGGTAGGCTCAAATAATATATTAATGTTTTTTTTTTTTGGGGAGGGGGTTTCTACTTATTTGTGTTAAATCATCTATATCACAAAGTCAAATAAAAACATACTCTTCCCCAACCAGAGGCAAGAAGAGAAAATGGGCCCACTTAGATAAACCAAATAGAAATCGAAAAACCGAAAAGAAACCAAAACCGAACTTAGATAAAACCTCCCGAACGGTTATTAGAAAGCAAAAACCAAATTTTTTTATTCGGTTTCAGTTTTAGCCTGAAGAAACCCTGATGACGGCGAGCTGACGGGGTCACAACCATAACGTGACGTCGTCACACTTGTAAAACTATATATATTTTCGTATGTTTTCCATTATTCATGTAACACTTTGAAGAGGCGAAACCCTAGATGAATTTCATGGCTTTTGTAAGGCTTTTACAGCCACTTTTGCTCATGTTTTATTGAAGTTAAGTAATCCCTCTTTAGTCATTCAATATGTCTATGTGTTGTTTGATTCTATGCTTTTCTTTTCTTCACTTTAACATGCTAGACTAAATTAATTAGTGTTTGCTTAGATCTAATGAAACTTAGTTATTAATTATTAATTGTCGTCTCCTGTTTGATTGGTTGTCTTGCGTTAGGAGTAGGAAAACTAGCTTCTCCTGTTTAATTTAGTTTTTAATTAGTTTAATTAAGTAGTATACAAAACCCACTCTTCAAACCCCAAGATTTTAATTGCTTTTGAAAACCGAAAAGAAACCAAAAACCGAACTTAGATAAAACCTTCTAAACAGTTATTAGAAAGCCAAAACCAAATTTTCTTAATTCGGTTTCAATTTTAGCCTGAAACCGAGTCAAACTTGCTCACCCTTAGCATGCTTGAGCCTAGGAGGCCGCAATCTTAGAAGGGTAAATTTTGAAATCCACATGTCAAGTGTTTAGGTCCTAATTTGTTATGTTTTGAAGATGCTACAAAACATTTTGGTTAAAAATTAGAAGAACAACAGCTATGTTATCTTTCTTTGAAATCCACGTATATATCAAGGGTTTAGATGCTAATGAGTCATATATCAAGGGTATGTTTGGCGCAATGGGCTGGGGCTGGATTTTTATTATAAGCCGAGAGTTGAATTTTATATTTTTATAATGTTGTTTGGCGAATTAGTTGAAGTTGAAGCTTGTTAATGTAAAATCACATAAAAATACATCAAATTAAATTCACATATATTTACAACATTTACATAATAATTCATTATATGTTTAAGGGTATTAAAGTATTTAACTAGCTATAAGCCCCATTTTATGGGCTTGGGCAGCCATAAGCCTCCATAAACCTGTGTGACAAACAAAATTTATTTTATTAGCCGGCTTGTTTTAAAAGCCTAATCACCAATAAGCTCTAAAGAAGCTCTCGCCAAACATAGCCTAAAGTAGCTAAAAAATTAACTTCAAAAGGGGCATGTTCATTCACAAACCATTGCTTATTACAAACAGTCTAGTATAGTAGCAATCTCAATCTTTATTGCTTTTTGCAATTTATGAAATATCATATGATTGATGAATGCTTAATAGTGATATATAGTCAATCAGTAATCTGCTACTATAATAGATAAACTTTAATCTTCTAAATTACAATTTATTAAAAGCTAGTTTATGCATCCACGTTGGTTATGCTTGTTATTTGTCATTAAAGTTTAAATAAGTATGAAGTGCAAGAAATATTAATTGACCGTGTTAAACTTGTACGTGATATTGAAATTACATAGAATTTAAGATTTGACGATCTTGGTTCAACAAATTGGATGAATATAACATAGCTTCTAAATAATGTTGCCGTGTAACGTACGTGTATACGTATATATATGCCCAGGAACATCAAAGTTGGCTCATCAAGAATCGAGATATATTTTACCTTGTATCTCAAAAGAAAACATGACCAATTGGATCAAAATCTAGCTTAAGAACCTAAAATCCCTTTGAGGAGATGAAATTGGCTTCCACTTGCATTCCTTCTCTCTTCGGCCATCAAAGCCTGCAAGTCACTACCATTTGCTAAGCTATTGAACTCGACTGCCTTTGAAGGCATTGTTGGATAACGCCTTTGACAAATTAAAATGTCATCAACCTTTTAACTGATTGCATATATTTTTTAGTTGTTTCATCGTTCATGATGTGGGCGCGCCACACTGTTGGTGTAAATCTTTTCACGAGCTGAACGTTCATGAATACCAACCATAGTAACACCAATGGGCCATGGTACATTCCCGATTGCCATTCTGATGCAGTGATACGTTGCAGCTATGTAATCTCGTTTCATGCACAGCAGTTGACCATCAACATCAATGCTTGCCGAATGTCATCAGGCAGAACCTATCAACCATAACAAAAAATGAGTCAAAGCAATAACAAATATATATTTCTGGTATCCATGCACGTCATTGTAAGATAACTAGAGGCAATTTTACCATTAATAAAAAACGAGTCATTTAGAGTTATATCTTGTTGCTAACGTGTCCAATATATTAGATGAGAAAAGTTCATTATAGAACCCATATTTATATAACCAATCAACCAATCATGGCGCTCATTTCTTTTTATTAAAATATATTCACCCTTTTTGAAAATTAAATATCTCACAAACCGTTAATTGTTACGTCAAAATTATACCATCTCGACGAATTAAATTATCTTTCATAGATATGCATTGTTATATATTTTCGACGAAATTTTTTAAAAAATTTCGCTAAAAAATCACACGTGATTTGTAAGAATCACACGTGATTTCTTAAAATCATATGTGATTTGATTTTCACGAATCACATGCGATTTTTAAAATCACACGATTTTTACAAATCACACGTGATTTTTCGACGAACTTAAAAAAAAAAAGTTCGTCGAAGTATATAACAATGCATATCTCTAAAAGATAATTTAATTCACCAAAGCTTTTTGTATGAAGATTACCGGCAAGATATGTTATTTTAAAAAAGTGAAAATAAAAAATGGATGAACGTGATTGGTTAATTGGTTCTATACAAATTGAGTTCACACTGATCTCAACCGATAAAAGAAATAGGTCTAACTATATACGAGTCACCAAAGTCAGATACGGGTTTTATTATTTTGTCCGCAAACGGGTCTAGTGGGAGGTACTTTTTTTTTTCCTTTTTTTTTTTTTTTTTTTTTTTTTAATTATTATTTTTTGTCTGTCTTTGCTTGGGTGGGGTTATTTTGTCCCAAAAGTATTTTTTGTCCAAGTGCATAAACACACAAGCAGTTTTTTGTCCAATGTCAAGTTTTTTTTTTGTCCAAGTGCATTAGCACACAAGCAGATTGAACACAGGCTCAGATTAGATAATCATCATCGCCAAGTTTTTTTTTTTTTTGTCCAAGTGCATAAGCACACAAGCAGATTGCATTAGCACACAAGCAAATTGCATTAGCACACAAGCAGATTGCACAAAGGCTCAGATTAACACGTAATCATCATCGCCGATTTAGAAAACCATTTGCACAATTGATAGAAAAGTGTTAGGCTCGGATATGAAGGTTGCAAAGTGATAAAAATATCACTTTGCCATCCTTTCGGTTATAAAACCAATCGTCATCGCACAAAATCTGAAAAAAGTACCCCTCCCACTAGACCCTGTTTGCATTGGCACACAAGCATATTGCATTAGCACACAAGCAGATTGCACAAAGGAGCAGATTAACACGTAATCATCATCGCCGATTTAGAAAACCATTTGCACAATTGATAGAAAAGTGTTAGGCTCGGATATGAAGGTTGCAAAGTGATAAAAATATCACTTTGCCATCCTTTCGGTTATAAAACCAATCGTCATCGCCTTTTTTGAAATTTTTTTTGTCCAAGTGCAGATTGCACACAAGTGCACATATCATATTGCACAATACCATATTGCAACCAAGTTAGATTGCCACAGATTCCACATTATACAAGTGAAACACATGTTTCACAATGTTCACAAGCAAGTACCAAAAGCAAAAGAAAGATTCCCAAACTGCAGGAACTCACAAGAAAGATTCCCAAACTGCAGTAAGCACTCCCGTGTTATATTCAGCCTCATCACCACAAGGTAGTATCACATTCACAAATTACCACAAACAAAGCAACTATCACCAAGTATCTCTCACCACAAAGCAGATTCACAAAGTTACTCTCACCACAAACAAAGGGTTTTTCAAAGTACCCCCAAGTTACCACAAGCAGATTCACCAAGTTACAACAAGTGAAGATTCCACAAGGTACAACAAGTTACAGATAGGGTTGGGTTATATTGACGGTGGCAGGTTTTTTAGATTAACCCACTCTAGTACCTAGGGTTGGGTTATAACACAAGCCAAGTGAAACACAAGCCGCAAGTGAAAGCCGCAAGTAACAAACCACAAAGAAACAACAAATATCTTAGGCTGCCGATATGTCTCAATCACCAGAGGTAATGACAATTTTACAACATTAGGCTCAGATTAAGTTTCACATATTATCATATATGGCTGCAACATCAAAGGTTGCAAAATAATTTTTTTTTTGCCGTCCATTCGGAAATGCCAAGCCAAAATCATGTTTTTTTTTTTAAATCATCATTACCTTATCCCGCCATTTTTTTTTTTTTTTTGTTTTTTTTTTTTGCAATCGGCCAATAACAAAATAACAAACGCTTATCAAGCATATAAGCGCTTTGTTATTTTCGATTCATAACAATTTCATCTCCAAACCTCTAAATAATAGGGAGGGTTAATCTAAAAAATAGCACAATCAATATAACCCAACCCGTAAAGTACTATTGGACGGGTCTAATCTGAGCACGCAATGCAATCTGCCAGGTGCAAGCGGTTTGCCAAGAAACCACACAGAGCCTCGTGGACCGGGTAGGCAGGCGGTATTCATACCACTCAATGGTGGCGATCAAGGTGTTAACCTACCCTTTGCACCCACACAACTCGTGCGCTTTCAATAAGCACATAAGCACATTTTTATCATAAGCACATAAGCAGTTTCCCAAGAAACCACACAGAGCCTGTGGACTGGGGTAGGCCAGAGCAGGTATTCATACCACTCAATGGTGGCAGATCAAGGTGTTAACCTACCCGTTTGCACCCACACAACTTAGGCAGTTTCACATAACATCACATAATCACCCACTCACATAAGCAGTTTGTAACTGCTTTTTACCATAGGGTTTGTTAAATTAAACCCACAAATCACACAAACATCACATACTCACCATCACAGAACCAACCAAATACCCAAACCCTAAAAAAAATTTTAGGCGTTTTTTATTTTTATAGCAGCTCTATTTAATTAAACCCATAAATCACCCAGAAATCACACAAACATCACATACTCACCATCACCGAACCAAAATACCCAAACCCTAAAAAAAATTTAGGCGTTTTTTATTTTTATAGCAGATCTATTTAATTAAACCCATAAATCACCCAGAAATCACACAAACGTCACATACTCACCATCACAGAACCAAAATACCCAAACCCTAAAAAAAAATTTAGGCGTTTTATTTTTTATTTTTATAGCAAATCTATTTAATTAAACCCATAAATCACACAAACATCTCATACTCACCATCACAGAACCAAAATACCCAAACCCTAAAAAAAATTTAGGCATTTTTTATTTTTATAGCAGATCCATTTAATTAAACCCATAAATCACCCATAAATCACACAAACATCACATACTCACCATCACAAAACCAAAATACCCAAACACTAAAAAAAAATTAAGCGTTTTTTATTTTTATAGCAGGTCTATTTAATTAAACCCATAAATCACCCATAAATCACACAAACATCACATACTCACCATCACAGAACCAAAATACCCAAACCCTAAAAAAAATTTTAGGCGTTTTTTATTTTTATAGCATATCTATTTAATTAAACCCATAAATCACCCAGAAATCACACAAACATCATATACTCACCATCACAGAACCAAAATACCTAAACCCTAAAAAAAATAGGCGTTTTTTAATTTTACCAACATAAACATCAAATAAACATGATATAATCACATAAAACACGTGATAAACATCATATAATCAGCGAGAAAGAACCCAAACGTACCATGGATCTATATTACAGAGAGAAAAAGAGATGAGATAGAGAGAGAGAGAGTGAGAAACGAGTGTGTGTGAGGTGAGAGAGTGAGATAGTGATAAGTGAGAGAGAGAAACGCGTTTAAACGCGTTTTCCCTTTTTTTTTCTTTTAAAATGTAAAGTATTTTGTGTAAAGGGTTGGGTACTTTTGTAAAAAAAATGTAGATCTTTTGTAAAAAAATGTATCATTTTGTAAAAAAAAAGAATGAAATTTGTAAAAAAAAAAGTATTTTGTATATTTAAGTTGTAAATGAAACATAATGTAAGTTGTAAAAGAAAAGTAAAAAAAAAAGTTGTAAAATGTAAATGTAAAGTATTTGTTGAAAAAAAAATTGTATTTTCAGGCTTTCGGTTTTCACGAGGAAGTATCAGAGGATTGCCCATTTATCTGACAAGAGGTATATATAGCCTCGGGGCTTTTCGTTATAAAAGTATTAAAAAAGTATTAGTTAAAAAAAAGTTTGTTATAAAATTTGTTATGTATTTTCGTGCTTTCCGCTCACGAGGAAGTAACGAGTGGGTGCAAAATATAGCCTCGGGACTCGGTTTTGTCATTGTTAAAAGAGAACCAAATCGAAAATGGTCGATGTTCGAAATTAATTATAGGTGTACAAAGGGCGGGATTTATGAATATCACGGTAGTGGAAAACGGAAAACCAAAACAAAAAAAAAAAGCAATTGTCCATTCAGATTAGTTGCGAAATATAGACCAACACGATATAATTGGATTTTGAGGGTGAAGTGTGATAGCCATAATCATGAGTTGCTAGAGTCATTGCATGGTGTGCCATATGCAATGCGATTAAAAGATGATGAGTTGAGTTTGGTCAAAGAATTGTCAGAGTATAGCCTACGACCACGTAATATACTTTCGACAATAAAGGGACGTAATCCGGATAACGTGTCTAGCGGTAGAACTATATATAACGCACTTGATAAGTTCCGGAGAGCCAGAGTAGGTGATAGAACTCAAATTCAAGTCCTTTACTCGCATCTGACGGATTCAGGGTATGCATATTACCCGAGGGTGAATGAGCATAATGAGCTTGAGGAGCTATTTTTGTTCACCCCACTGTATGCTCTATGGCGACGCCCACGAAATCATGTCGATGGACTCCACGTATAATACCCCGTGTTTAAATTGCCATTGTTGGAAATTGTTGGAGTAACTCCAACGAATAAAACATTTTCAATGGCGTGACTTTATACACGGTGAAAAGGGCATAATTTTCGGTGGGTATTGCAACGCGTGAAAGAGGTGATAGACGAAAGATACTACCCACGTGTTATTGTCACCGACGAGATTTAGCGTTGGTTGGGGCATGTAGAGCGAATTTCCTACCGCTCACAAAGTACTCATCGATGGCATATAGAGCAAAATTTGCTCAAGTTTATGAAAAATGATGCGATGGGATAGATGAGTATGACTCCATTAAAAGGAGATGGGATCGGTTGGTTAAAGCTCCGACACGCCTCTTGTTCGAGCAACATTATGAGCGCCTACAACAATGCTTGGTCAACCATGCGCGTACTAAATTTTTAATTCTATTTTTTTTATTATTCAATTAATAAGCACCCGAATGACCTTTGATTAATTCATTGTTTTTTCCACTATCGCCGAGTATCTCGGATAATCGGCTGCGAGATTCTGCACACATGTTTGTCTCGTACATCACCGATGAATATCGCTCTTTCGGCCAGACAACAACGTGTAGAGTTGAGGCTCACCACGCGTTGTTGAAATTATATTTGGGCGGTACACACTCCAATTTAGACAGGTTGTTCGGTGTAATCGATAAGATTGTATTTGCGCAAGAAAATGCGATAAAAGAGAGTTTTAATAGAAGCATCGGCGAGAAAATAAATGATTGTAATATACTACTATTTCAAGAATTGTGGTATAAAGTTTCTCACCATGCTTTCAAACTCATGCACAAAGAACTCCACCTGTCTATCACCGTAGAAGATTGTAGCCATAAGTTGCATACAATTTACGGACTGCCATGCTTTCACGAGATGCAATACTATGTATATACTGGTAAGTACATTTATAACTATCAAGTTGTTTTCTCCATTAATATCAGTGATTTATTTACGGTCGGCATTGTAATATACTACTTTTAATGATTTCAGGACGCCCATTCCACTGGAAGAACTTAATATTTTTTGGAGAACCCTACATGTTCCGTGGCCTAATATCAATAGGCCACCGCCTGAAGATGGCTCTTCCAGTAATGATGATCATGATGATGATGATGATGATCATCATCATGATGATACTTCATTTAGAGATGACATTCGGCAATTCAAGAATGTTTTTACCAAAGCATCGTCGTTTGTCAAGAATAATATGATAACGAAGTTGAGATCGATATACCAACCTGCATCTGATGACACACGGGAACCTGTTATTCAGAAAAATACCCGTGGACGTCCGAGCGCAAAGGACAAAATGGGCAAGGCTACACAAGTCCCGGACTTGAATGAAGACCCGGACTTGAATGAAGTTCCAACCGTAGATCACCGAAGAAGCACCGCTACAAGATCTACACAAGTCCCGAACTTCAACAAAGAACCTGCCCGACATAGTTCTTTCACGGGTCCTAGTGATCAACCAAAAATAAGACACAGGTTGTACGATGGAGATGCAGAAAGCGAAATGCTTATGGGTATGCTTCCAGTCCTTTGGCATCCATACATAATCAGTATATATAATGTGGTGGGTGACGGAAATTGTGGGTTTCGGTGCGTTGCCCATGGTGTTTGGGAACAACAACATTTGTGGCGCCAAGTTAGGCGATGTTATTGCAACAGATGGACCTACATTGGCGAGTTTACATGGGTTTGTGGGGAAGTTGGTTTTAACGATCTTCGCCGTACAATAGACCGGTCCGGACATGGAAATGCACCGATGATCGCTACATGGAAATGCCAAACACGGGTTGGTTATTGCGAACCGATTAGACGACCCATTGCATTTATATCTTGGCGGGTTGGAATATGTGTTTTCCGCTTCTCGATGGTCCGGACTTCTCACAAAGAACCGACCCTTGTGATAGCCCGTGTGGGGGCAGTAGGTCATTACATTGTTCGACGCTAGACGAACATTCTCCACCTCCGCATCTCCACCCACAATGGAGGAGGCACACATCCGTCGCATCCCAGTGGGAATCATTATATAGGCATCGACTACCAAATTAGTAAATAATATATACATACAAAACATTGTAAATGATTAATGATTCATGTTGTAAATAATTATAAACATAGTGAATGATTCATGTTGTAAATAATTATAAACATAGTGACCGACATTTATGTTGTAAATAATTGATTAATGATTTATGTTGTAAACATAGTGATTGATTCTTGATTTATGTTGTAAATGATTGATTATCGCTTATATTTAAATTAATAATAACATTGTAAATGATACGTGTTTTATGTTGTAAATGATTGATTATTGATTTATGCAAATTCTTTTGTCGGTGAGCCAAGTAAATCCTTTCTCGTGTCGATGTAGTAGAGGATTTATTATAGAACGGAAATCCACGAAATCCTTTCGGGCCGACCGTATATGCATGTCCTCTTCGGTGGTAAATAATCATACGCTTGCTTAGGGTTTTATGTAAATAATTTGTTTGTTAAAAATACATTTCTTATTATTTTCTTAACATGTAACACCCAGTGTGAGATGACTATGGGTGTCGATACTTCATTGGAAAGATGAATTTGAAAGACGGTACTTTAGTCGAGCCTCATCTTCAACGCAGTGCTCAAACTGCGTTGCTAAAGATAATGAGATCAAGCTGTTGAAGACAAGAATAAAGACGCTGGAGATGGATTTAGAATTGGCAAGGAATCCTGAGGATCATGCTTGTCAGTCGGGTGCAAGGCTCCATGATCTTTTAAACGAGATGAATAATCTTCATATGTAGTAGATGTTGTTGTATTTAAATAATATGTTAACGTTGACGTTTAATTTAATAATAACTGTTGTTGTTGCAGTTATTTAATGTGGTAATATTTAACGTGCTATCATAAGCACAAAATAATTATACATATACAAAACATTATTAAACAAAAGTATACAAAACATTATGCATGTACAATACATTATTATACACACACTTATTATACACAGTTATTTCTAAAAAAAAAAAAAAAAAAAAAGGATAAAAAGTACCCCCTAAAAACTAAGGAGGGTTCATCTAATAAAATAGGCACCGTCGAAATAACCCACCCCATGCTTACACCTTCCAAAATTGCTTTACTGAAAAAGGTCATTACTTTAATAACTTTTGTGATTATATATTTGATACATCTGTTATTTATGAAATTCAATATAGACGAAAATGTGTTTAGCCTAACCCGGCGACCTGATCTAAAAGTGTGCAAACCGGAACCAGCTTTTATCCGTTACCCAATCCTGCTTACCCACCCATTTTGCCAACTATGTATCAAAGACGTCCACTGGAAAAATTAGGCCCATCCGCTGTAGCATAAGAAGCCCTCACAGACATATTTCTTGCTTTCTATGTTCATTCCTTGATTTAAAATCACTTTCTCAGGTAAAAGCATGTTAATAATAGTGAAAATTTACATTGGTGTATCACTCTCCATCACATGGGCAAAACCACTAGTTGGCCCAGCATACCCACTAAATCGTTTCATCTCCTAACTCGTTTCAGTGCGAGGAATATGAACAATACATAATTAATCTCCCTCAGTCTTACATGTTATGACAGAAATGCCTTGTTGTTGTTCAATGCCTTCGACTAAACTTGTTAATTGTTAATCCCTGCCTTCGATCTAATCTGGTTTTGCCTTCTGTATGGTGCGTTTGGAACAGCAACTTGGGACAGAAACTATGCGACAGAAAGTTAACAAAGATTGCAGAAACTGATATGAATAATCGAATATGTAACTAACTGATTGAATTGTATTGATTGATTTGCTTAGAGACTCTTAGACCTATTTATAAATAATGAATCGGTGCCTTCATAAAGAGACATACTGATTCTCTAAAAGCAAACGTCATGACCCTAAAAACGGTTTATACCGTTACTCTATGACCCAACCCAAACTATCTTGGGTTTACAGACTTTTAAATTAAATAAAACTAAGTACATCGACTTTGCGTCTTTAACATTATTGGTCCAACATTCACCCCCTTAATGTTATAGACGGCAATCGAGTCTTCTTCACTTGACTTCACAACAATGCGGGTTCATCGTCAGTTTCATAAATGAGATGTGTTTGTTTCTCCTTTTCTTTCTTATTCCATTTGGTGCATTCGTGTGCAAAATGACCTAAGTCACCACATTCATAGCATCTCATTTTATTCTTGCTTTGTTCTCCTTGTCTTGTATCTTGTTGAAAACTTGTTCCACGTCCTTTTTCTCCTTTACTAATGTTTCTTCCTCGACCACTACCATGATTTTGATTACTTGATCTTGCCATTAGTAGTTTGTTTTAATAATTTTCTTCCGGTTCATCTTGACTTTTGATGCGTTCTTCAAAAGTTATTATTCTTCCAATTGCTTCTTCAAATGACATTTTATCAATCTCAAAATATTGCTCGATAGATGCCACGATCGGTAGAAACTTCTTTGGAACGAAGTTCAGTAACTTTCTGACGAGTGTTTTGTCTTTAAGAGTTGAACCAAGACTTTTAAACTTGCCTCTTATGCTTCCCAATTTTCTGGCAAAGTCGATTACAATTTCGTTGTTTTTCATTTTTAAAGTTTCCAATTCGCTCCTTAAAGTTTGTAGTCGTGCTTTCTGAAGTCGGTCTTCTCCTATATATCGTACCTTAATTGATTTCCATACTTTCTTCGCTTTCGAGTATTGTGCAACTTGCATTAGAATATCTTCTGTTAATGTTGTGAGGATCATTGCTTTTGTTGTATCCATCTTTCTTTCATCTACGATTTTTGTAGCTTCAAGTGTTGCCCACAGACCATAAGCTTTTAAGATTGTTCCAATCATAATTGCCCATGTGTTTTAGTTTGATTCATTCAGTTTTGGACATTGAAGTGTTATATTTTGCTCACGAGTTGGTGTAGATGATTCTCCTTCCTTCATGCTTTGTTGCTTTCTTACTTACGTTGTTTCTTGCTTACTTACTTGCGTACTTGTTTGCTTTCTTACTTGCGTATTTTCTTACTTGCTTTGAAACACCAAGGTTTCTCTTACTGGTCAAAACACTGAGGTTTCTCTTACTGGTCGAAACACTGAGGTTTCTCTTACGGGTGAAACACCAAGGTTTCTCTTACGGGGTGAAACACTAAGGTTTCTCTATTACTTTCTTACTTAGACAATCGGCCGGTCACAGTTGCCTATTTCGTACTCGTACTGAACTTACTCCGTCTAGGGGTTGTCCGGTCTTCTACAACTCCTCGGTATTCTTACTTGCTAATTTGTAATTTTAATCTAAGGTGAAAAGTCTTTTTTTCTTTTTTTTTAAGATGAAAATACAAAACTTGCTTTTTCTTACTATTTTCAATTAGTTTGGGATTATAACTTTCTAATTTTTCGAATCAATAAATAAAGTGAGAAGAAAAATAAATACTTTAAAATTTTCCAAATCCCAGACTTCTTCCTTCCTTTACTTTCTTTTTCTTAAAAAACCTAAATCTAATTTGATTAAAAGCAGGAAAAAAATCAGCGAATAACAAGTTGATCTTTCAATCTCTCATTCTCTTTCGATTTCAACACTCCTCTAGGAATATCACAAAAGTACTTGTTGTGTTCTTTCTTCCCCCTTCAATCAATTGCTGGTGTGATCAGAAGAAAAAATCGTTCCTCATTTCTTACTTCTTCAATCGAATGAACATGTATTCTTTCTCCGTTTTTCTTTCTTACTTGCGTTCTTGCGGTTGATTCCTTAATCGATCTTGCTCTGATGCCACTGTTGTTCAATGCCTTCGACTAAACTTGTCAATTGTTAATCCCTGCCTTCGATCCAATTTGGTTTGGCCTTCTGTATGGTGCGTTTAGAACAGCAACTTGGGACAGAAACTATGTGACAGAAAGTAAACAAATATTGCAGAAACTGATATGGATAATCGAATATGTAACTAACTGATTGATTTGTTTACAGACTCTTAGACCTATTTATACATAATGAATCGTTGCCTTCATGAAGAGACATACCGATTCTCTAAAAGCAAACGTCGTGACCCTAAAAACGGTTTATACCGTTACCCTATGACCCAACCCAAACTATCTTGGGTTTACAGACTTCTAAACTAAATATAAAACTAAGTACCTCGACTTTGCGTCTTTAACATTATTGGTCCAACACTTGTAACATCCTAAGGTTTCAGTTTTGTATTCAGTTGAAATTGTTTCCTTATTATTATTTAGATCAAGATTAGTGACCAAATTCTTTTGTAACCAAGATGTAAGATTCAAATGATTAATGGTTTTGGCCTAAGCCCGACAATTTTAGGAATGGAGTGAGCCCATAACTTCTGGCCTAAGCCCGACAATTTATTTTAGTGCAACTTTTTCCACTCTCCAAATACCCGATTAACAACTTCATTCTAGAAGGTCTCTAAATTGCCTAACTCTCGAATAACTCAACTCTTTCTAGAGCAGGGCATGTTGCCTCATTTTAACTTATTTGTGGATATTGTGGGATCAAAATGTGTCTCAGTTCCATGGTGCAGAACAGATAACGCGAGCAGTTGAACACTAAGCAAAACTGTAGACCACAATTCTCTTTGATAACAAATTAAGAAACAATGATATATAGGTTAAATATATCATCTTTGAACGCTAAGAAAATAAAAACTCTATTTACAAAGCTACCTAAAAGATCATGTTTGACTTTAATGCAAGTCTAGCATAACCTCTGGGAATACATAACATCAGTAACTATGGTCCTAAAATCCTTTAAAGCAGTGATTACTTATTTCCATCGAATATAAACTCACATATGTCACTAAGATTCCCACCCTTGGCATATTCCTCTCCAAGTTTAGGCAAAGGCACTCACAAGGTAGCAGTAAAGGCAACATTAGAATATAAAGCTCAAAGGCTCATGTTACATACAAAATTTGAAAATTGGCAGGTAAAAAGGCTAATAAGCATAAACGTCTTCAACAGTCTAGCATGTAAGGCTCCCAATGCTATTTTTTAATGCATGCTATGCTTAGAAGAAACTTCATGTTCATAACTTCTTAGTGATTATGCTGCTAAACACTTAAACTATAAGCAGGTACACTATGTGATGAAGAGGATGTAAGTTTTTTAAGCAACCGCTATGGGATATTGACACTAGATTAGCAAGGGACTAAGGGTGCTTGCAATTGTATTACTACAAAGTACAAACTAAGACTAATCATGACAATCTGATTAGTTAGTGGTCAACTAAGAAGAAAATTATTTTGTGTCAGTATTTCATGAGATGGCCGAGCAAGCAGGATGGGTCGGTAATATATAGCTAGCAGAGGCGGACGCCCACGATGGGGTGTGTTTCATCGGTCTCATCTTTAAGTATGTTTCAGTCATATATTATACGGAGTATATCTTTTCACTATTTTTTATTATTACTAATTAATTATAGGTTAAATATACGCTATAGACATCTACAAGGAACATACAACAAGACAATTACGACTGATTGTTGGAGTACAATTTGGCAACTGTTCATTACATTTTATTGCAATAAGCACACTTGAAATAGCAAAAATCAAAAACAATTACACAACAACAACGATAACCAATCCCGCCTAAGCGGGTATGGGGATAAATAGGAAACAATTGATTAATGTAAACACAGCTATAGCAAGTAGTGTGTTCATACCTAAAATGAGATATTTAAACCATCAACTTTTCTTTTGTGATCTCATCAAGAGTTTTTATCATTTCAGTTGTAAGATAATTAACTGAATCACCAACTATGCCTTTTCGAAAGTAGACACCGTTGGAGGATTGGCTTCCATCCTTATTTCCCTTATGTGCCTCACTTAATTTCTTAAAGCTACATAGTTCTATTATCTCTTGCACCAATCCATCATCTTCCTCCTCTTTTGTAAAAGAAGAACCTATGAAATTCGCCAATCTCTTAACCTCATTATACGTATCTTCCTTGAGTTTTTCATACGTTAAAAACAATACTTTATTTGGTCGTTCTAGACTTGCCTTATGGTACCCTATCGCGTGATCCCAAACGGGCCCATATGGGTTTAAACCTTTGCGATAAAGCTCAAATGTGTCATCAATTTTTGTTGGACTAGAACCATCCTTATTTAACGTGTTCATGAAATGCCAAAAAGAAATTAGCACATCTTTTGGGTTTCTGTGTATGTAAACAATTCGACAATCAGAACTAATAATGGATTGTGGTAATGAGGTGTATGGAATATGGGTTGCCATGAGGCCATTGGCGTAAGAAGGGTTGTTCAAGAAAGACTCAGACTCGAGAAATGGGACACAATCGTGAGGGCTAGTAGTGATCAATGGGTGGGTTGCACAAGAATCTTTATCAATTTTGAACTTGGCTCGGTTTAAAATGGAGAAGCCAAGGGACTTAAGCCATGTTGTGCCAGATTTTACCTGACTTGCCAAAAAAACATCGGTAGGTAGAGCCTGAAATTCGTCTTGCGATGCCATAATTGCTTCAACAGAAAAGTTAGCATTTGAGTGTAACCAAAAGCCATGGTAATACCAAAAACCTTGGTATTTGCATAAATAAATGTTTGTAGTGATTTCGTTTCTGGGAAGAGCCAAAACTTTGTCCTTGTATCGCTCAATGATGATTGCCATTTTTGCTTTTCTGGCTTTTTCTTCATCTTGTGTAATCGATGCTACAGGTGAGTAGAAGGCAACAGGGAAAGACATTATGTAAAGCTCCGAATAAATGAAGGATGTAATGTTTAGTTATGCTGTAGTAGTTCTCATTTGTTCTTGACCACTATGTTATAAATATACGGAGTACTAGACAACATGGCCTACATCTCAAAAACATATTTGGACATATCTTTCCCTATTATATGAATTTGTATAGTTTTTGTCGTCTTAATATTATTTTAATAATAAATCAGATTCATTATCTATAAGAAGATTTTTAAATACTACCTAAGAGAGTTTTAAATTCAACATATGTTTACCATGTGTTATTTAAATAAGCCTTCATGTCAGCCTTCTCGCCCATTGCGTTGAATCTAGCACGAGACTAACTAGCTGACTTCTTCCTATCACTCGTACAGATCTGACTGAAGAATAGTGAAGTACTCATTAATCGTTAAATATATAAATGGATGGATATGTTTGGCAAAAATAATGTTGTTGAAATTGGAGAGATGAAGATAATTAAGAAGAGTATAAAAATAGGTTAATTTTATAATGAGTCGAGGTGATATGGTTATACATAACATGTTAAACGAATGAGTCGAGGTGATATGGTTATACTCCGTGAGCTGTTAAGTGACATGGAAAATCTTCGTATGTAGTAGCGTTGTTGTTGTTTAATAAAATGTTGTTGTTGTTGTGAAAACTTCATATGTAGTAGTGCCGTGCACCTTCGTTAGCACCTTCTAAATTTGTAAAGTTGGCCAGGTCCTGAGTTAACCACACCCAAGAAATTGTTACTGCCTCAAGTTAAAATTATGGCGGGATTTTTTCTTACTTTTTAAGCCAAAATTGTTACCGCCTCAGGTTGAGGATTTGGGCGGGATTTATTCTTACTTTTAAAGCCAAAATTAATTTTTAGCACAAATTGTTACCGCCTCAAGTTAAAAATGTTGGATTTATGATTTTTTATGTTAGTTGTGTGATAACTATTAATAGTCGGACTAAGAAATACATAAATTTAGAATTTTGTCAAGGTTATTTCCTAATTGTTCGCTGGTATTGCGTATCAACTTTCAGCGGGGACATGTCCCCGCCAAAAGTACAAACGTACAACAATAACTTTCAGCGGGGACATGTCCCTGCCAAATGTTTTGGTCAAATTTTGGTTAACAGTAGGGTATTTCAAATATGCAATTTTCCAATACTAAATTACATATGCATAAAGACTGGAACTGGAGGACCAATATCACAATTAACAAACACGAAAGCAAACATTTTATTCAAAACACGCAAGAGTTCTCAACCACATACATTTCATACAAATTCAAACGAAACTACTAGACAAGAAAACGAAACAAATCAAACGAAACAACTCTGTGGAAAACTAGAAGGGGGTTGAATAGTTTTACCAATTAAAACTCGTTTTAAACTATTTAGATCGACTTATGTCAATCTATTTGGATGTGTGTTGGATGTTGATAAACAAACATATAGAAATATAAATATGTAATGAAAAGATAAAGAGCAAGAAGCACAAAACCACAACGCGAGTCTTTATAGTGGTTCGGCTACAAGGACAACTTCCTTGCCCTACTCCACTCCCCGAGTCACCTACTCGAGAGTTCGTAATCACTACACAACACCGACTTCTTATGGTGGAGAAACCTTCACAACGTCGCCTACACTTTATCCGGTACAAGGCTAGATACCGGGTCCTTTTCACCAAGGAGAACCAATCATGTCACAACGTCGCCTACCCTTTATCCGGTACTAGGCTAGATACCGAGTTCCATTACAGTGGAGGAACTACTACCCAACACTACACCAATCACCTAACCCCAAAGGAGATCTACTCCTTATAATATCAACAAGGATAACAATATCCTTTGACCCTATACTAATCTATCTTGTACATCGAATCACACCATATCGAATGTACATCTTAGGCACCTTTCACTAATGCCTTTGATTAGATCTTCAAGACACCCTTCACTAATGTCTTGTGACTTGACTTCTAGGAACCCTTCACTAATGCCTACAATATGGACGATCGACACCTTTCACTAATGTCTTCGTCTTAACGCTTGAGACATCTTTCACTAATGTCTTCAACACTACACTTCTTAGAGAAAGAACCATCAACAAGATAACTTCAGTAGTCTTGATGATGAGGAAGCATGGCAACTCATGGACTTGAGCTTGCTTGACTTCAAAGGTGGTGATCTCGCCTTTAAGAGGAACCTAGAGTCTCACACAAAAACAAAACTACATACATAGATCACTTGGATCTGGGGTTAGAGAGTTTTTAACTCAAGGAGAAAGTATGTTAGAAAGGGGTAAGAAACAATGAAGAAATGGCTCACTATTTATAGAGAGAAAATGTCTACTGTTCCACGGATCCCATTGATCCCTCCCTCAAGGGATCCGTCTAGTGTAAAGCTATGGATCCGTGGGACGCTACTCTTTGCCCATGGGTATTTTGGTTATGGGTCATGGGTCATGGGTTGATCCATGGGTCTTTCATTAGATACAATGTATCTAATAGATGCAATGCATCTAGTCAAATGGGTTATGGGTCAATACCATGGGTTATGGATATGCTCCATGGGTTGTAGTTTTTACCCATTTATAATACATGCTAGTTATGTATATATTTGCCCAATATGTAAACACTAGTTGTTGTACATATGTATTACAAAATCATAAAATCACTTATACGTGTTTTAGTGTTTTATGTGAAAACGTAAGTGTGTTAGAAAACTATTGGCTCAAACTATTTACGTATTTTATATGTTTCGTTAAAATGATTTTACGTTTGTTATCGACAAAACATTAGAAGATCGTAAACATAAATAAACGTTTTTACGGCTTATTTGTATTAACAATCTCCCCCTTTTTGTTGATGACAAAACATAAAATTATTTTAAGGAAAAGCTAAAATTCGTAAACGTTTGAATTTGTAGTTTTTGCTTTCTTCTCCCCCTTTTTGTCGAAACAAAAAGAGCTTCGAAAATAAACTAACACATTGTTTTAAGAAAAAGATGTGAGAAAAAGAAAAGAAAAATAATATAGAGAGCAAGTAATGGGAAAAGATCTCGTCTTAACTCCCCCTTGACGAGTCCATCCCTATGTAAGGGCGTCAAGAAAAATAATACTAAGCTTGTTCATTTGCAACTAAGTTTGCAAAAGATTTCGTCTATGTGACAAGTATGCTCCCCTTTGATGATTGCAACTTTGCAAAGGGACGTCATTAAATGTAATCCTAATATTGCAATGTATTGATTTGACACAAAGCTCCCCCTAGATTTAGGGTGTCAAAGTCTTCATGTGTAAATTGAATAACTACAAAACAAATGTTAGAAAACAAGTATAATGCATAATTTCCTGCAAATATGACTCAAGTTAGTAGAAAAATAGTTTTATGTTGCAAGGATCCCACGGTTCCCTCCTTTGGGGGATCCGTCTAGGCAAATATCAGGGATCCGTCTGGCTGATGACTAAATTCAGCAATGGTGATATAACAAATAATGTTAACATCAAAGTGAGATATGTATTATACAATATAATCATCTACTCAGAAATATAGCAAGTATCATGTAATTTCATTTAATAAAACTAGAGGTATGATATACATGATTCTAAAAACTAAGAAAATGAACGATACACGACTTGGAATTACTAGACTTATCTAAGTAAAGCTTGATACTAGGACACTACTAAAATTCTCTAGCTCAAGTTTGTTTAGGTTTAATCTCGTTGAAACGTTCGAGGAGGTGATAGAACATGAAACGTTGATCTTTCCGTACTTCATGTATCAAACTTTCAACATGTTGACAATGATAACAATCTTTGTCATGGCTAGGTAGTGGTGGTGGAAGAAAAGAAATTGCTTGATGCGAAGGATCAAGTGAAGCGGGTTGGGGAGCCTCAAACGACGGAGGAATTGGTGGAGGCGCATTTGAAGATGGCTCGATCAAGAATGATGGTGGTGGTAGAGAAGTGTCAACTTCCATATGGTCGGGTGGTTGACTTTGATAATTTCTCATAATCCAAATGGGATTATTTGATGGTGACGGCGAAAAGGAAGCCGGAGCTAGTGTTGACTCAACACCTTGATTTTGTACCATTATGTCTCCTAATGAGGAGAATGTTGCCGGTGGAGGAGGATGAGACGGCCTAGGAGGAAAATCCTCTAGATTGTAGAGGTGTGGTGATGAGAGTGGAGTCGTGAATAAGATAGCTCTAGGCACCAATGGTGATGGTTTAGTGGAAATGGGATTGTTTGGTTTAGGAGGTATGGTGGTGCTTGGCATAGGTAGTTTTGTGGGAACTATCCTTTTAGGGATTGGTTTGATTGGTGGAGGAGAAATCCTGGCATTTGTGGACTTGACCGGAAATGATTCGGTTGAAGAGATTTCGTGTACAACACGAGCAATTTTCTTGGGTTGTCCTTTGGTGGAAGATTTACCACTTGGAGCTTTCCTCATGATGAGATGATTTCAAGAGGTTTGTAAAGATTTCTAAGTGCTGAAAATGAGAATGAAGATGATGACTTTAGGAGTCCTAACAATGTGGTTTATAAAGCAAGGGAGTTGGCAAGTGCATTCAAGACTTAAGCCACTAAAATTCATTGGAATGTGATGATTAACATGCACAAGAGTCAACTTCAGAGTTGTACTGATCTAGGAACTCATTTAAGATGAGATGGAGTGTTTAGGTTAGCAAGATGAGCTTGAAATGATTGTTTTTGCTAGAGTTGACATGAATCTGTTATACGGATCCCACGGTTCCCTCCAGTGAGGGATCCGCCTAGGCTAATCCTAGGGATCCGTCTCTCAGCAGCTAAGAGAATATAGCAATGATGTTTGTAAGGTCTAATGCCTATTTTTTCTTGAGTGTTTCAGTCCATCTAAGTGTCTTAAATGAAGAGGTACTTAAATACTTAAGGGTAATGAGTGATGTAGCTAATGATTGCCTTTTATGGAAGAAGTTAGAACTTTTAAGAGTACCAATGAGTGACCAAAGATGACACTAAAGATTTGAGAGTGTCAAATGGAAATAAATGATCCTAGAGATCAGATAGTAACTTAGGATAACGTCTTGGAGGATATCCTAAAGGCTTAAGATGGAAAAACTAGAATTTGATCATTTTCGACCAAATTTTGAAGTAAGAATGATTATAATCAATTTCGAAAGATTTACAAAGCTAGATGTTTTGACATGTGAGTGATCATGTGTGAGTATAAGAGCGGAAGAGTAATGAGTTTTGGTGAGACGATAGATCTACAAGTATTTCGAGTGTGATCTAAGAGAGTTATACGTGAGTACGAATTTACTCAACTTTGAAAGGGATTCAATTTGCCTTAAGGCACTATGTCTAGCTTAGTGTGAAGTGATCTAAAGACATGCTTGAAATACAATGATTGCAATTGCATTTTCTGTTCGCCGGATCCCACGGTTCCCTAAGAATAGGGATCCATCTAGCACAAACTTTGGGATCCGTCTATCTGCTAAACAGAACCTTTACAAAAAGTATGCAATGATTTTGACAATGCATCATATTAAGAGGTTAGTTTAAGAGGTTCTAACACTAAGATATCAAATGTAAGATATTTTATTTCATGAAAGAAATTGGATTACATTGATAAAGTATGGATACTAAGGATTGACCCTATTCAGAAAGAAGGCTAAGTTCCTTAAGCGTTTTCGCTAGATGGGTCATCAAATGGTTGATGAGTGTTTGCCGATTCAGGAATGAAGAAAGTCTTCATGAGAGATGCGTTTAGAGGTTCCATCATCTTGTTCACAAGTATGTACAACGGACTTTGAAATTGAGGATGAAGGTACATGATGTTATGATAAAGGAGCGTCAAGAACATTCCATAAGGGATGAGTTTATTCTTGGAGCCTTGAAGATTTACAATTCGCCTTGCGAAGAAGTAGGCGAGATTGTATGGTTGTTGTGTTAGCAAACAATACATTAAGTGAGCACAACAAGCGGGAAGGATTTCTCGATTTCCCCTAAGGCTCCAAACACTTTCACGTAGGATGAGTGGAAGAGGCTTGTACTCTTCTCGGATATCCCGTGTATGGATAATATTTGGATCGGAGTGATGGGGTTTGCATATTATGCGATTCAAGTCTTCCTGGGAAGGTATGTGAGAACAATATGGACTATTTTCTTCATGAAAGTTGAAGAGAGAATCAAGAGACCAATCTTCAGTGAAGGCACATTGTCCATGATTTAGAATCCGGATGATGTGAGCAAATTGCCCAAGGGTTAAAACAAACTTTTGGTTTTTGATCCAAAACCAAAGAGATAGAGAGCGATCCTCGTTACGAACGAGTTCAACTTGACGAAAGAATTCCAATATAAACCTTGGACATAGTTTCTCGTTAATTTCGAGAAGACATTCTAGTCCTATGGCTCGGAATCAGGTATTGATACCTTCTTCGAATTGTAGAGGGGTGTCGACAATCGTCCTTTGTGGAAGTGACGGTTTCGAGATTATTGAACCCACGGACATGATTGCGGTGTGTTGGGCTCAAGGAGATGTTAGGAGTGTAGACGCTAGTGAGTGAAAATCAAACTCATATTCATGCGACATAGCGAAACCTATAGGAAAGAGAAGTTAATAGGATGTGACGTATAACGGGTAAAATAATGGTTACCTAACGTTTTTATAGGATGTTTATTAACAATGACATTTAACTCACTTAATGTTTGACATTCTAGTAAATCATTTCTTTTAGGAAGAAGGCGGTTTTTTATTTTGCATGGAAAATCAGTTATCTAGAAGAACGGTTCCTTCTATCGTGGATCCGCTAGTATACCTCTGAGGATCCGTAGATCCAGTAATGTAAACACATTTTGATAAAAACATAGGTTTTTAGATCTTATAGTTTTATACCAAGATGTGTGTTTTAACCTACATTTTCTTTTAGCATGCATATATGGTTTCTAATGTATCACGAGAGAATACGAAAGATATAAATCAAAAGAAATGACAAACACATTATGATAATAATAACCTAGATAAACTAGAATATTAGTAATATTTCATTTCAATACTAAGAATGATACAAAGGATTGGGTATATAACCCCAATGTAGATTAACAACACAAAGTATATGTCTCCGTATGAGAACTTCATCATAGGGAACACAAGAGCGATGAGCGTTAAGGCGATGAGCACGAGAGCGATGTAAACCATGTTGATGACGAAACTTCTTGGTTTTGGTTTGAGATGAGATGAGATGAAGAGGAAGATGAAGTTTTGAATGAGAGGTAATGTAAAACCCGAAAATCTAAAACGCGTTAAAAGACTGTTTTGCCCTCAAAATTAAAACTTATAAAATGTGTAAAGTATTTCTATGCTTATTAAGTATGAATCTCATCTAACTTAAGAATCATTTTAAATCTTAATGTGTAGGATTAGCAAAAAAGAAATCAATGCACCTTTCGTTAAAAAAACTTGCGTAAACCGAAAATACCTAAGACACAAATACATTATAACGTAACTTAGGGCCCATTTGATTTTGGCTTAGGCCCATGTCCTTCCCTAGCTCATCAAACCAAACCCACATATCCCTTTCCCCTTTATTTTTTTACGCCCACAACATTGAAACACACCTAAACCCTAGCCACCAAAAGTGACGGCAACCACTCCCTTCTTCTCCATTATTCCGTCGCCAACAAGGAGTCCAAGAAAGGTTCGTAAACACCATGAAGCTGCTGCCATCGAGGCTGATTCAGGGAGTTTTAGTCGTGGGTTTTAGGGTGCTGCTAGTCGTGGTGTTCTAAGGCACGCAAAAGGCTGAGTTGTTTCGAGTTCATGTTTCCTTTCCTCCCTTCACGACAAGGTATCACCACCATCTCGTCTTTCTCCTTTTGATTCTGATTTGGTCCTGAGTTTGGTTCTCCATGCGCACCCTTTTTCTTATGCAATCTAAACGTCACATAAATAATAAGAATAAGACACATAAATCATGAGATTGGCATTGTTTTGTCGAATGAAAATGGACATTAAACTCGTGATAGAAATCTGTTTTAGACCACCTTATACACGCCTAATATTATGTAACCTAAAACCAAGAAACAAAGCCTAGGAACCCTAGGAAAATTATAAATGGGGCGTATGGGATTTTTGTAAAAACTAGGGTTTCGTTTGGTTAATTAATGTGTCGCATGGGTTGTTTAAAGGGTGTATATAATTTTTGTAAGACTGAAAATATGGAAGGTTAAACTTGATATGATGATATTAAATCAGGTTGTGTGGCTTACATGGGTCATGGGTGCGTTTGGGTAGGTTAAACATGTGCTTATATTGGTTTTAATAAACCCTAAAACTGGACAGCATCATATGTCAAATTTGTGTGTGTCATAGATCGAGTTTTATGAGTGCAATAATCTGGGTTTTTGTTGGAAAAGTTTATTTTATGTCTTAGTTAAGTTTTCCAAGTGGTTTGGTCGAATTTGGAGTTGTCTAAGTCGTAATTTTGAATTTTACAAGATCAAGTGTCAAAGCTGAGAAAACGGGTCTGAAATTTAGGTTGGATTCATCTAGGTGTTATCTGATGATACTTGCATGTTTTGGGTGATTCTTGAGCCTAAATTGTAGTACTTTGAAATAGCTTTCTGGAAAAATAAGTCTTGTATCATTTGCAAACGTGGAAGTATGATTTTATATTTTTGGAGTTAGGGTGTCCGAATCAATTGCTGAGTTGAAATTTATGATGTAGTAAATGATTTTTAGTATTTAATCTATGAGGTTCTGGAACTTTTCCTTTGGTGGATATGATATTTATATATGGTGTGACACCTGTAGCTTTTGGTTTGATGTGTTGAGTAGGGTAAGTGTGTTTGTTGGGGCCATACTTTCGGTGTGTGTAAATCTGGGTGAGTTCTGGACCGGTCTGGACTTATGATTTTCCGTAGGCCATTTAGCATGGAAATAGAACCCACCAATTTTTGTAGAGTCTATTAACTCATATGGGAACCCCTGGGATTTTTCTTGATTTCATTTGAGCTAAGTAAGTATTTTATAAAAATCGTTAAAGTCTGGTCCAAATATGAGTTTAAGAAACTGAAAGATAAAATATGATATCAATAAGTAACACACTTACAAATGCATAAGAAGCTTATAAAAGGAGCTAATAAGTATTATACGAATCGTAATCCGTGTAGATTCATTGAAGAAGACGTGGCGTCGTATCTTCGTGTTCATTCATTCGTTTGCTTTTTCCTCATTTGCGTTAAGGTACAGATATTCTGACCTTTTTAGTAAAGGTTTTCTCATGATATCCTTTTCTTGTCATTTCCTTATGTTTATTAGGATTCCCTATGCCATTGCTATGATTCCCTTCTGTTTATGTGAATCTCTGTTTGTCCGAACTTCGTTTGTTGAACCTTGCTATGTTTGAGTATGAATTTCGATTATGAATTTCGATTATGAACTTCGATTATGAACATCCGATTATGAACCTCGATTATGAACGTATGATATGTGACCGTGATATGAACCTTTGATTTCGAACATTTGATATGAACCCTTTCTTATTTGTTTGATCCGTTGTTTATCCGAAATCTGCTTATTGAACCATGAAACATCGATTTGAACTTATGATATGAAAACTCGATTTGTAAACTGTTTGACCTTTATGATGAATTATGATCCGTGTCATTTATGACAATCTGTTTGACCTAAGTTAGTTGACATCCGAGCCAATATTTCACTAGTCATGGGGTTCCATGTCCGTGTCGATTGATGCGCGTGACATGACTCTAGGGCGATGAGTGATGTTCGCCACGCCCTTTCATTATCTGCTTATTGATAGTATGGCCACTTTACATGCATTGGGGCGTATGGATGCATCCTAGATCCGATCCGTTATCCGATATGATTTGTCGGTGAATGATGTCGTAGCAATACGCGTCTTCACAAATTCGGGAGCTAGCTACTCCATTTGTTATTGAGGTCTCCCTCATATTATATAAGGTATTCCGAGGTCACCCTCCGAATAAGAAAGTTACTCGATATGATATGTTCGGGCTCGTGGTAGATAACTAAATCAGATCTGTTATTTCGTGTTAGATATTACATTTATGATTCCGTATTGTCAATGTTTCCATTTACATACCGAATTATGATATGTTTATTGAATGTGTTTATGCTTTGACATGTTTATGTGACTACCGCTTGCCATGCTAGGATATGATTAATATGCTTAAATGTGATTCGCATGTTGTCACCGATTATATGTTAGTTTACCATTATGTGACCTTGTTGATCCGTATGATGATTATGCTAGTGTATAATTGATTGTTCAGTAAGTTCATTATGTATAATTGTTCGGATAATTCGTGAACTTTGATTATCCGTTGGTGTTCGTGACCGCTATGTTTGATCCGCCATGTTTAAATTCTGTCTATACTAAAGTCCGATCCGGGAAATGGTTTAACTTATGATATCGACTTGATAACTTGCTAATTGCTATGCTATGTCTTTTGCTTATTTAGTTATAGTTTTCCTCATGTTTTCTATTTGTATGTGTGACCGCCACGCTTGATCGCTATTGTTCCGTCGCGACGATATTGGATAAGTGTGTTAAATGTAGATTAATTGACTTGTGTAAAGGACATGTTTACTTCTAGTAGTTGTTTCGCTAGCTTTCGGTATTTCGTTTGACTTATATGTACTTAAATTGCCTGATTCATTAATTTCTGTTGATTATGATGTGCTTGATTTGTGTTATGAATATGCTATGTGTTTGTTCTTATTTGTTGTTTGTTCTTCCGGATTTACAGTATGTCGTGTTTCCATGAGAATCCTCGATGATTCATTATCCTCATTCCACTGTGACTTCGTTATTCGTTTCTTTATTTCATTTCGTATTTACTTTTGTTTAGTTTTCGTTTTGTTATATCTGTTCACTGGGCTTTATAAGCTCAGCCGCATTTTCTTTTCCTGCGGCAGGTATTAAGCATTCAAGATGAGCTTGTGGGATAGCTGATCTGGGTTGAGAGTAGAGATGAGAGCAAGAATTTACCATAGAGATCTTAGATTTATTTTGAAAGTTTAGTTATTTATGTTTTCTCTTGAATATTTTTGTAAAGGCTTCCGCTATTGTATTGTATTAAAAGTTCAGATATGAAACCGTATTGTGACATCTTTGCCCTTGTCGGGTTGGGGTGTTACAATTTATGGTATCAGAGACTCTAGGTTTTAGGACCCTTAGAGCTTAGGCTATGACCTGTGAGGATTGGGTAGACATTAGGCTTCCGTCTGCTCGATATCTTCGATTCCTTCGATTGTCGTTCGATTTGACTTGATATTCTTTTGTCTTCACCGTTTTGGCCTTTCTCTTCGCGTCGAACTTTGTTATTTTGTCTTCGTACAACTATTTGTCGATCGTTAGATGGAGACTACCCGTGGAGCCGAAGAAGATGGTACCGACCTGCGTTCGCAATGTGATCCCCTGTCTTTGGAGAGGTTCGTGAAGCGAAGCCACACCCGATCGCCGTCTTCTTTGGAGACATCGTGGATCTTCTTGAGAAAGTTGGACGGACCAACCAAAGGCGCAAGAGACGGAGACAAGGTTCAACCGTGGTGAGAAGGTTCATCTACTTCATATGATTTGAGTGCGACTTATGTCACGCTGATTCGTTTGTCATGCGTTTTGAGACGGTTTGATATTCTGTTAAGTGATTCTGATCCGTATTGCTTTTCTCTGATTTGTTCGGAACTCGGTGTGAATCGTGAAGTTTTATCGTTTAGCATTCTGGTATATCTCAGCTTTTCTTTTTGGAACCGACAATAATGAGCTATGAGGAACTGTTTTGTGCATTGGTGGCCTTCTTTTTCTTTTGTGGTATGGTAAATTGTTTGATGCGTTATATGCTACATGAATGTGTATCTGGTCTGTTTTGGTATGTTACTTGTTATCTATATGTTATCTGTTTTGTTCTGATATTAGTTATGTGATTTGTCATGACCCGAGACAGAATATGATGATAATAAGGACTTGTTATGTGATGCAAGTATTATGACGCCTGATCAACGTGATAATACCGAGATCATATAATTTGAACTGTAAGATATTAACTTTTCACATACACATCAAACCATAACACAAAGTAGCATATAGATGGAATTCTAGAGAGAGAAAGTTAGAGGTTTAGGGAACTTAGTGAGAGAAAGTGAAAGATATTATTATGAGCTCCAACTCTCTACCTTGGGAGGTAGAGAGTATTTATAGTCTTACATAAACGCCACACTTTAGGTCGTGGATCGGGCATACAATGGGTAAAGACCGTCCGTCCTCCACGGTGTTACTTAACTAAATTACTACTTAACTTAGAAGAACTACGACTACGAGCTTTTTAACGATTACATATACTTGAGGTGACCGACTCTTTAATACCGGAATTTCTAATTCCTAACAATCTCCCCAAGGAGGTCACCTCAATCATGTACTAAAATTACATTGAATACAAATAGATATTACATCTAACAATTGATCTTGCATTCTTGATGTAGACCTTGCTCCTAAGCTCGTAGTCATTGATTCTTCACATTGCATGTTTGGTTGTTCCAAGTGGAGGTCTTTATCTTGATCCACGTGATGATAACTTTGAGCCATCATTTGAGATCATCACTATCAACAATCTCTCGAGACATCCATTGTGGTGTTGTGACTTTGGGACCGACATGCTCACATTCGGATCATGATATCTTCTCATCGAGTAGCGGAAGCATTTGTTGAATCATGAGATTGGCGCAGCGTAGCGAAGCATGGAGTGAAAATATCGAGTCATTGATGCACTAATCATGATTTCTTTTGAGATAAATGTGTTAAGTGAGCATGCGGTGTGGATTGACCGCTTCATTACGATCACCGAACGTCGGGCGACTCGCATACAACGCTTAGCAAACAAATCGCACGAAGTGTCTTTGATCACTTCGTTGAATTGAGGTACACGCCCACGGTTCCCCGCTGATCGAGACAACATCGCCTGTGATCGGTAGGATTCCTAAGAATCTCCTTGACGGGGTTTCGCAATTGTTCTAGTTGTTCTCAAACCGAACGCCTCAAAGAAGACAACACGGAGTGAGTGAACCAATAATTTTAAGTTCACCGATTGATGAAAGAGATTTGAAAACAATCGTGTATTGCTCAATAGAAATTGTTTTGCAATACAACGAAGGTTTTATTGAAAATCAATTATCAATCATAAACATACCTTTGGTTTGAAAATGAGTACACGATCGATGTGCTAAAGAAAAGAGTTTTAAGCACAAAGACCGGTTTTCAAAGGTATCCGTCAATCCATAACTCGAACCGTGTTTGATTCAAGAGATTGAATCGCCCATTGTTTCGTTCGGTTGTCACATGGTTGATCTATATAATAGATCTCACACGCCACCTACCGTGAGCTTGTTTGATGTTGGCTCGTAAGGCTTTCCATCTTCATTGTGAATATGTAAACACATCACTCGGATGTTCCGCAATACCACAAGGATAATGCGTGGGACTCAAGATATAATCTCTCTTTCCACATTGTGTGAAATGAGAGTCTTCATTGAAAGTGTCCTAATGAGATTTAATGATGATCTCGTGGCTCTAGACTCAATTTGTGCATATTTGGATCCTATAACGAGACTAGGAGAGGGTCTCCTTCTTCAATATCAACCATCTCTAAGAGAAAGTCGATAGATAATGTTGGTTCCCGTGAGAATGAAACAAGCCCTTTTAAGAGGAACTTGAGTGGTTTGGAAAGTTGAAGTGCGGTCCACCGGGTCCATGACGTCTTGTCTTCAATACCGATGTTACCATCGGTAGCATATGAATTGAACCCGGTTTACGCCTCTAAGGTTGAATAGATGGAGGGCTATTTGTTTTCACCCTTTTCTCATTCAATTCTTTTTAATTCTTCAACCCTTCATGCTTACCAAGACTTCATAGCTAGAACCTTGTTGGGTTTATTCCAAGACTAGCTCGCCTTAGTCCACACTCTTCCCATATCTCATTTTCTCCTTTTATCATCATACCTAAGGACTTCTACACTAACTAGTGGATTGTCCTCGGTAGATCCCTCCGCTTACAGCGGATCATGGGAACACATACCTAACCTTATCATCCTTATATCACCGTACATAAAGTAAAGTTGGTCGGTCTAATTGGTATTGTTCATCCGCCATTGGATCCAATTGAAAACCATTTGAAATCAATTCAGATACTTGTGATATATTATCAAAGCATTTTGTACCGAATTGTTTTTGATATTTTTAGAACGAGAACTCCCCTCAACATGTGCATCAAGTATTTGAAAATGTTTTTGCACACGGAGACAAGAGAAAGAATCAACTTTTTTGATAACCATTTTCTAAAGATATCAACATCACTTCCTCAACGGATCAAGTGGGTATAGCATTTCGGGAAGGATGAGGTTTCCATGAATTTGCTCCCCTCAATATGTGCCTCGAGGTTTGAAAAGAGTTTTGCACATACTAGAGGAACCCGCACATTGGAGATAGATGCTCCCCTCAACATGTGCATGAAAATTTGAAATCGTTTGTCACATGTGGGAAGGACAAGATGTACATTCTTATAACACCATTTGCCGAATTATCGGTTTAAATCCAATTTAAATCACACATTCTCCCGATCACAATTATCAAAGCATTTGAGATTTGTGATCTCGTATAGATTTAAATTGATTTTGAAAGCTTTAAGGAGAATTGTGACATGATTGTGAAAGCGTTTGAACCGATAAGGATCGGATTTTAAGACTTTAAACTCCATTTATAAAACATGCATGTATATCTTTTGAAAACAATTTAATGCCAAATAACTTTTAATTTAATTGAAATCATTCTCCCCTCAATCAATGACGAGGTTGTTGATTGAGAGATAGAGATTTTGACAAATAAGTCCGGATGATTATCAAAATAGAGATTGAGTTATTTTTCAAAGCATTTAGTTTTCAAGAGATAGGAGTTTATAGAATCGAGCATAGGATTTGAAAACATGGTAAAACATGGCTCGTTCTTTCTTTAAAACCGGGTTATTGCCTCGAAAATGACAATAAACCATGTCTCTTTCTCCCAAAAATATTTTTGATTTTTGATTTTTTTTTTTTTTTTTTTTTTTTTTTTTTTTTAAGAATTCGAACAACATCTAAAGTCCCGTGTCATTCTTTGAATGACAAAGACAAAGACCGTAGATATTATCGAACCGGAAGAAACATGACAAAAATGACAATATTTTTTGAAGAATTTTCGAATTTTCTTAAATTTTTATGGATTTTGAAAGTTTTATATTTTTGTATTTTGTTTTTCAAATATATATGTACAAGAGATAGATGAAGAAAGACCTTTACTCTCGTCTTCCTCCTCAAGACGTTTGAGAGTTTCGTTGAAGGCTTTTCAACCCAAGTCGTGGAAGAATAAACTCAAAACGTTCTCTTGGAAGAGCTTTGGTGAAGATGTCGCTAACCGATATTCGCACCTCACAAAATATAGTTCCACCACACCTTTTTCCACCTGCTCCTCGATGAAATGATGTCGAATGTCGATATGCTTTGCTCTTGAGTGTTGAACGTTGTTGCATGAGAGAGCAATAGCACTTTTATTATCACAAGACAGAGATTTTGTTGAATTCAAAGCCATAGTCGATAATTGAGATCTCATCCATAAAATTTGAGCACAACAAGATGACATGGCTATGTATTCACCTCAGAGGAAATAGAAGTACTCATTTGCTTCTTTGAAGACCACTCACAAGCTTATCACCCAAAAACGAGCACCTCCCGACGTGCTTGACGTGTATCTTGACAACTGCATGATCGATCTCGCATAGGCCGTTAGTGACATACCGGTGTCCTTCGGGTACCATAGTCCCATATTGATGGTTCCTTGGAGATACCGAAGACCCGCTTAATCGCTTCAAGGTGCTTTTGGTAGGCTTAGCTCGGTATCTAGCACATGCACACAGAGAACAAAATGTCTGGTCTACTAGCAAGTGAGATACATCGGGATCCAATCATACTTCGATATTTAGTTTGGTCAATCATGATCCCCGAGAGGTCCTCATCTAGTTTGGTTCGGTCAATCATGGGGTGTCAACAGGTCACATGAATCAAATCCAAATTTCTTTAAAATCTCGGTTGCATATTTAGATTGATTTATGAAAATGCCTCCGGACTTTGTGAAATTTGTAATCCCAAGAAAATGACATTTGTCCCATCATTGACATTTGAAACTTTGAACTCATTTCATTTGAAAACGATCACATTCCATTGGGTCGGTCGAGGCAAAATAATATCATCAACATAAATTTGAACATGAATCAAATGTTTGCTCGACTTCACGGTGAACAATGTAGGATCAACTACTCCTTTGATGAATCCGGTTGATAGAAGAAACTTTGATAGTGTATCATACCATGCCCTTGGAGCTTGCTTTAAACCGTAAAGAGCCTTCTTCAAACGATAAACGTGAGTAGGATGCTCTTGATTCACAAATCCTTGAGTTGGGCGGCGAGAGCGACTTCTTTAAGATCTCCGCTTAGAAATGCCGTCTTTACATCCATCCGATAAACTACCATGTTCTTACTAGCGGCATTAGCCGAAAGATTCGATTGCCTCGATTCGAGCAACTGAGCAAAAGATTCTTCAAAGTCTATACCCTCCTCTTGACGATATCCTTTAGCAACTAATCGAGCCTTGTTCTTCAACACATCACCATGCTCATCAAGTTTTACTTTGAAGATCCATTTTAGAGCTATAATCATAGCACGATCGAGGCAGTACTAACTCCCATACATCAAGACGATCAAACTCATGAATTTCATCTTGCATAGCATTGAACCAGCTATCTTCATTCATAGCGCTTTAACATCTTTGGTTCGATCTTAGATAGTACGGAGTTGAAGAAACACCATAAGGCATCGGTTGCAAGTTGTTTCCGGTTGATACAGGACGAGAGGGATTACCAATGATGTTGTCTAATGGGTGATCGTGAGTCCATTTTCCGAGGTGTTCATGTGGCATTTGTTGAGGAACCGAGGTAGCAGAGTCGATTTCTCCTGAAGAAGATGGTTCGATGATGATTCGTGAGTAGCAAATATGTTTTCAAATGGAGCATCTTCGAGTCGCAGGGATTAACTTCATCATTGATGCGAAAACATTTCCATGATGTACATTTGAAGAATGATGATTTGTTGATGAGATCAAGGATCGCAGACAGTGCTTCTTGACTTACGATATTGAAACCGATGGATTGACTTCATTCACCGGAATATGAGCATCCTCTGTTGTAGGATCAAGACCTCATTAGTAGTAGACTCATCAGTTCATCAAACATTGGATCAAACAATTTCTTTACATCATCTTCGGATGGAGGTACATATGGCGTTTCTTGAGAGGAGTTTGGAACAAGGGATGAACCAATAGGACTGTTTTGAAGTGCGGGTCCCGAGCTGGAGTGTCCAGAGCCATTTGACCGGTCACTCATCAAACGTAACGTGAATTGTTTCCATGATATTTCGGGTTCTTTTGTTGTAGATTCGGTATCTCTTTTGTTTGATGCATATCCTACAAATACTCCAATGTCGACTTTAGCCCTAAGTTTGCCCAAGTCTTGACCCTCATTAGTTGGATAACACAAGGCACCAAACACACGAAGGAAAGATATATTAGGTTTTCTGTTGTGGACAAGTTCATATGGAGTTTTTCCATGAATGGTGTGAATCGAGGAACGATTTTGTGTGTAGCATGCGGTGGCAATTGCTTGACCCGGAGAAACATTGGAACCTTTGAGTAGATCAAGATTGTTCTAGCTTCAACAAGAGTACGATTTCGTCTTTCAACTACACCGCTCATTGAGGGGTTCGTGGAACACTTCTTTGATGGTCGATTCCAACGCTTTCATAGAATTCACTAAGTTGTTTGTTGACAAACCCGCCCATTGTCTGCCGATAATTACGGCGCTTTGTTTAGTCTAACTCGCAATGTTTGATGAGTTTGATGATGATATCGAGTTTCATCCTTTGTCCTAAGAACTTGACCCGTGAATCTAGAATAATCATCAACCACAACTAACACATATTTCTTCCCAAAGATATTACGCACCTCATTGGTCCACATAAATCCATATGAATCATATGAAGAACTTCGTGATGAGTTAGTAGGTTTGGGTTTATGGGCATACTTCTTTTTTTCCCAATTGACATGTCGAACAAAGATGATCCTTTTCATACTTTAGTCTAGGTAAACCTACAACTAAGTCCTTTCTCGAAAGATCGTTGATGGTGCCAAGTTCAAGTGATTGAGACGACGATGCCATAACCATGACTTTGTTTTGAAGCCTTTGATAACAAGCATTGGTGAAGCTCTCATCATGTCATCGATAGAGATGGTGTAAAGGTTTGAGCCACGAGTTCCTTTCAACAGCTTCCTTACCATTAAGATCTCTAACGGCGGTATGTTTTCTCAAGGCTACTTCTAGATCGTAATCACGTAATTGACCAACAGAGAATGATTATGACCTAGACCTTCCACATAATACACTCGGAGATGACACTATCACCAACAACATAATCTCCATAACCCATAATAGCACCGAAATGATCATTACCAAATCTAATACCCCCGATGAATTTGCTCACGAAGTTCATGAGCCGTGACCGGTCTCCAAATCATATGCTTGGAACAAATGAGTCCAGTACCACGTAATCGATTTGAACGATCTGCAGCTTGAACACGACAAGAATGGATAATCGATAATTGGGATCCCATGCAAGAATGGGTTCCATTTGGTTAGTAGCAACAGTTGGAACACCCACATCGTAAATAGAAGCATTCATATCGATACGGTGAGGAAATGGAATCATTGTGAGTAGATGCAATACTAGTGTCTCAGATAGTCCTGCTTACGATGTGACCACTTCTTAAGGAATAGTTCTACCAAGAGGGCATCCATTTTCTAGTGGGCATTATCGATTGGTCTTATGACCAATGGTATCCAAAAACCTATTCTCACTAATGTTCTTCCCGGGTTTCATTGTTTTCTAACTTTCTTTCGCTTTTGCCTTTTAGCCTTTTTAGCATGAATTTTAGCATTAACAATATTAACTGGACAATTAACATCATTAGGCAAAACATTGACATCACAACCATGATTAGAAACAATTCAAGCGACATCGGTACAAGTTTTGCAAATAGTATCGAATTCAATTAATTATGACGCTTATGGCTAATACTAGAATCAACACGATTCGTTTTATTCGATTCAAACTTAAGGTTCCTAGATTGTTCTTCTACTTTCTTCCAAAGGCACATTCTTAGCTTGAGAGGTCCTATCATTCCTTGTATTGTCTTGAGACTTTGACCCGCTCCCTTTAATGTCACCGACACTCCTGTAGGGAATGGGAACATTAGTTTGCTTTACCACTCTTTGCACCACCTGCTTAGATGTCTTTGGGATCTGAACTACATGCAGGTGCACTAAGGTTCACTTTCTTAACACTAGAGGTACCGAGATTAGTACTCTAGAAGGCACATTTGAGTTCACTTTCCTAGCATTGATGCATCTAAAATCGAACTACTCAATGGTACACTACTCCTCACATTCAAACCATTGGGAATCGAGTGCATGTCATGTTTGGCCTTAGGCATTGAGCATGGAATCAAGGGGTTAACTCTCTCACCTAATGTCTTTGGGCATATTGTGATCAAACATTCTAAGATTTCTTGAGATCGTTTGGCATATAAGCATGCATGTCCAATTGCATTATCATGAGGTTTCTCTAGCTTATCCTCTTCAACAATCTCACGCAGGCATTCTAAGCAATCCTTAAGGGATGAGAAATATGTTTGAATGGCAAGTTTGTTGTTCCTTAGGTGAGGGGACATATGTCACGATAAAGCATATTTATTACCGAGTGAACCTTTGATACAACATTTTCCTCATTGATCATTGGCATTTTCCTTTTACCGACTCTTCAGATTCTCAATTTCCTTTTGCAATGAAGTTATTTGTTCGTTGTTTTTGTTACGAGTGACTTTAATTGATTCAAACAACTCATTGAAATGACGTTTAACCTTTTCATTCTCTTCTAGAAAACTTTCGTTTTCCTTTTGTAAAGCATTTACTAGGTTTTGAAGATGAAACGTTTGAGAATTCTGAGAATCTAAAGAAGGAGGCATTTGGGAGCCTGTCATATTGTTCGTTTGACCCTTTAATTGAGAAATTTGGGCTTTCAACTTTCTGATCGTGTTACACTGAGCATGAATCTTCAAACTCTGGAGCATCTGAAGATGTCTTGATATTTGAAGTTTTGACATTTTCTTTGAGATGTTGATATTTTAGTTGTAGATTAAAATACTCAACTTCTAGTTTAGAAAATGTTTAACCAAATTGTCATGATCATCCAGCTCAATTTTCTCATTTAGTTTAGAATTAGTTTTTCAAGCTCAATGACACGATCATGGAGACTTTCGAGACCACAGATAGTTCATGAAATTTGAAGCATTAATAGAGCAATTTGAAGCGAAGAAAAAGACATCTTGAGCAACACATTCGGTAATAAGATTCTCATTTAATGTATGCGTGTTCTTTCTCTCAATCTCATTATATTTTAGTGCACGCTCATAGTCATTAATTTCAACTATTATTGCATCAAATTCCTTTTCCATTCCATTAATATCCGTTTCTATCCCTTTTAAGACTCTCAAAGTGATCCTTTAGAAGTTTAAAGAAAGGCATGACTTCGCTTAAATAACATTCTTTCATTTGTTCAAAACCCTTTCTCCTTCATATACCAGTGGGTGTGATCCTTTTCTTGCAAGTTTTCTCAAAATCAACAAATAGTTGAAATATAACGTATTGGCTAATTAATGTCTTGCTTTTAGTGGCAATTGTTCTAGGTACAAGATGCATTGGTGTATTAGGAGGATACACACGCTTCTAGGCATTTTCCGAAGGGAGGGTTTGTTTCTACAATATTTTCACTTTTCGCTTATCTAAATCCATTTTCCGTAAGACTTGTTCGGAGTCAACAATGTCCGAGTCTTAAACTTGTTCAAGAAATCCATTTTCCTTCTTGTAGTCATGGGGAGTGATAATTACTTTCTTCTCTTGCATTTAGGATCATTTAGTTTCTTATTCATCTTCTCCTAGTTACTTCATCTAATTTCTTGTCATCCTCGGTGCACTCAACGCAACTAGGTTTTGTCTAGGTTTAAGAATCTCATTTCCATCATAGATAACACTTTGAGTCGCTTTTGCTATCTTTCCATACTCGGGGTTGGGTTTATCTATAATGGGAACACTATGCTTATCGCTAGAACTCTATGCTTAGTGATCATGTGAAGCGATCGAATGGTGTTTCCTTGCATGTACAACTTGTTTTCAAGTTTGTTTTTCAAAGTTTTCGATTAGAAAAATCTCTCAAGAGCTTTGATTCTTTTGCATTAAATTCTTGCTTAAGCATTTTCACATTTTCTTGAAGTTCTTGTTTTTGCTTAATTTGTTTTAGAAAGTTTTTCTTGCAAAGAATTTAATTCTTGTTTCAATACTTCTTCTAAAATTACTTTTTCTAATTCATGCACGCACTTGGTCATCCATTTCCTGCTCACGAGTGGTCAACTCAAATTTAGCGTTGTTCATAAATAGCAACACGCCCTTATAGGCATTTAGTTCGAAATTATGGAATCATCGAGAGCACATGCGGTGTATTCTTCAAAGACATAGTCGTTGTAGATCGCAGAAGATGCATCACTTGGTACAACTTCACTTTCACTTTGTTTCACGTATTGATCGTATGGGACAATATTGATATTACCCATATTTTCAACATTTGATTCAATAGTTTCGCTTGGTTGTACTTTGTCATGCATCCGCTGCACATCAAGATCATCGTATAGCTTTAATACCTCCGAGATGAGTTTGTCCTTGGATGGGCCACTTGTGGTGAAGAGAGATCTTGGGAGAAACCATTGGAGAGATGCTAGCCATAAAGATTGTGTGTGCGAGGTCCATCATCTACATCGAGTCGTATGCATCACGATCGGCGACTTGAAAGGCGTTCGATGATTGTGACCTATCTCCTGAATAGGTCGCTCATCCACATCTCGCATCATAGGTCTTGGCATTACCCTTAGCAAGAAACAAAGAATTCCTCTTCATCCAACGCAAAGACCATTGTCCCGAGCTTGTGCCGGAACATCTTATCTCTCGGTAATCGGCGATTCGTGGACGCTTTGGAGATGTGCGGTTCCTTGCAATGTGTCCTCACCACCACGCTTATAGCATTTGATCGGCTTAGCTTGACCTTGGTTACCATTCCTTCCTCGATTCGATTGCCCACATATCCTCTACCAAAGACCACCCCTTCCCCGATCATACTGTCTTTCCCGAATCGGTTGCACCACAATCCTTCCATCTTTAACAAAGGGCTTGATTATGTGGGTTAGATGCGCTTCGAGGTTGTTGTTGGTTTGTGGGAGAATTCGTGTTTTGACTAATGAGTAGAGCTAGTTGATTAATGATGTTACCCACGCGTGCATCGACATCGACTTGTTTGAACATAGGATCGGGAATGAGTTTGTGATTACCATTACCCAAGGGTATGACTTGTGATGCTTTGGTTGTGATTCCAATGTTTGAGTAGAAAGTCGTTGAGTCATTAGACTAACTTGTCTCTCCTCGGTTGGTTTTGAACCGATTGAGAATCAATTTTTCAAACATGGCATGTCTCTCATTCTCAAGGAGGAAGGCATAGAGTTGCTCATAGTTTGTATTCTTCAATCCTTTAGTGAGCTTCACACCGTGACAAACTTGTGCCATTCGGGATTCATGTTGTTCACAAACTTTGAGTTGAAATGAATGTTAGGCATAGTCATTCGATGTTCCTCATGTCATTCACTAACTTATGAAATCTCACATAGTACTCATAGACACTCTCATCCGGTTTCATCTTGAAGTGCTCAAATTCGCCATAGAGTTGGGATTCTCTGCCTTCCACAGTTAGTTCGAACCCGAGAGAAGCATCTTAACATTATCCCAAACCGCCTTTGCTTCATGTTATGATTGATCGACTTGTAGATGTCTTTAGGAAGACCTTGAAGAACAATGTTTGAAGCCACGATATCTCGCATCGAATCTCTTTTTCTCCTTATCATCAAGCTCATCATACATCTTAGGTCCGTCCATTCCGTAAATGTGAGTACCATCTTCATTAGTATCAAGTATGTCTCTAGTCGTTTCAACTCGATATGGTCCTTCATCAATGGATTTGAGAATGTTGACACCATTTTCCTTTCCAAGGCAATACAATCGATTCGTTGAGCCCAAGAGTCGAATCGCCTCGGTCAAGCATGGGTGGACGAGTATCCGAACCACCGCTTGTACATCCTCATGACGATGGAGATGACATGATGGGGACGTTGGTAGACATGTTAACAGTTATACGGATTTTATAACTCAATGATTAAACCGGAAATAGATTCTTTCACGGATTTTACTAAATCAAGAGAAAACCGTAAACAATCACTCAAGTCGCTAGATGATAAAGCTCTAAGTCGCTAGGAACAAATGCACTAAGTCGCTACCAATTAATTCGCTAGATAGCCAAGTCGCTAGAATCCCAAGTCGCTAACGAAAAGCAAGTCGCTAAGTAGTAACTCGCACGGACCAAGTCGCTAACCAAATTTTGGCAAGAATTGCTACACAAGTCGCTAGAAACGAAGTCGCTAAAGAGCAACTCACACTCGACCAAGTCGCTACCACAAGTCGCTACCCGTAGTGGAGATTCCACTACTTGTACTTTAACTCGCTAGATCTAACTCGCTAGCTTTAACACCGTAAGTCGCTACAAAGCGTGAAGCAAGTCGCTACCAAGAAACTATTCCGAGAGCTAAGTCGCTAGCTTGAAAAACCAAATAAACTTCACTTTTCAATCCAAAAAACAACCCAACCAAGATGATTCAAGCTTACCAAATGAAAACCTAAACACTTTTGATGATTCTAAACATAAAAGTACCAACAAAATTCAAACTTTAACACAAGAGATCAACCAAATGATGCAAAAACCACTAAACTTTTTCAAACCCAACCAAGATATGATCTAACCATGGCTTTTGATACCAAATGTAATATATTAACTTTTCACATACACATCAAACCATAACACAAAGTAGCATATAGATGGAATTCTAGAGAGAGAAAGTTAGAGGTTTAGGGAACTTAGTGAGAGAAAGTGAAAGATATTATTATGAGCTCCAACTCTCTACCTTGGGAGGTAGAGTATTTATAGTCTTACATAAAACGCCACACTTTGGGGCATGGATCGTGCATACAATGGGTAAAGACCCGTCTGTCCTCCACGGTGTTACTTAACTAAATTACTACTTAACTTAGAAGAACTACGACTACGAGCTTTTTAACGATTACATATACTTGAGGTGACCGACTCTTTAATACCGGGAATTTCTAATTCCTAACATGAACTTATTGAAATCATATGACGTCTGGGAAAATGCCTGTGGTTGATACGTGAATGGACTTTGACTTGTATCTGTTATTTGTCACTCCTCATGTTCGATTGAAATTTTGTACTTCTTTGCGAGATTCTCATTGACAACTGTTATATATAAGTTTTGTACGCTTGGAATCCGAAATCGTTATGATCCGTGTGAACCTATAGATTGCTATGTACGCCCTAAGTTTGTATGTCTCCACGTATTTCGCGATTAGTAAGACCGTTAGGATTCGCTCTGTCTATGCATATGTTGTCTTCATCATTAGATACCGAATAAGTTAGAGTGTGTTGTTTGATTTTCTCATCTCATCTCGTTATCGGCCATTACTTTGATAAGTATATGATTATCTGTTATAAGTATTTGATTGTTGAATTGATTTAAAAGTATAAGTATGAATGTTCCGACAAGAATCAGATGTTCTAAAATAAGTTTCGCTTGCTCTATTCCTTGAAATTCAAGTCCGATTCGTTTTCTGTTCTGTTCCGTCTTGTTCAATTTTCGAGGACGAAAATTTTCTTTTAGAGGGGAAGAGTTGTAAAATCCGAAAATCTAAAACGCGTTAAAAGACTGTTTTGCCCTCTAAATTAAAACTTATAAAATGTGTAAAGTATTTCTATGCTTATTAAGTATGAATCTCATCTAACTTAAGAATCATTTTAAATCTTAATGTTTAGGATTAGCAAAAAAGAAATCAATGCACCTTTCGTTAGAAAAACTTGCGTAAACCGAAAATACCTAAGACACAAATACATTATAACGTAACTTAGGGCCCATTTGATTTTGGCTTAGGCCCATGTCCTTCCCTAGCTCATCAAATCCGAAACCCACATATCCCTTTCCCCCTTTATTTTTTTTACGTTCCACAACATTGAAACACACCTAAACCCTAGCCACCAAAAGTGACGGCAACCACCCCTTCTTCTCCATTATTCCGTCGCCAACAAGGAGTCCAAGGAAGGTTCAGAACACCATGAAGTCTGCTACCATCGAGGTGATTCGTGGAGTTTTAGTCGTGGTTTTTTAGTGTCTTGTTGGTCGTGTGTTCTAAGGCACGCAAAAGGTGAGTTGTTTCGAGTTCTTGTTTCCTTTCCTCCCTTCACGACAAGGTATCACCACCATCTCGTCTTTCTCCTTTTGATTCTGATTTGGTCCTGAGTTTGGTTCTCCATGCGCACCCTTTTTCTTATGCAATCTAAACGTCACATAAATAATAAGAATAAGACACATAAATCATGAGATTGGCATTGTTTTGTCGAATGAAAATGGACATTAAACTCGTGATAGAAATCTCTTTTAGACCACCTTATACACGCCTAATATTATGTAACCTAAAACCAAGAAACAAAGCCTAGGAACCCTAGGAAAATTATAAATGGGGCGTATGGGATTTTTGTAAAAACTAGGGTTTCGTTTGGTTAATTAATGTGTCGCATGGGTTGTTTAAAGGGTGTATATAATTTTGTAAGACTGAAAATATGGAAGGTAAACTTGATATGATGATATTAAATCAGGTTGTGTGGCTTACATGGGTCATGGGTGCGTTTGGGTAGGTTAAACATGTGCTTATATTGGTTTTAATAAACCCTAAAACTGGACAGCATCATATGTCAAATTTGTGTGTGTCATAGATCGAGTTTTATGAGTGCAATAATCTGGTTTTTTGTTGGAAAAGTTTATTTTATGTCTTAGTTAAGTTTTCCAAGTGGTTTGGTCGAATTTGGAGTTGTCTAAGTCGTATTTTTGAATTTTACAAGATCAAGTGTCAAAGCTGAGAAAACGGGTCTGAAATTTAGGTTGGATTCATCTAGGTGTTATCTGATGATACTTGCATGTTTTTGGGTGATTCTTGAGCCTAAATTGTAGTACTTTGAAATAGCTTTCTGGAAAAATAAGTCTTGTATCATTTTCAAACGTGGAAGTATGATTTTATATTTTTGGAGTTAGGTGTCTCGAATCTGAATTGCTGAGTTGAAATTTATGATGTAGTAAATGATTTTTAGTATTTAATCTATGAGGTTCTGGAACTTTTCCTTTGGTGTATATGATATTTATATATGGTGTGACACCTGTAGCTTTTGGTTTAATGTGTTGAGTAGGGTAAGTGTGTTTGTTGGGGCCATACTTTCGGTGTGTGTAAATCTGGGTGAGTTCTGGACCGGTCTGGACTTATGATTTTCCGTAGGCCATTTAGCATGGAAATAGAACCCACCAATTTTTGTAGAGTCTCTTAACTCATATGGGAACCCCTGGGATTTTGCTTGATTTCATTTGAGCTAAGTAAGTGTTTTATAAAAATCGTTAAAGTCTGGTCCAAATATGAGTTTAAGAAACCGAAGATAAAATATGATATCAATAAGTAACACACTTACAAATGCATGAAGTTTATAAAAGGAGCTAATAAGTATTATACGAATCGTAATCCGTGTAGATTCATTGAAGAAGACGTGGCGTCGTATCTTCGTGTTCATTCATTCGCTTGCTTTTTCCTCATTTGCGTTAAAGTACGGATATTCGACCTTTTAGTAAAGGTTTTCTCATGATCTCCTTTTCTTGTCATTTCCTTATGTTTATTAGGATTCCTATGCCATTGCTATGATTCCTTCATTTATGTGAATCTCTGTTTGTCCGAACTTCATTTGTTGAACCTTGCTATGTTTGAGTATGAATTTCGATTATGAATTTCGATTATGAACTTCGATTATGAACATTTGATTATGAACCTCGATTATGAACGTATGATATGTGAATGTGATATGAAGCTTTGATTTCAACATTTGATATGAGCCCTTTCGATTTGTTTGATCCGTTGTTTATCCGAAATCTCGCTTATTGAACCATGAAACATCCGATTTGAACTTATGATATGAAAACTCGATTTGTAAATCTGTTTGACCTTTATGATGAATTATGATCTGTGTCATTTATGACAACTGTTTGACCTAAGTTAGTTGACATCCGAGCCAATATTTCACTAGTCATGGGGTTCCATGTTCGTGTCGATGATGCGCCACGACATGACTCTAGGGCGATGAGTGATGTTCGCCACGTCCTTTCTCATTATCTGCTTATTGATAGTATGGCCACTTTACGTCTGTTGGGGCGTATGGATGCATCCTAGATCCGATCCGTTATCGATATGATTTGTCCGGTGAATGATGTCGTGTGCAATCGCGTCTTCACAAATTCGGGAGCTAGCTACTCCATTTGTTATTGAGGTCTCCCTCATATTATATAAGGTATTCCGAGGTCACCCTCCGAATAAGAAAGTTACTTCGATATGATATGTTACGGGCTCGTGGTAGATAACTAAATCAGATCTGTTATTTCGTGTTAGATATTCATTTATGATTCCGTATTGTCAATGTTTCCATTTACATCTTGAATTATGATATGTTTATTGAATGTGTTTATGCTTTGACATGTTTATGTGACTACCGCTTTGCCATGCTAGGATATGATTAATATGCTTAAATGTGATTCGCATGTTGTCACCGATTATATGTTAGTTTACCATTATGTGACCTTGTTGATCTGTATGATGATTATGCTAGTGTATAATTGATTGTTCGTAAGTTCATTATGTATAATTGTTCGGATAATTCGTGAACTTTGATTATCCGTTGGTGTTCATATCGCTATGTTTGATCTCGCCATGTTTAAATTCGTCTATACTAAAGTCCGATCCGGGAAATGGTTTAACTTATGATATCGACTTGATAACTTGCTAATTGCTATGCTATGTCTTTTGCTTATTTAGTTATAGTTTTCCTCTTGTGTTTTCTATTTGTATGTGTGATTGCCATTTGATCGCTATTGTTCATTATGACGATATTGGATAAGTGTGTTAAATGTAGATTAATTGACTTGTGTAAAGGACATGTTTACTTCTAGTAGTTGTTTCGCTAGCTTTCTGGTATTTCGTTTGACTTATATGTACTTAAATTGCCTGATTCATTAATTACCTGTTGATTATGATGTGCTTCAATTTGTGTTATCAATATGCTATGTGTTTGTTCTTATTTGTTGTTTGTTCTTCTGGATTTTTGTATGTCTGTGTTTTCGCAGAATCCTCAGTGATTCATTATCCTCATTCCGCTGTGACTTCGTTATTCGTTTCTTTATTTCATTTTGTATTTTTGTTTTTGTTTAGTTTTCGTTTTGTTATATCTGTTCACTGGGCTTTGTAAGCTCAGCCGCATTTTCTTTTCCTGCGGAAGGTATTAAGCATTCAAGATGAGCTTGTGGGATAGCTGATCTGGGTTGAGAGTAGAGCTGAGAGCAAGAATTTACCATAGAGATCTTAGATTTATTTTGAAAGTTTAGTTATTTATGTTTTCTCTTGAATATTTTGTAAAGGCTTCGCTATTGTATTGTATTAAAAGTTCGATATGAAACCGTGACATGACATCTTTGCCCTTGTCGGGTTGGGGTGTTAAGGTAATTTTGAAAGTGGAAGATTTGAAAAGTGGGGATTTAATAGAGTGAATGATGGAGGGTTTATTTATGGGAAGGAGGAATTTTGAGATTTGTGTTTTGTTTTATTATTAGAAAGATATGATTTTTGGATTAAGTGAAAAACACAAGTTTTATATACCACGACTTTAGACGAAAAAGTAACACGTATGTGAGAAAGGCTTTCTAATGAAGCTACATGTAATACATGTATATGCACAAAAGATAATCATATAAATACCTATGTAAGCATACTTATTTAACAATCTAATGTCATTTAGAGATAAGTAGAAAGTCATACCTCTAATGCACTTAGGAATGTCTTTACAAATGACACAACAAATGTCAGTAGACAATTCCGGCTCCTTTGTGTTTAAGATACCTTCTTAGGGAAGGTATTCTTGTTACCAAGCGATTCATATGGCTAGGTGGGTATGAGCTTTAACTAAGCAACATGACAAAAAGGATTAGTGCAATTAAATGAAGAATAAATAATAAAATGTTGTCATCTAATCAACATCCAAACAAAGAGTTTTAAAAGACATGGTGTTTGTTTTAATGAAAAAAAAAAAAAAAAAAAAAAGCAACTTTCTTTGTAGTTTTCAATTAACCACGGATCGTATCAAGTTTTTGAAGTACAATATACTTTAAGAAACTTGGTAACGAAGCTCTGATGCCAATTGTGGAAAACTAGAAGGGGGGTTGAATAGTTTTACCAATTAAAGCTCGTTTTAAACTATTTAGATCGACTTATGTCAATCTATTTGGATGTGTGTTGGATGTTGATAAACAAACATATAGAAATATAAATATGTAATGAAAAGATAAAGAGAAATAAGCACAAAATCACAACGCGAGTATTTATAGTGGTTCGGCTACAAGGACACCTTCCTTGCCCTACTTTACTCCCCGAGTCACCTACTCGAGAGTTGGTAATCACTACACAACACCGACTCCTTATGGTGGAGAAACCATCACAACGTCGCCTACACTTTATCCTGTACAAGGCTAGATACAGGGTCCTTTTCACTAAGGAGAACCAATCCTATCACAACGTCGCCTACCCTTTATCCGGTACTAGGCTAGATACCGAGTTCCATTACAATGGAGGAACTACTACCCAACACTACACCAATCACCTAACCCCAAAGGAGATCTACTCCTTATAATATCAACAAGGATAACAATATCCTTTGACCCTATACTAATCTATCTTGTACATCGAATCACACCATATCGAATGTACATCTTAGGCACCTTTCACTAATGCCTTTGATTAGATCTTCAAGACACCCTTCACTAATGTCTTGTGACTTGACTTCTAGGAACCCTTCACTAATGCCTACAATACGGACGATCGACACCTTTCACTAATGTCTTCGTCTTAACACTTGAGACATCTTTCACTAATGTCTTCAACACTACACTTCTTAGAGAAAGAACCATCAACAAGATAACTTCAGTAGTCTTGATGATGAGGAAGCATGGCAACTCATGGACTTGAGCTTGCTTGACTTCAAAGGTGGTGATCTCACCTTTAAGAGGAACCTAGAGAATCACACAAAAACAAAACTACATACATAGATCACTTGGATCTGGGGTTAGAGAGTTTTTAACTCAAGGAGAAAGTATGTTAGAAAGGGGTAAGAAACAATGAAGAAATGGCTCACTATTTATAGAGAGAAAATGTCTACTGTTCCACGGATCCCTCCCTCAAGGGATCCGTCTAGTGTAAAGCTAGGGATCCGTGGGACGCTCCTCTTTGCCCATGGGTATTTTGGTTATGGGTCATGGGTCATGGGTTATGGGTTGATCCATGGGTCTTTCATTAGATACAAGGTATCTAATAGATGCAATGCATCTAGTCAAATGGGTTATGGGTCAATACCATGGGTTATGGATATGCTCCATGGGTTGTAGTTTTTACCCATTTATAATACATCCTAGTTATGTATATATTTGCCCAATATGTAAACACTAGTTGTTGTACATATGTATTACTAAATCATAAAATCACTTATATTTGTTTTAATATTTTATGTGAAAACGTAAGTGTGTTAGAAAACTATTGGCTCAAACTATTTACGTATTTTATTTATTTCCTTAAAATGATTTTACGTTTGTTATCGACAAAACATTAGAAGATCGTAAATTATAAATAAACGTTTTTACGGCTTATTTGTATTAACAAACTCAATAAGCAAACGAAACAACTCGACAAGAAAACGAAACACACGACATAAACCATAACAAACATCGTCCATTCATTTTATTTTTTTTGCTGCTACTTCCCATTTTGCTAGAACTTGCACCACCTTTTTTCTCTTTTGCATTCTTTTGTTTGATGAAATGTTCAAACAAAGCTTCAAGATTTGTTATCCTCATTCCCAGTTCATCGACTTTTGCCTCCATTCTTTTACTAACAGCTTTGGCCATCATATGTCTGTAGTATGGCTTTTTACTCAACCATTTAAGAATGTCATCTCTCATCCACGGGCTAATATTCTTATAAGAACCATATTCCTCAATAATTTCATCGCCGTATGTATTAAGAACTTCATCAAAAATTGGTAGGTTCAATAAAACCTTTGACCACTCCTCTTCTGACGTGTAACCAGCCATTGTTATGTGTGTTTTGTGGGAAATAACGATTGGGTTATCGATGTTTTGCCGAATTGAGGATGATCGGTTAGGTTATATATAGGTAAAAATTGGCGGGATAAAATGGCGCCAACACTTTTGGCGGGGACATGTCCACGCCAAAAGCTACTATCATCAACGGAAAATTTTGGCGGGAAAAATTAATTGTAAGGATGGAAACTGGATAACTCTTTTGGCGGAGACATGTCCCCGCTAAAAGTAGCGGCGGGAAAAAACCCGGGAACAATTAAGAGTTACAACTTTGGTCAAATTTTGTCAAATATTAAATCTACTTTCAGCAGGGACATGTCCCCGCCAAAAGTGTGCGTTGAAAATTTAGTAAACGGTCAGCGAGTTTTGTGCAAACTCAGCGTGAATTTTGTCGTTTAGTGACTTCCGGCGAAGACATGAGCGTCTCCGCCAAAAGCCTCCTCTCCCGTCCTCCTTATTGTTGTAGTAAACAGATACATCATTTGTAAGATTCGTATTCACTTTAAATATGAGTAGAATTTGATGTTGTTTGCATTTATAAATATGTAAAATATGTTTACATATATAAGTGTAATTTTAACAATGTAAAATATGTACCCAACTTACTTGTAAGCTATACAGTGTAAAGTTTGCCCGCACTTAAAAGTGTAAAATGTGACAAATTAAGCTATGCACTTGTATAAGTATAAACAACCTTGATGGCAGAGCTGTCCTTGAGGGTGGGCGTGATGGGCGACCGCCCAAGGCCCCAAAAAGTTTAAGTGCCCTCAAATTTGTCTCGTTAACAATTATATGTTGGGATTTAATACTCATAACAATTATATAAAATCAAATAACATCATCAAAGCATGCAGCGGAAGTAATTAGGAATAATACATGTAAGTAATTAATCGAACAAGAAAGTGCGTACCTTTTAGCAATTCAAGTAAACCAAACGATGTTTGAACAAGAACAAAACCCAAAACCCTAACATAAGGGTTTATTAAATTCGACCCACACAAGAAGTCGACCACCAAGATTCACAAGCTCAAGCGTGCTTGTTCTTCGTTCTTGTACACACGTACTAATAGCGATTTGATGTGAAAAGCTAGTTTCTTGAATCACAAATAAAACCAAACACTTGTTTCTTTGACTTGGAAAAATCGATCCCAATGGGATGGGGGCACACCGATCGGCCAAGCAAAGAGGGAGGAGAGGAGAAGAGAAATTAGGTTATTGGTGATCCAAGATTAGGAGAATAATGAATACAAGGGTTTGTATTTATAGTTTCTCAAAACTTGGTGACCAAGAAATCCCACCTCCTTAGGTTTGATAGCCCACGACCGGCCATGCTCCCCCAAGGGGATTCTAGATCCTTCTTGTCCACTAATTTCATTCTTAGTCCTCTTAGTTTACATTTAACGACCGTTAACCAAATCTCGTTAAATATTTAACTATCGTTATGTTTTATTTCGTGACTAATAATTAATAATAACATTTTATATATTGATTATTAACATCAACTCTCATACGTAATGTGTGCAATCCCGAAGTCTCGAGTTCGAATCCGGTCATACTAATATTAATAATTATCCATAAACCTTTCAGCTCCACTGGATATTACTTAATATAGTAATGACATTGGTTAGTCTAGCTTTCACGCCAATGCCCCGGATCAAATCGAGTATGGTCTCCTCGAAAACCATTTAATGATTCATCATTTTACTTATCCTTTTGTTACCAATACTACATTAACTATGAATATGGATCAAGTCATTTCATAAGTTAATATTCATTTCTCATTGTATTTGATTGAACAAGATTACCAAATCATCGAACGTATTCCGGATAGATCTTGGGTATGGCCATACAAACATCTTGTCAACCCTACGAGGGCCCAAATATAGTATTATGCTTTGAAACAAATTCAAATGAACAAATTCTCTTGACTACAAACATAACTCATGAACTTTGTAACACTTCCGAAAATAGCCCTTATAACTACCGATTCACGGATAGCGTTAGACTATCTTACACAAATGCACTACATTCATATCGCTTATCCGGTATCTCAAGTCGAGGATAAACACTTCATGATATACTTAATGACAAAGATCCATAAAGTATCATCATGTAAAGTTGGGATGAGTCATATATTCAATTCATTGAATATCATGTGAATCTGGTATGTCCCACGCATCAATATACTTTAAAAGTATATTCTACCAAAACTCAGATTTGTCTTAATTCAATGACATTCCCACATCATTAATCGACAACGGACTATTTTAGAATAACATAAGTTATTCACGGATTAAACATGCAAATATAGGATATAATATTAAGAAAATGAAAATAAACATAACCAATATTTTATTTCATTTAAATAATATTTGTTCAAAACATCCATTATCCAAATACTTAAATAGATCAATGCATGATAATACTTGTTAATGAATTATGTCTCAAGTAATGACAATCATACTTGTTGACAAGGCATAATTTCAACTAACTTTGATCTATTGGAATTTTGAGAATACTTATTTCAAGAATTCAACTAGTGAAGTTCTTGTATGTGTGCATTCAAAATATCTTGATATTGCCACATAATATTTCATAAAGTGTGTGACATCCTCAACCACTAATTTATGACAATCAAACTTTCAAACATTTTAAAGTTTAAAGTATTCTTATTCTTTATTGTATAATGCAACTATGCTCTTAGTTGAGCACAACTAGTTCACATGGCCATCCACAAGGATGAAATCCTCCCATGACTAGTATTGAGTGTCATCTCAATTATACCAGCATCATTGTATACAAACAACAATATGCTCTTTAAAAATTTCGTAAACTTCAATATCTACAGTGTAATGTTTGATGCCTTCCAAACTTTCAAGTTTGTTGGCTATGACAATTTCGCAACAATTGTTGTATTGCTCATCCATAGAATTTTGAGAGCAAATCCAGGCTGAGGAATGTAATTCTAAATTCAAACATATTCCATTAGAATATTCATTACACTAGTTATCTAATAACTTCATTAGATATCAATGTTGTCAAATCATCTTGTATTCAAGCATGATACAACAGTAACATGATGTACATGAAAAATCCTTATGTCAAACGAAGATTTAATTCATGTTCTACATATCCATTTTCCAAATGATATATCATGTTCTATTAGACTCATTTATTTTAATACCGCCATGTTTACTAACAATAAACATATACTCCAAGGTTGTATGTCTTATTTTCTAAATCTTTCATGTGAAGTTCCATTCCAAACTAAAGCTTAACATCTAGCTTAGATGGAATGTTACTACCCACAACATATAAGATTTAAAGAAAATAAACACAATACTCCCACTAGCTTTCAGGAATACTTAGAAATTATCTTATTTTAATTTTTAAACCAAAACTTGGATTTAATAGTTAAACATAAGAATCATCTCCTAGATGCATGCATATATCCATTAATGGATTCTTGCCTTTTGTACATTTCCAAATATTATGTGAATTCATAAAACTTCTTTGTATTACTTATCGTCCTCGCAAAAGTAATCACACAACAAAGAGTTTTTGATATTCATTGTCAGATTTCATATAAATGAAATTAAGTATGACAATCATAATCATTATATATTTAATGTGCCGAGGAAAGAATATTTAATCACAGTTAATCGCTTAAGTGTGATTAATAATCTTGTCACAAGCCATGCATTAAACACATGTACAATTTTGTCCATATGATTTCTACACAAAGAATTTTAAACCGCTAGGGTTTTCCTTCCTTTGAAGAGACTTATCTTTATTAAGATAAACCAAGTTTACAAAGTTGATTATCTCTTTGGACAGCATCTTAACATTCATAGTATGAATAATTTACCACAATTCAATATTAGGTAATATATCATTATGATTAACAGGTTTACCATGATCCTGTAATTCATATTTCTCATCATATCAAATATCTGAGATATCCTTGCGGATCTATGAATGAGAATTCCATCATCTTGAGGTATATCATATTTGACCTCATCATGATATTCACTAGTGTATTTTAGAAGATTATGTGTTTTGTAATTGTAATTTAACCTCTTCAAGATCTAAACAAAACTCCCACTTGCTTTTGTAATTTAAAGACTATCTACAAATACTTGACAAGTAGAACAACACCAAATTGTTTTCTTTTGGGATATTACAAAACACATTGACATTCAGAAATCTTGTTCGTTAATAACCTACTCCATAAGTAGTTTTAACAATTCAAAACTTCAATATAAGACTCAATGTGATTCATCACATTCCATACTAAAATGGTGTCTTATTAATCTTCTAGGTTTGAGTTTATTTAGTATATCCAATCAATACTTAATTTTCTAACCTTGATAAATTTTGGAAGAAAAGAAGATGTAGTTATCTTGAATCAAACAATGTAATAAATGTTTGATTCTTCTAACTGAACATTCCATATACATACAGTATTTCATTAGAATTAATATTGTAAGACAATCTAACAATATTTAAGATAAACATATTCCTTTTGGCCTACCTATTTACCAACTAAATCAACTTAATGGTATAATAGAATATCCAAGCCAATTGCATGTTTTATAACATAAGTATTCTTTAACCAAGTCAAAAGACATAACAGTTATAGTATCTTACTTTATATTATAAGTCTTTAAAAGACTTCATGTTTGTGAGTTTATACAGAAACACATAACCATGTATAATTTAAAGTTATTATGAACACCACGCCATGGTTTCAATTAATTAATTTTCAAGTTAATAAACTATTTATGTCATTCCAAGAATACACAAATATTTAAAGTAGCATTAGATTACTTTATTTAATTATGTCATCATTTGGAGTGTTCAACTTAAGAAACTGCAAATCATCCACGCCCGATCCCACGACAAGTGGAGATTTACCTTGAGATTACAATCTAGCCAAGATCTCACTTAAACTAAAATGTAACTTCAAGTGTTTCTATGATTTGAATGACATAAGACATAAAAGTAGTCTATGTTATAATCTTGACACATGTTCTAAATAAGTCAATCTTATTAGAACGTTAATCTCTTACCTCAAGAGAATCCATTAATCATATTTGTATGTGTTGTTCCTTTGCACACAATAAATACTTCTCCCACTTGTGCATAGAACAACATCATATAGATAAACACCATGACATTCGTTTGTTTATGTGAGCAATATGATAGTGTCATAGATATTTAAGCATTACAAGTAGATGTAGGACCACTTAATTATCAAGGAAACGTTCATGACTATCCTTGAGAATATGAATGTCTACATTTTTGAACGTAATGTTTTATTTCAAGAAAATCTAGAAATAATCTGAGTTACTACCAAGATAATAAATCTTGTAACTCCCACTGAATTAGACAACGTTACAATAATGTCTTATTCAGTAATACACCATACTCCCACTGGATTTGACAACATTGTATGTGTTTCATTAACCATTGAAAATAGTGTGCTATTACGTTGCTACCCCTTTGTAAGACCATTCGTAACAATTACTTAGGTAGTAAAAGAGTGTATTCTACTCTGTAGATGATGGATCATCCATCAATGCTATTAACTTGAAAAATTGAGCATGCAATTTCTTCCTTAATGGGTCTACCATCGCCATAATGATGTATAGCACCTTCAATTAGTCAAAACAAAACAACTAGATAAAATATGCTAGTTTGTCTTTTACCAATTTTATGGTAATTAGTCTAGCTTCTAATTTAATAACTCATAAAATGTCAAACATGTTTTCGGTTGACCAAAATGTCATATATGAATTCAATCACCAACAGAGGGTAATGAAATCTCTTAAGGAAAACATGGTGTGCAATTTTCTTAACTATTAAAGTTGCTATGAGTTATATTAGAATTTAGAAAATTCTAATATTCCTAACATACCTTTCTCAATCATGAAAAGGAATAGGATTGAGTCACACTCTTCTTCCATGGAAAAGAGTTTATGTTTGTCTTTTAGTAAATTTTTCTTGATCAAGCATTCATTTGAAAACAGAACTAGATCAATTTGCCAAAGCCCAAACTACGTTTACGGTTTAATGTTGCATTAATACAATCAAAAAGAATTAACAAAATTCAATTTTAGTATTTTCGATAATTAAATCTTTCAAGAAAATAAAATACCCTTGGTCAATATTCATATTAACCATAGAATTTTTCTTGAATCTAGGACCCCATTATCATACTTTCACCACATCAGTGATCTGCTAGTGATGAAAGTATAGAATAGGTAATTGTCGAAGAACAATAATTGACAAACAAGTTTTCAATTCCTAGTAAATATGGGATTTACAATTTTGCCAAAACAATTAATGCAAAACGTAAGCATGTTTTATCCCATCTTATGCCTTAAGTCATAGGTCTCAGTAACTAACTTAATTAAGTTGTCTAATTTAAAAACTGCAAATCATTAAGCTGAGGTCTCACACAACAAAATAATTCACCTCGTTATTGTAATCTAGATCAAGGTCTCACATAACTAAATTACAACTTCAAGTGTTTCATATCATTAGATGGCATAAACTTAAATTTAAAGGGTACAATTTTTGACGTGTAATCAAAACTTATGCATAAAGAAGCATGCATACAACTTTATAACGTAAAATTTTCGAAAAAACTTACATAAGATTTTAATTGCTAAGATTGAATTCTACAAAGTTTTAATCGATGCGTTGAGAAACTTACAACTTTGCACTAAGATGCTTTACATTGAATGGTTATACTAGGTAGCTCCAATCGAACTCACGAGCGGAGGACCGGTAAGCGCTAAAGCATAACCTTAGACATCCATTCGGTCATGTTGTGCGCACTTCTTAAATAACCCCTTTATAGTTTGTTCTAGTGGGTGAGCCGTTCTAACCATTTAGTACAGTCGCATCAATCGATTAAAAGTTCAAGAATAATTCTTAGATAACAAATCAGTTTCACCATTATTTAGTCCATTTAATTTTCTATTCATAAAAACCCTTTTTGCTTACTAACATGTCAAACAATATATAAACAAAAAAGCATTTTAATAAAAATTAAACACACTCAAATAATATAAACATATAACTAAACACTTTAACATATGTAAAAACAATTAGCCACATGCATAATTATTTCAATAAACTCTAATAAACAATTCTAGGCGTAAATAAATGCATACATTAACTAGGGCTTTCACCTACAAGGTAGATGAGCCACATACATCGACAAGTCGATTGCGTAAGCCAAAGTTAATAATATACCAATTAGCACATAACGAATTTTTATTAGTTATAATTGAGGTCTTCCCCAATTCAATAATTATTGGGCAAATTGCACAAAAATGTATTCAACTTATACCCAATTTTAATTTTAGGTACTCTACTTATATTTTTCCAATTTAATGTACCCAACTTATTTTTAGTTGCAATGTTAGACGATTGATAGGTTACCAGGTCACCACCACCATACTTCATCTTCTCCGACCAAATTCCGGCCAACTTCCGACTAGTTTTTTCTTTTAATCTTTTTTTTTTTTTTTTTTTTTTTTTTTTAATTCACATGTTTAATTTGAAGCAATTATAACTTTATAAAAGTAACCCACTAACACCCCTTCCTTTGAATTATATCAAACACCGCCATGGTATATTATATAAACTTCGAACATCATATGTTTTGAAACGAGTTGGATTGCTTTCACTTTGTCACATGTCAATGAAAAAGCAAAATATTTTATTAGCATATGCAACTCTGCAAATATTCTACATATTTAAAAGTAGTTTTGAACTTCTAAGTTGTGATTACCCAAAACCGTACATTTTAACATGTTCCAAAAGACCAAAACTATCACAGCCTCTCCAATTTTGTACATCAACCTTGGTGTGGTTTTTTGGGGGTAAACTAGTTAATCCGTCAAATTACGTCGAGTTTTAAAAATATATTAGCTCAGCTATGTTGAATTATATGGCTGTTTATTTTATAAGTTCGTCATAGTTTCATCATCACAACACCGATAAGCAGGGGCAGAGCCAAGGGGGAGGGGGTGGGGCTGGCCGGACGTTAACAAAGTTGGCCGGAATTTGTTCGGAGAAGATGAAGTATGATGACGGTGACCCAGTAACCTATCAATCGTCTAATATTGCAACTGAAAAAAAGATTGGTACATTAAATTGGAAGAAAAAAAGTGAAGTACCTTAAATTGAAATTAGGTATAAGTTGGATACATTTTTGTGCAATTTGCCCATAATTATTAAATAAATAGAACATGTGTGTATCACTTAACAATTAATCAATAAACAAAAAAACAATACTCCATGGCAAAACATGCATGTTCCACCATGGATTCCGCATAACAATTATCACCCAAGATACGCATATTACATGTCACATAACAATTATTCATTAATTAACCACATAAAATTTAGCATGCAATCCTAGGGTTTCTACAAGTTTTACAAAATTAAAACCTAATTAAATAAAATAAGGGTAATCGACCCATACATTAAAAAATTAGGGTTTCGAATTCAAAACCCTAGAAACCATAAAAAGCATGCATATAATCATAAAGATCCAATTTTTATGTGTTTCGGTAATTAATTACATCATATTAACGGCTCGTGATGCCACTGTTGGGATTTAATACTCATAACAATTATATAAAATCAAATAACATCATCAAAGCATGCAGCGGAAATAATTAGGAATAATACATGTAAGTAATTAACCGAACAAGAAAGTGCGTACCTTTTAGCAATTCAAGTAAACCAAACGATGTTTGAACAAGAACAAAACCCAAAACCCTAACATTAGGGTTTATTAAATTCGACCCACACAAGAAGTCGACCACCAAGATTCACAAGCTCAAGCGTGCTTGTTCTTCGTTCTTGTACACACGTACTAATAGCGATTTGATGTGAAAAGCTAGTTTCTTGAATCACAAATAAAACCAAACACTTGTTTCTTTGACTTGGAAAAATCGATCCCAATGGGATGGGGGCACACCGATCGGCCAAGCAAAGAGGAGGAGAGGAGAAGAGAAATTAGGCTATTGGTGATCCAAGATTAGGAGAATAATGAATACAAGGGTTTGTATTTATAGTTTCTCAAAACTTGGTGACCAAGAAATCCCACCTCCTTGGGTTTGATAGCCCACGACCGCCATGCTCCCCAAGGATTCTAGATCCTTCTTGTCCACTAATTTCATTCTTAGTTCTCTTAGTTTACATTTAACGACCGTTAACCAAACCTCGTTAAATATTTAACTGTCGTTATGTTTTATTTCGTGACTAATAATTAATAATAACATTTTATATATTAATTATTAACATCAACTCTCATACGTAATGTGTGCAATCCCGAAGTCTCAAGTTCGAATCCGGTCATACTAATATTAATAATTATCCATAAACCTTTCATTATATTCATGTGTACACATACTTTTCTTTAAGAAAAAAACAGATACTTAAGTAAATATTTTAAATAGGTCATGTGTTGAACGTTAAATAGTTGTTTTGCATTATATCTTATAAAACGACAACACTTTTCATATAACATTAGTTTTCGAAGGTTTCACTGTCGGTTTTCGCCCAGGGCCCTCAAAAACACGGCTTGAGCTCTACCAATTTATAATCTTTAAGCTCGAACTTTTGGTCTATGAAGTAATCGACACTCTTGAGCTCAACTCGACCCGATTATCTGTATTACAATGTTTTGATTTCTTTGCTCGAAGCAGTCTCTCTAGGACTCTACCCTCGGGTAGGGGTATGACTTTCTAGTGTCTATATCCAACCGCCCCCTTCATACCCTGAAATTGTTGTTTTTGTTGTACTCATCTATGTATATCATTGTAGTTTGGTGACAGGTTTTGGTGCTGCGGTCATTTTCTCAAAAGTTTCTGGTGCTAGGGTTGGTGATGTAATATCAAATGGTCTTATTTTCGCGCTTATTGATCTTGTAGCTTATAAGGTGATCATGTTGCTTCTTCTTGCACCTATCCTATAAAATGTGTTAGAATTTAGGACCCATTTTTAAAACTTCATGTTGATCTTTTATGTATTTTAGCTCTAATTAGTTAAGTGAGTATATTACAAAAAGTAGGTCTAATATGCTGATTTTTAACCTATTATTATTTGAATATTGTAGTCTCTTGTTTTCTTCAATCATATTTAAGATACTTAATTTTATTATATGTTGGGGCTTATGTGTTACCGTAACCTAATTGACGATTTAGCCAATCAAGAATATGTTTTCGTGTTGTTCGATCAAAAGTATGTAAATAATCTCTTCAAGCATCACGGTTTAGCTGTACTCGAACTGTTAGCTCTTATTGATTTTTTCAGAGATAATGATTTGTTGGTTTTTTACTATTATTTACCTATTTTGATTTGTCACTTCCCCTCTCCGTCTGAAACATCTCAATCTGCTTCGGCTGCTTTGCTAATGAGAGCAAGGACAAAATTAAGTAGCTAAATCGACCATTAGGCCAAATTATATTGCACTTTTTAGACCTTTTTAATTTATATATTAATAAGGCTGATTTAAAGGTGACCAAACCAGTTTTGACTTGAACGCATTTGCAGAGACGATGTGCAAAAGTTAAAGATAAGCTGTTTACCGAAATGAGAGGAATGTTATCAAGTCTTGGTTTGGATGAGTATGAAAGGAAATTTAAAAAGGGCATGTTCACTGACAAATCTCTACCATTGCTTACAAACAGCAGGCTATAGTGCACTAACAGATCAATCCTTGTTTCTTATTTATATTTATGCTATATCATATGATTAATTTATGGTTCTTTTAATTATAAATCAGTGATCTGGAAGAAGTTAGAATCCCTCCAAAGGCAAGACGACTTATTCTTGATCACATCCGAAGGTCTGAATATTGATTTTGCTTACCCGAATATAATACATGGAATTGGTCTTTTACTTTCTATTTGTGTGTGTGTAGGGAGAAAGAGATGAAGCAAGGTGCAGTGGCGGAAAGAAGGCGGACATATTTGGTTGATATCTTCAAGTCTTCTTTTTCCATTTTTGCAACACAATCCACCGTACGCATGTATCTGCTAGAGCTGATTGAGTTTCCTAAGAGGGATATTTCCAGATTTCAACTATATATTCCATTGAAACAATAGATGTAAGCTTTACTGAATCCAACATTTGAGACCAGCGTATAACTGCCCAAAAACTTGATCATTCATTGAGACCAGCATATTGCTAAATATATATTTAAACCCGAAAACCTTGAATAGCGCCATAATGGCTTTAGTATTATGGACTTCTACTTCTAGAGAATTGACGTTAAACTAGTCCTTATTTATAAGCAAACAGGTGATGACTATTAGCTAAACTTCCGCCCACCTTTAATTTGTAACTGTTTTTAATCCTTCTCCTATAGCCTTAACCAAATTATTTATACAATATATAAAGAGATTCTTTTGCTACTGTATTTCATGTGGTGACCGACGAAGGATAGCGTGAGCTGGATGGGTCGGCAATAGCAGAGGTGGACACTCGCGACTGTGTTGCTAAATGAGTGATGGGTGTGTCATGTGTGTTTTATCGGTCTCATCTCTAAGCATGTTTCAGTATCAGTTTTGTTTATCTCTCTTTTTACTACTTTAAAATCTAATTAAAATTTAAAAATTCAATTACAGTAATAGAGTAATAGTTTTTTTTCGACATGTAACAACCGTCATAGGTAAAATATATCCTATACACATAGACAAGAAACAAATATTGAGATTAAAACAATTGAAATACCATATATGAAAATAGATGATTCAAGTACAGATAGACAACTTAACGGTACCATGTGTAGCATATTTCATACTTAAAATGAGATATTTAAACCATCAAACATCTTCAAGGAACATAGATCAAATCAATTACGACTGTTTGTTGGAGTACAATTCGGCAACTGTTCATTTTATCGCAATAAGCCCACTTGAAATGATTTATTTAAACACAGCGATAGTAAGTACTAAGTAGTGTGTTCATACTTAAAATGAGATATTTAAACCATCAAACTTTTCTTTAGTGATCTCATCAAGAGTTTTTATCATTTCAGTTGATAGATAATTAACCGAATCACCAACTATGCCTTTTCGAAAGTAGATACCGTTGGAGGCTTGGCTTCCATCCTTATTTCCCTTATGTGCCTCGCTTAATTTCTTAAAGCTACATAATTCTATTATCTCTTGCACCGATCCGTCATCTTCCTCCTCTTTTGTAAAAGAAGAACCTATGAAACTCGCCAATCTCTTAACCTCATTATATGTATCTTCCTTGAGTTTCTCATACGTTAAAAACAATACTTTATTTGGTCGTTCTAGACTTGCCTTATAGTACCCTGTCGCGTGATCCCAAAAGGGTCCATATGGGTTTAAACCTTTGCAAAAAAGCTCAAATGTGTCATCCAATTTTGTTGGACCAGAACCATGCTCTGTGAACGTGTTCATGAAATGCCAATAAGAAATTAGCACATCTTTAAGGTTTCTGTGTATATAAACAATCCGACAATCAGAACTAATAATGGATTGTGGTAATGAAGTGTATCGAATATGGGTTGCCATGACCATGAGGCCATTGGCGTAAGAAGGGTTGTTCAAGAAAGACCCGGACTCAAGAAACGGGACACAATCGTGAGGGCTAGTAGTGATCAATGGGTGGGTTGCACAAGAATCTTTATCAATTTTGAACTTGGCTCGGTTTAAAATGGTGAAGCCAAGGGACTTAAGCCATGTTGTGCCAGATTTTACCTGACTTGCCAAAAAAACATCGGTAGGTAGAGCTTGAAATTCGTCTTGCAATGTGATAACGCTACACGCGTCGTTCGGGGTCAAGGAAACTTCCTTTTCTTCGAGCAAGTTTTATAACACCCTAGGCAGTGAACCTAATCGTTGTAGTGTAGTAATTAGGGTAAGCCACGGTATTGATATCGTTCTCTGGGGAATAGGAATGCTAGTGAGAAGTTACTACGCTAAGGTTGAGGTTGAGGAAGATTATTTTTATCTTTTATGTTTTTAGAAATGGAAAAGGTACGAATCTCGGGTATTGGATTTGGGGGTTGGTATTGCTACCGATTACTCTACTATTATCTAATTATCTAAACTAAGGTTGTGATAGTCTATGTCTAATTTGATGTGTACTCGTATGATAGTTTAAAATGTGTTTACTTAGGTTTTACTACTCCTTAATTATCTCCTATTGATGGTTGATTTGTCACGTCCTTATTCCTAGTCAGTTGTGATTCTAAGGCTATAGGGCGTGCTTGTTTCCTAACTCTTTGAAACTACCAAAGGGTCTTGTTTACAAATCCTCTAGTGATTTATAGACGCCTACTCTACGGTTGTCCTTGAATACTTTATCCTACAATTACCTAGATAATTATATTCTAAAGTTCACAAAGAAATTTCAAGCATTAAGTACACAACGAATAATCTAGCGACTCTAGATCATTAGTCAACTAAGATAAGTATCAACCAATCAATATTCAATAATTAAGTTTCATATTCCTAAGCAAACACACAAATAAATTAGCGGGACATGGAGAACATGCAAGCATACACACAAATAATCAAAGACATAATTAAATTAATGAAGTAAATACTTAGCTTGATGTATAATAGGGTTTAGAACCTAAAATATCGCACAAGAAAGCCTTGGTTCGGTTTTAGGTTTTACTCCAAAAGACTACTCACAAACCGAAAAATTCGGATTCTATATATAAGATTACATCTGCGACGGCGCCACCTTATGTTTCGTGGCGCCGCCGTGTCGCCGCATCATTAGGGTTTCGTCTTGGCCACGTAAACCTTTCGGGCGTCCACCTTATGACCGTGACGCCGTCCCTTCGGCTCGACGCCGTCTTGGCCGCATCTAGGCCGTCTGAGTAACGACGGCCTACTCCTTTAGAACCTGACGTCGTCCCTTGAAAACATGTAATTTTTCCTCCGAGCCGTCAAAAATCCCTTCCCGACGGCGTCGCAGATATGCAATGTGACGCCGCCGCCTTATGTTTCAAGACTTTGAGTGTCTCGAATTTGACTTTGGCCATTTTCTTCAGATATTCGCGCCTTTTCGTCCAAATAAGCATCATTCCAAGATTTTGCCTTCAAGAGACCTAAAAGTGAAAAGGAACGATATTAAGCAATAACGGATACAAAGTGATCGAATAAGGGCTTAAATGACCCCTCAAAAGGTACCTTTTAAAACCTTATCAAATATCCCTACACTTGGTATTTGCTTGTCCTCAAGCAAATGTGCTTTTAGCCAATTAATTTATAAGTTAGGGTCATGAAGCATCCATTCAAAACGGTCCACAACACATATAAGCCCAAAAAGTCATAACAAGCACGGAATTACATACTAGCACCTCACATGGGGTGTTTGGATACTCACATCTCTCTCGGTGTATATACGAAATATAACAAATCGGAAATGGAAGATAAACACTCATTAACCGGTCCTAGTACATAGATTACCATAGGCTCGAGAATAGATCAAACCTCCGTCGCTTTAGCGTAAGCACCTAGGAAAGACTATCAAAGAGGTCTTTAAAGGGTTGTAATGTTAGGCTTACGGTAAGGAAATGAAGGGTTTGGTGGGATAGGCTATTTAGTGGTGGATAGTCAAAATCTCTATGTTGCAAGTATACTGAAGAATGGCGTTGCTAAGCCAAGACTCGACACTCTAAAACTCTAGGCAACGAAAATAAACAAACATAATTTAAAAGATAGATGTAGGATGGTAGCCCGTATGGTTTTTTTTTTTTTTTTTTTTTTTTTTTCATCACTCCTTTTTTTTTTTTTTTTTTTTTTTTTTTTTCATACACTTTTACTCTACCATCCTCTACGGTACATCAAAATGATAGGGATTTATAGACACATCCCTACACTTGAGTTTTTATTACTCTAACACTAATTTGACCCGAATTGAAAAGATCAAAACACTTGGAGTACATTATTATGCAAACAAAGGAATTTGAGTTTAACGTTCTCTTCCTATATTTCATAAACTTTAACTTTTCCCATGAATCCCAATCATCCCAAAATCAGATACAAAGATATGACTCGACTTAGCAACTCATGCAAGCAACCGATAATTGAACTAAGGGTTTTGGGTGATAACATAAATTTGCACTAAAAGTGAGTGCAATAAAGGTAGGCTAAGGCGATTTGGGTGTATATTTGGGGTGGGGTGTAAACAATGCTCTTCATTGATATTCGGAAAAACCGAAACATCACGAGAACCGCGAAAAGGATAGGCTCGAGGGTTAACTAGGGTATCGTGTACTAAAGATGAGTACAACGCAGGGTGTGGGGAATTACTCAACCGAGGTGGAAGAAGTAATTATATTACGTGTATTAAACAAGGGTTATCCTAATGCCTCTTATCATTTAGTTATTCCTAACTACACAAGTGTAGTCTCACTACGATCTCGGAATGCATCACAAAACAAGTTCTAGAATCTAATATACTACTGGTTCACACTCTAAGCATTAAAGATGAATGCTTTAATTCCTACTAATCTAAGGCGATCCTCACATTTTGGGTGGAATTTAGGTGGTAAGGGTTTTGTGCTAGTCATGCAACTTCCTATCCATGAGACGCTTTTGTTAAGACTAATGGCCCACTCTTATCGTCATGAAAAATTTTAAATTTGGCTAAAATTACCCTAACCTACATTTTCTCATGGTTTATTACACAAATACTCTTGACAAAGCAAATAGTCAAGGATAAGCATAGTTTCAAAGTTCCGCTTTATTTTCCCTCCTACATTTAAACCGAACATTGTCCCCAATGTTCCCGAAAGTATCAAAGTTATGATAATAGAAGGTAATTAAAACGAAAGAAACTAATACTCCCCGATTAGCTCGGTAGGATCCGTAAAAGTGGTGGTTAAATCTTTTCCAAGAAGAGTTTTTTGCGTGAAGGCTCCTTCCAAACTTGTGTAACTTCTTCTTGACAAACTAAACTCGCACACTAGAAGAAAACAAACGAAACCTTCGTAAAATCGTGGTAATAATATATATAAGACTCGATTTAAACTAGGATATAATGCTTGTGGAATGGATGTTTACAAATTTGTTTTGAAAATTAAGATCCGAAAATTCCAAAATTTTACAAGTAGCTCGAAAAGAGAAAAAGTAAGTCGATGTTTTATTCCTTCCGACGCCGTCAGTTGCAATCTGACGCCGTCAAGTTATCCCGACAAAAGCGGTCTGCGATTTTCGGAAAAATTCGGAAAATTTACATCTTTAGAATCTGAAAAACTTCGCAAAAACATCCATTATGACTCGATACAAGCATTTGACTCGAACAAACAAACATATATATCTTTTAATTAATTGTTATTCTCATGTTCACGTTTTATGAAAACGTGTGTAATCCTCCCTACACTTATCCTTTATGTAAAATACCTTTATATGTAATTAAGACGAGGTTAAAAACAAAATAAAGCATTTTTACAAATTCAAACATGAGGACAAACAATTAATAAAAGATATATGACACTAACAAGCAAACAATTAAGCATGGGTTGCCTCCCACGAGCGCTTTTCTTTATTTAAGAGTCTTATAGCTAGACTCGTAGTCCTACTCCTACGTACCGATATAAGTAAGTCTATCCTCAACAATGTTGTAGGGATCAAACTTATCATTTAAGTTCCTAGTAGTATGCGTTCGGTTAAATAAGCCTTTTCAAACATCTCACCATCGGGATCATAGATTTGTATCCTAATGTGCCATCTTCCATTACCATCGCTAGGCGTTCTATTCCAATTCCACATGTGTTCGGATGTCTCAACTATCCATTTATTCATGACAAGATTAACGGGCAAGCATCCTAGGAACTCGGTCATCTTCCTAAATACTAAGGCGTCCTCGAGCGGGTTCACTTCTATATCCCTAGCCAATTCTTGTTCTTGGAAAGTTGCTACACTAGCAAAGGCCTTATCTAGGTAAAAGGTCTTTGGGGCCTATGATGTTCTTCTCAATCCATGGTCCATATCGAGAAGCTCTCTATCCAACCTAATCTCTTGGGGATTTCCTCATCCTTGTAGTACGAATGCCTTTTGACATCGTAAACCGATCTAGCACTCCCCTCTCCTACTACTATTTTGGACATCTTACAATCGATGATGGCACTAGCGGTAGCTAAAAATCCTCTTCCAACTAGTAATGGGCATGTCGGGTCCTTATTCATGTCTAGCACATGAAAGTCGGCCAAAAGAGTCAACTCTCCTACATGTACTACCATGTCCTTTATTATTCCAACCGGACGTGCTATACTACCGTCCGCTAATCCTAAGATAGTTTCGTTGGTTCAATTTTACCTAAGTTGAGGCTTCTATGAAGGGACAACGAACGAGATTGATGCATGATCCTAAATCGGCTAAAGCATCGAGTGGCTTGGAAGTTCCAAGTCTACACGGAAGAGTGAATAGCCGGGATCATCTAACTTTAGGTAAGTTGTTTCGCACAAAGGCGGACCCATGTTTCCCAAGCCTAAGTTCTAACTCATATTTTTCTTTTAAAGCATTATAATAAGGTGCATGAGCTAAGACTTCAAGAATTGGTTTTCTTGATAGAGTTCCTTGTACTCCTCCTCTAAACTAGGTTTGGATTCTTGGCTAACGGGTTTCTCGGGAGTAGGCTTTACCAAAGGTCTTGCCGCCTTGGTATTTCTTGGATGACTTGGAACCCTTTTGATAGCATTTACCGAGTGAACCGTTGGGTGAGAGGGCATGTGTTCTCCATGATGAACTAGAACATGAAGTCGATGCAATCGAATTCACTTTTGGGTTCTTTATGGTATCACTGGGAGTGCTCCAATTTCCGCTCATTGAAGGCTTTAAGAGGCATCAAGCTTGGTTGTCATCTCGCTGCTTTTTGCTTAAACTCGGCTTCAAGCTTATTCAATCGAGTTTCTTGGGATGACAAAATCTAGATGCAATTGCTTCAATATTAGTGGGGTTCCGGTATTAGAAGAATTGAACCTATTGGCGAACTAGATGAGCTTTGAGGTGTGCTTGAGTTTTGGTTCCACTTAAGATTAGGGTGATTTCTCCATGAGGGTTGTATGAGTTTCCTAAGTTGTTTTGTTCGGGTTTGAAAGTGTACCACTTATCTCCCGCTCCGCCGATGCGTATGGAGGCGTAGTCCAAAAAGCTTGTTCGGAGAGCCTTGAGCAATCACGAGTGTCATGGGGACCACCGCATAACTCACAAGGTAGAGTGATTTGATTCACTTGTCGTGAAGACTTAGGATTTTATAGGAGCTCATGAGGAATTTAACTTGATCTTCAAGTTCAATCATCCCGATCGGGAGGAGGCAAGGAGATTGCCTTGACGGTTTGGGAAGTTCACGGGGTCATCCCAACTTTCGTTGTCATAGAGGCAAGGTCCTCTATTATTTCCCATGATTCTTCCGCGGTGAGATCACTAAGTTTTCCACCGGCCGCTTGGTCAATGGATCGCTTAGTGGGAAAGTTGACATGATCATAAAAGATTTGGACTTGGAGCCAAAGATCAATGCCGTGATGAGGACTTTATGAAGTAAGTCCTTGAATCGGGTCCATGCTTCAGAGAGATTCACCTTGACGTTGTTGGAACATCAAGATGTCATTCCTAAGCTTAGTGGTTCTCCCGGTGGGAAAAATTGAGCAAGGAAGCGGTAAGATCATCCCAACTTGAGATGGAGCCGTGAAGTCGCTCAAGCCAATTACTAGCTTGGTCCCGTAGAGAGAATTGGAAGAGACGCAAGCGTGGTCTCCCGAGTAGTAGCATCAAGGTCGATGGAATCGACAATTTTGAGAAATCCTCGGATGTCGATTTGGATCTTCTAACGAAGTCCATGGAATGCACATCCGTTTTGCACCAACCGGATGGTGTCGGATCGCAGGGCCGTGGTTTGGGCTTGGTCGGAAGCTCAATGGTGTTCCTATAACCTAGGTGGTTTGGTCTCGAGTACTCACCAAGAGTACGGGCTCTTGGCGGTCATTTGGTGGTGGGTTGATGAGTGGTGGTTGGTTGTCACCTTCCATGGTGAAAAGTGATGGGTGTTACGAACAAAGGTCACGAAGAGGGGATAGACTAAGAAAGCTAAAATGAGAAAAAAATTACTTGATAGAATCAAGCAAAGAAACCTAAACGAGGTGGACTACTAACTAGCTATTCTATTCCCGGCGCCAAAAACTTGATAACGCCACACGCCGTCGTGGGTCAAGGAAACTTCCTTTTCTTCGAGCAAGTTTTATAACACCCTGGCGGTGAACCTAATCGTTGTAGTGTAGTAATTAGGGTAAGCCACGGGTATTGATATCGTTCTCTAGGGAATAGGAATGCTAGTGAGAAGTTACTACGCTAAGGTTGAGGTTGAGGAAGATTATTTTTATCTTTTATGTTTTTAGAAATGGAAAAGGTACGAATCTCGGGTATTGGATTTGGGGGTTGGTATTGCTACCGATTACTCTACTATTATCTAATTATCTAAACTAAGGTTGTGATAGTCTATGTCTAATTTGATGTGTACTGTATGATAGTTTAAAATGTGTTTACTTAGGTTTTACTACTCCTTAATTATCTCCTATTGATGGTTGATTTGTCACGTCCTTATTCCTAGTTGCGTTGTGATTCTAAGGCTATAGGGCGTGCTTGTTTCCTAACTCTTTGAAACTACCAGGGTCTTGTTTACAAATCCTCTAGTGATTTATAGGCGCCTACTCTACGGTTGTCCTTGAATACTTTATCCTACAATTACCTAGATAATTATATTCTAAAGTTCACAAAGAAATTTCAAGCATTAAGTACACAACGAATAATCTAGCGCACTCTAGATCATTAGTCAACTAAGATAAGTATCAACCAATCAATATTCAATAATTAAGTTTCATATTCCTAAGCAAACACACAAATAAATTAGCTTGACATGGAGAACATGCAAGCATACACACAAATAATCAAAGACATAATTAAATTAATGAAGTAAATACTTAGCTTGATGTATAATAGGTTTAGAACCCTAAAATACTGCATAAGAAAGCCTTGGTTCGGTTTTAGGTTTTACCCAAAAGACTACTCACAAACCGAAAATTCGGATTCTATATATAAGATTACATCCGCGACGGCGTCACCTTATGTTTCGTGGCGCCGTCGTGTCGCCGTCATTAGGGTTTCGTCTTGGCCACGTAAACCTTTCGACGGCGTCACCTATGACCGTGACGCCGTCCCTTCAGCCGACGCCGTCTTGGGCGCATCTAGGCCGTCGAGTAACGACGGCCTACTCCTTTAGAACCCGACGTCGTCCCTTGAAAACATGTAATTTTTCCTCTCGAGCCGTCAGTAAAATTCCTTCCCGACGGCGTCGCAGATATGCAGTGACGCCGTCGCTTTATGTTTCAAAGACTTTGAGTGTCTCGAATTGACTTTGGCCATTTTCTTCAGATATTCGCCTTTTCGTCCAAATAAGCATCATTCCAAAGATTTGCCTTCAAGAGACCTAAAAAGTGAAAAGGAACGATATTAAGCAATAACGGATACAAAAGTGATCGAATAAGGGCTTAAATGACCCCTCAAAAAGGTACCTTTTAAAACCTTATCACAATGCCATAATTGCTTCAACAGAAAAGTTAGCATTTGAGTGTAACCAAAAGCCATGGTGATACCAGAAACCTTGGTATTTGCATAAATAAAGGTTTGTATCGATTTCGTCTCTAGGAAGAGCCAAAAGTTTGTCCTTGTATCGCTCAATGATGATTGCCATTTTTGCTTTTCGGGCTTTTGCTTCATCTTGTGTAATCGATGCTACAGGTGAGTAGAAGGCAACAGGGAAAGACATTAAAGAAGGATTTAATGTTTAGTTATAGTAGTTTGTGCCTCATTTGTTCCTCACCTGTATGCTCTATTAAATATACTAGACAACATGCCCTGCATCTCAAAAACATATTAACCTTACCATCAGAAAGGGGTTCCGCAGGTCCCGTGACATCGATGGATATTTTTGATGCAGTGTTAATATTTTTTTAAAAACATTGGTTTTCTTAAATGCATCTTAAACCTACGAGTGTGACATCACTACCTGGATCCTCATCTTTTTAATGCACCCGGTCTATCGAAATTTGTTTATAGTAGTTTAAAAATATTTGTGCATCCGATCACATTTGGTCATGATTCCGTCCCTGTTACCATGTGCATTTAACCTACATGTTGTATGTTGCATAGCACTATAAAATAACTAACTTGCTGAAAAGATAAAAATATAAACATACACATTTGCATGGACGGACCCACATGTATGCTGGGTGTGGCACGGGCTACACTCGATTTTAGGTTACGAAGCAAAAATATTTTAAAACTGTCGTTTTTGTGGTATGTGCAACCCTCAAAATTTTTTTGCTACTTTCGTTTTTTATGGCGTAACTTTAATTAGCCCAACATTTCTTTTGTGCAACACCCTTTTGAAAATCCTGGGTCCGTCCATGCATATTTGTTCGAATGATACAAAAAAAGATTTTGATTGGATAAACCAACTTAGAAGATCGTAACATTTATATATGGGTGAATATACGTAACAAACTTTCTTAAATTAATCAATATACATAACATACTTATTTTATTCTCTACATACGTGATACACTTTCAAATACTTATCAATATACGTAATATTGACAGGTTACCAATTTTTAAAGTTACAGTAATTGTCCACGTCGTTTTCGTTAACTTTCACCGTTAGTCCTTTGACATTTTTTAACTTAAAAAAGTTACAGTAATGATCCCTGTGGTTTACTTTGACTTTCGCCGTTAGTCCTTTGACTTTCATCTTTTTAATATACGTTTTATATATGTTTTTATACACATTTTTATATACGTTTTTATGCACATTTTTATACACTTTTTTACACACGTTTTTACACACTTTTTATACACTTTTTTACACGTTTTTACACACGTTTTTATATACGTCTTTTACACGTTTTTACAGATATTTTTATATACATTTTTTACACGTTTTTATACACGTTTTTTGCACACGTTTTTTACACACGTTTTTATATACGTATTTTACACGTTTTTATACACATGTTTTTAAATACGTTTTTTACACTATTTTGTGCACGTTTTTATATACGTTTTTTACACTTTTTTATGTACGTTTTTATACACATTTTTATAGACGTTTAAAAAGCTTTTTTTATAAACGTGTATAAAACCGTGTTAAAAAACGTATAGAAAACCTTGTATAAAAACGTGCATAAAATCGTTTCAAAAAACGTATATAAAAACGTGTAAAAAATGTGTATAAAAACATGTAAAAAATGTCTATAAAACCGTGTATAAAAACGTGCATAAAATCGTGTAAGAAAACGTATATAAAAACGTGTGTAAAACACATGTATAAAAACATGTAAAAAAGTGTGTATAAAAACGTGTAAAAAATGTATAAAAACGTGTTAAAAATGTATATAAAACTCTGTATAAAAACGTGCACAAAATCGTGTAATAAAATGTATTTAAAAATATGTGTAAAAACATGTAAGAATGTGTATAAAACGTACATAAAACCGTGTATAAAAACGTGCATAAAAACGTGTATAAAAACGTGCATAAAAACGTGTAAAAACGTATATAAAAATATGTGTAAAAAAGTGTATAAAAATATGTAAAAAAAAACGTGTAAAAACGTATATAAAAAAGATGAAAATCAAAGGACTAACAATGAAAGTCAAAGCAAACCACAAGGACCATTAGTGTAACTTTTTTAAGTGAAAAAATGTCAAAGGACTAACGGTGAAAGTCAACACAAACGACAGGGGACCATTCGTAACTTTTCAAAGGTAGAACTCACAACATTACGTATATTGGTAAGTATTTGAAAGTATATTACGTATGTAAGAATAAAATGAGTATGTTACGTATATTGGGTTAATTTGAAAAAGTTTGTTACGTATATTCAGACTTCACCTTTATATATTGAATCCCAAAGGAAAATACAATATCCAAAGTCCAAACTATCATAAAACATAACTAATCAAACAAAACAAAATTAACTTCATCAACCACCTCATCTCGATTTACATTGAACTTCGATGATGAGACTTCAAGACGAACTTCAAGAGAATCACAACCATTCTAAGGAAATTCCACCCCAACTTAAACGTTTACATTTCACCAAATTTGAAAGCCATTTTGGTAAACTTTATAAATCTTCTTATTTCGATAAATAATCAATCTTTTGCACCACATATTTGTTCCATAAGACTCGTGTGATACATTAGTTTTGTGCTTTTTAAGTAAACCAAGAAAAAAATGTCGTGTATACTCTTAATATTGTACCAAGTAAGACTAAAAACAATATCCACCGTTATATGCATTCAGACTTATACCATATTTATATGCATCCCGCTTTATCGGCTTTGTATACTAGAGTGTGTAAATAAAAAACAAAGTGTGCAAATCATTTTTTTCTTTCTAAATCATGATATTATGGTAGTGTTTGTTACGACTTATATAACCGACTTATAGCTTATTTGATTTTGGCTTATGTTTCATGAGCTATTTTTTGTACCTTATTTTGAATCTTTTCGGCTTATATAAGTTTTTATGTTATAATAAGCTTATATTAGCCGAAATGTTTCAACATAAGCCACAAAAGTGAGCTTATGAAATATAAGCCCAAAATCAAATAATCTATAAGCCGAAACAAACACCCCTTATATATACTACACGAGTACCCATAGGTAGCGACAGGATTTTATAACGGCATATAGTTATAACGATATTTTGGTTAAGTGTTTTGTGTAACGTATTGTGGAACCAAAATATTACTACAACTATCTGCCACTATAAAATCACGTTGCTATCAAATAATTCGTAAATTAATTTTAAAGTCAACTTTACTACTACATTACCAATTAATTCGTGTATTTCTATATATAAATTTTAAGTTTTCAAGATTTTGGAATTTTAAAGAATAGGCGTAAATCTTTTATATGTAGTTAAAAAAATTTAGCTATATTGTATAACTTTAAAAATGAACCCAGATGAAGTTGTGAAGATGCTTCAAGAGTTTCAAAAAATATATCAATACTACTATATAAAGCATTTAAGTTTTGGGCTCCACAAAAAATTAAGATAAGAAGCTCCAATCATTGAGTGACATGTGTCACTTCTAACTAAAAATAACAAAAAGGAGGCTCTTTAACAAACTAAAATAAAGAGCTCCGATAATAGGGTGACATACGTATACTTCTTAACTAATTAATTGCTTTATTTTTAAATTTAAATATCTTTTAATTCGTTTAATTTTTTTATGATCTAATTTCGCCATATTTTTTAAAATTTTGTGCTCTTTAATTTAGCATCCATTTTGATATATTTTTATGAGTTTTTAGTTTTTACATTTTTAGTAGTTTATTTTATTTTGATTCAAATTTTTATAACTTTAAACATTATTTCAATCAATACAAACGTTATTTATCAAAATCATTTACTTTTGGGAAAGTGTTTGACGGGAAAGAGATTGTGAAGGTCTTTTATATGCGGAATAATGATGTCGCGGGAAGATACTGGAAACCCAAACAAACACATACAACTAACACATATACATTTGGAGTGTTGTGAAATGAATTTACTTAGCGGGTATGGAATTGCGAGGAGAGTTGGGTTAGAATTCATTTACTATATTTATTATATAACTATATTTATCGCACATTTGTCTTGCAGTATCCAACTAGTATATATAAAAATAGATTTAAGATCATTTGAGAACAAAAACTTCTTTACGATCAATCTCCACTGTCCATTTTTATTAGATCTAATAAATGAGATTGATCTCAACAATTAAAAAAACCCACTTTCATACTTTTTTTTCAAATATAATTATATTTTAAACCGTTAATCGTCAAGCGAAAAAAAGTATACCATTACGACGAGCATTTAATTATCTTTCTATAGATAGCCACTTTGATATACTTTCGACAAAAAAAAAAAAAAATTGTGTTTTTCACCCTTTTTTTTTTTTTTTAAGTTTTTACGTTTTTTTACGTTACTGAAATTTGCATTAAAAAATCATATATGATTTAACACTAATTGAATAACACATGTGATATTAGTGTTAAATCATATATGATATGTATATCATATGTGATTTATCATATATGATTTAACATTACTATCACATATGATATTACATATCATATGTGATATAACACTAATATCACATGTGATCTTTAAATTAGTGTTAAATCATATATGATATTTCATGCAATTCGGTTTAAAAAAAAAAAAAAAAAAAAAAAAAAAGATTTTTTTTTTTTTTCAAAAGTATATTAAAGTCCTGCCTATAGAAAGATAATTAAACTTCGTCATGATAATGTAATTATTTTGCTTAACGATTAACGGTTTAAGAGATATTTAAATTATAAAAAAAGTGAAATAATAAAATGTTTTTTATTCTCAGCCATTGATTTCCTTTTAGATGGATGGTGGAGATGAGTCTCTTGGTATATAAACAAAGTTTGTTACGTAAAATAACTCTTCTCATAAAACTAAATAAATAAAATAAAATATATACATTTAAAAGTTTCAAATTTGTCAGTTACAAAGTTTGAGATTTCAAAGTTTCACATGCGTGTGCAAATTCATAGTTACAAATATGCACAAATTTCAACAAAATTTGATTTTGGTTGCATAGATGCTTATTTGTGTTTTTTATTGGTTTTTAAGATAAATTTATAGACATTTCAACCAACTTACTTATATTTTTTTGTTTTTGAGTGCAAGTAAACTTAAAACTAAATGGTCAATAGATGTCATCCATTCAAAAAGAAAATAGATGTCATATACATCACTGGAAGTACAACTATTTTGTGTAATATGATGACTCGACACATCCAAAAAGAATGTGGACTTAAGAGCGTAGAGTGTGGTGGCTAGCCACTTCTTTTTATTTGAGCCCCATTTGTGCCACATCACTCCAACACACTCAGTTAAAAATACTTCTAATCACAACTAACTCAAACATCTTCATTTGGGCCCCACTCAACCTCATTTTATTTCTTTAAAACGTTAATATTTCAAAAAGTAGTTTGTCTTATTCCGTGTCGTTGGGGTGGCGAAGGTGGAAACGGCGAGGGAGGGTGGTGTGGTGGCGGTGACCGGTGAGTGGTGGCGAGTGTGCCACGTTGGACTGGCGAATGATTCTCGCCGTGACACTCTATGCTCTAAGTCTATCAAAGGAAATCCAACCTTATTGTATGAAGACAATGCGGCGTGTATAGCTCAAATCAAAGAAGGTTATATCAAAAGAGACAAAACAAAACATATTTCTCTGAAATTTTTCTTTACATATGATCTACAAAAGGATGAAGTTATTGGTGTTTGTCAAATTCGATCAAGTGAAAATTTGGCAGATTTATTCACAAAATCTTTGTTAACATAAGTTTTTAAGTAATTGGTTCGGAAGATCGGCCTTCGACACTTGAAAGATATACATTAATTTGAGGAGGATTATATGCGCTACACTCTTTACCATTCATCAAGTTTTTATCTTATTGTATTTTTTTTTATAAGGTCTTTAATGAGGCAGTTTATAGCATGTAAGGCTAGTCCCAATCGTAGTTTTCAAATCGGTTGGGCACCGGTTTTTTCCTCACTCGACCGATGTTAACATCGGTTGCCACGGATGTGGACTTCGGTCGCCACATCGGTTGTGGTGCAAAAAAACGAATATCGGTTCAAATTTCGACCGAACTTTAAACACATTTATCCCATTTCATTTTGATCGTTGGGTTTGAAAAAAAAAAAAAAAAACTTTTTAAACAATTTTACCACTCTATAAATACCAACTTCACCTCAAACACAATTCACCACTCACCATTTCTCATGTATATTCATTTCAATCTAATTCTCATTCAAGTTCACGATGTCAAAGAAAAATACCCCAACATCAAAAAACCGACAATCCCGACTACCACAAAATCAACCGAATATGAATTTCTCGCCGGAAAACAACTTCGAGTTAACCGGCATAACACCACAACAAAACCGGCCTATTCGCTTTCATCCACAAAGTTTTGAATATCAATCACAACTAGCCCAACCGAATCAAAACCAAAACCCGTTTTACATTAACCGTCCTTTTATCCCACCGCAACGTCCTTACACCGACTACCGGCAAGAACCTAATGGGTCGTCGTACCATCCAAACATGGACTTCATTTATCCTTCTCAACCGTATCAACCTTATTCCCCGATTCGAATTACTAATCTTAACATGAATTTGGAAGATTATTTGCCGAAGTATAATACACAAAACTACCAAAGTCAAGATGCTTCGATGGGCCAAGGTTCGTGTTAGGATTTAGTAAATCCAGTTATTAAAGAGTCGGTCACCTCAAGTATATGTAATCGTTAGAAAGCTCGTAGTCGTAGATTATTTAATGTTAAGTAGTATTTAGTTATGTAACACCGTGGAGGACGGACGGGTCTTTACCCACCAGATGCACGATCCACAACCGTAGGTGGCGATTTGTGTAAGACTATAAATACTCTCTACCTCCCAAGGTAGAGTTGGAGCTCATAATAATACTTTCATTTTCTCTCACTAAGTTCTCAAATCTCTAACTCTTTCTCTCTCTAAAACCTTGAATTATACGCCTATATGTGATTATGATATGATGTGTTTGTGAAATCCAATATGTTACAAATGGTATCAAGAGCCATGGTTTGATCATCTCTCTTACATATCCTTGGATTTCTAGTGGTTTTAGATGGTTTTTTTAGTTTGAAAAAGTTTAGTGGTTTTTGCATCATTTGGATCATTTCTTGTGTTAAAGTTTGAATTTTGAGTGTACTTTTGTGTTTAGAATCATTGTAAGTGCTTGGGTTTTGATTTGGAAAGCTTGAATCACTGTGGTTGGGCTTGTTTTGGATTGAAAAGTGTGTTTTTGAAGTTTTTCAAGGTAGCGACTTGAGTCTCGTTGTGAATTTCTTCGTAGCGACTTGCTTCAGTAATTTCTAGTGAGTTGTAGTGTTAGTCGTAGCGACTCGAGCTTAGCGACTTGTCTATTGAGACAAGCCGACAAACAGTACAAGTTAGTGGATTCTCCACTACGGCTAGCGACTTGTTTTCATTATTTCTAGCGACTTGTACTTATAGTTCTTAGCGAGTTGACTCTTAGCGACTTGGATACTTAGCGAGTTGCTCTTTAGCGACTTGTCAGCTTAGCGACTTGTTGCTTTATCAACTTGTGTTTAGCGACTTGGTTCATAGCGACTTGTGTTTAGCGACTTGGTGACTTAGCGACTTGTCTTCATAGCGTTTTGTTGACTTTTCCCGATAAAACTTCAAACGACCATAACTTTTGAACCGTAACTCCGTTTTCAGCGTTCTACCCATCAAAATGACTGTGAGAACGAGGAGAATGGCATGCCGAACGAACTAAATCTCATTCGGGTCAATCTTCGAGGCCTAAATCCGCTCCGAACAGAAGTTATTGAGGTTTTTATGTTTTTAGACCTAAATTTCTCAGTAAAAACGGGCATAAACCAATCCAAATCTCAACCAAACAACATCTCTGCTAATCCTACAAACAATCATATGTCCTAACACACAATTGTCTATCATTGTGTCGATCCATCAGTCATCTTAACACATTCCATTGGTCATTGCTTAACGGTTTGGTCTTGATTTTAGTAAAATCCATGAAAGATTCTATTTCTGGTTTAAATCATAGACTTGTAAAATCCGTGCATTATACCACATCATGTCTTACTCTCTTGACCAGTGATTTTAGAAGTGCTTAAATTGTATGATGTTGTGGACAATAATGATAATGAATGCTACATCGAACGATTAAAGATGTTTGAATTAAACAATGAGGATGTGAGATCTTCATGTTACGAGTACAATGAGAATGAATTGAACACGCTAATGCTACGAAATGCCATGCAAATGGAATGCGACATTGAGCCCTATCGCCTACTTCATCTGCACCTCATACATTTGTTATCCACAACCGGGGATCGAACATGTAGTGCTCTCTTCCGTCGGGACTTACCTACATTGACGAGAAGCTTGTTGTTGAACTTAGAACATTTAAAGCGCAACTTACCAATGAAGAGGTTCAAAAGTATGGTTCGGTCGACTCTTCAAGTAATCTACAAACAATTTGACCATTCATCGGTGGGGAATATTGATTCACGATCAACACTTGACCGGAATTTCCTTCTAAAAACATCTTGGAATGGAAATTGAGAATTCATTGAGACATGTATCCAACTCATGGATAATGTGGAAAAGTACATTGAGGAAACGCACAAAAGGATGAAAACGTGAATGAGTGTCGTGCGGTTGAGAGATAGTTGTGATAAATTGGGTAATGTATATGTTGAAGAATCGGGTGTTCTTTGAATGCGAGAATGTCGAGACAACAAATAATGATGAGTCGGGTAAAGCACCGGATGATGGATCGCTTGACACCGAATACGAGGCTCGAGATAGATAAGCTTGACACATCCAGTGTCCGGTGACTCTTGTTACACATGATGTGGATGCGATATCGGACTAGAAATTGAGCGGTGTCATGTAATGAGGTACCCTTCTTGTTCAACATAGTGCATCTGCTAAAGTACTTAAACAAGCGATCATTATCTTGAACATGACTTTGATAAATGTTACAGAATCGAGGTGAGTCGAGATTAAGTGTTTCAAAATAAATGATATGGTCGATAAAAGGTTTTAAATGAACTTTCAAACAAATTATCAAAACTTGAAAAACATTGCATTTCACTTGAAATTGCGATACGAGTAAAGAAGAAAGTTTTCAACTTAACAAACCATGTAAAATCCGGAACTTCACGAATTCGTGAACTTTTGAAATTAACACTTTAAAAGCTCGACTTCAAGACAAAGAGTCAACTATCAACAATTTGAAGAAACATATTTCTAATATGCATGTGAAAAGTAATTTGGTTACATGTAATTCTGATGTTAATACTATTGATGATATTCAAATGAGAAATGATGAATTAGCGGTTTGTGTGGCCAAATTACTAAAGGAAAACGAGTCTTTGAGAAAGCATCACATAGAACTAAGTGACTCTGTCAAAGAAGCTAGAACTAAGTCAATGGAGCAAACAAACTCTTTGATAAAAAAAATTTGATGAACTCAAAGCTCAACTTCAGGAAAAGAGTTTCGCTATTGTTGCCTTAAAAATGAGCTTAGGAAAAGCTGTAGGAAAAGTGTGAACACTAAGTTTACAAAACCATCAACCTTGGGAAACCACTTTCTCATCCCATTAGACCCGGGTCCATTGTTAGGCGACCTCTGCGTTTATATCCGAAAGACCAAAATTTTCAAAACACGGTTTGCCTCCCAAGTTGATGAGAAACAAGTTTTGTCAAAACCGGTCATTTCACACGAGTTACCTAAGAATAAGGCTTCTAGCTCCGTTAACCCTCAACACGTAGCCATTTCTACTCCCAAACCTCTAGGATTAGTTCGAAAGCAGTGTCAAAACCAAGCATTAAAACCCGAATTCATATGATATGAATGACTTGTGGAAGAACTATTATCTAGAAAAAGCTAGGAAAAGGCACGAGTTCGAAAAGACGGAATTTTAGGTGCAAGACCTAGGGTGAGGAATTCTACGAGATTTCAAGGCACTGCTAGTAGTTGTAAACCACTACCTAGGAACACTCAAAAGACTAGGGATTGGCGTGCCTCTAAGAGTAGTTATGTGCATAAGAATGCTAAGCATGTAGAAAACAAAACTAGAAATTCTGAGTCTTTTCCACATAAGAAACATTTTCCTAATTCACATGCCAAGGTACAATCCACTAAGACTACCAACATGGCTAAGGTTCAACATGTTATGATGCAAAACAAACCTAAAACTACGTCTAGATGGATCCAAACTGCTAAATCTTTGGAGTCTAGGAATAACGATAAGTCTTCCACTTTGCATAAGAATATCAACAATCATAGACCTTGCCATAAGTGGATGCCGTCTGGTAGAATATTTAAGGATGCTGGACTTAGGTGGATACCTACCGGAAAGCTGTTTACCGATGACAAAATCAAGGTTGCCTGTGAAACCCCAAAGGGTTTGGATACTAATGTCACTAACCAAAATATATGCAATCAAGTTTGTAATATTAGTGCGGTAGTCCTTACTACTGCGAGATACTTGATCCTTCACTACATGGGTGGCTTAAAGTATGGATTACAAATGGATTGATATCTCATAACTCACGGGTTCAAGTAACTCAATCTTGATATTCTTTCGGCTATGACGCCTGCATTACATCGATTCGAGCCTCGTACTTCACCATTATGGCGTCTGTAGATATCACTTCAGGCCCCGTTCCTCAAAGAAAAGAAAAGTGTACGACTCAGTGCGCTTTATCTTCAGAAGAAGAGAAATCTTCAGTTTATGACCATTCTCATCGACATTCTTCATCAACAAGCTTCATGTTTTTCCACGCTGTTAATACAAATAAGCCGTGAAAACGTTTATTTATATTTTACGATCTTCTAATGTTTTGTCGATAACAAATATAAAATCATTTTAATGAAACAAATAGAGTACGTAAATAGTTTGAGTTAATAGTTTTCTAACACACTTACGCGTTCACATAAAACACTAAAACAAGTATAAGTGATTTTATGATTTAGATACATATGTACAACAACTAGTGTTTACATATTGGGTTAAACATATACTTAAACTAAGTATACTAAAATGGGTAAAAACTAAGTGTATAGTAAAATGGGTAAAAACTAAGTGTATGCTAAATTGGGTAAATACAAGTATATACTAAATGGGTAAATACTAGCAAATGGTTTTGACCCATAACCCATGGTTTTATATATACCACTTAACCAAGTTCATTGTATCTAGAAAGAAAACCATGGATCAACCCATAACCCATGACCCATAAACCAAAAATACCCATGGGCAAAGAGGAGCGGACCACGGATCCCTAGCTTTGTGCTAGCCGGATCCCTTGTGGTAGGGATCCATGGGATCCGGGGAAACAGAAGAGAATTTCCTCTATAAATAGAGAGCCATTTCTTCCTCTCTAGGTGTGCTTTTCATATATACTTCCCCAAAGTATTCTAACCCTCTAACCTCAGATCCAAGTGATCTATGTAGTTTGTCTTTTGTCTTTGTGTGATCCTCTAGGTTCCTCTTAAAGGAAAGATCACCACTTCTTTAAGACGTGCAAGCTCAAGTCCATAAGTTTCCATGCTTCGTCATCATCAAGACAACGAAGGTTCTCTTGTTGATAGATCTACCTTTCTCCATAAATGTTGGGTTGAAGGCATTAGTGAAGAATGCCGAAAGTGTTAAGATGAAAGCATTAGTGAAAAGTGCTCATCATCCGTGTCAAAGCATTAGTGAAGAATGCTAAATATGTCAAGACGAAGGCATTGGTGAAGGGTGCCAAACGTTGTGTCAAAGGCATTAGTGAAGGATGCCAAAGAATCAAATCAAGTAGCATTTGGGAAGAATGCTTAGGTCGTATAATCGATGAGGTGCATCGTTATACATATAAGTATTTGTTTATTTACAAGGATGGTGATATCCTTGATGGTGTTGTAACAAGGAGTAGATCTCCTTGATAATAGGTGTTGTGTCATGAAGGGTAGTAGTTCCTCCATAGTAATGGAACTAGGTGCTTAGTCTAGTACCTAATAAAGGGTAGGCGACGTTGTGAAGGATTAGTTCTCCTAAGGTGTGAAAGAACTCGGTGGTTAGCCTAGCACCGTATAAAGGGTAGGCGACGTTGTGTTAGGTGTGGTTCGCCTTGGTGTGAAAGAACTTGGTATTTAGCTTTGTACCGGAAAAAGGTTAAGCGACGTTATGAAGGCTTCTCCGCCATAAAGAGTTGGTGTAGTGTTTACGAACTCTCGAGTAGGTGACTCGGGGAGTGGAGTAGGGCAAGGAAGGTGTCCTTGTAGCCGAACCACTATAAATACTTGTGTCGTGGTGATGTGCTTCTTACTCTTTATCTTTCATTACACGTTTACATATATATCTATCAACGTCCAACATAAACAATCAAATAGATTGACATAAGTCGATCTAAATATTTAAAAGGAAGTTTTAAATTGGTAAAACTATTCAACCCCCCCTTCTAGTTTTCCACACACGCTCTTTCAACCCTCAAGTGGATCTACATTCATTGGTGTATATTCTTATTCACTTGTTCAAATCAAAAATGGCAACTTCGGATGCAATTTTTGAGGGGGAGAAGAGTGCATATACTACATGTTGATGGATGCTTGAATTATGGTCGTATGACTCTCCTTCAACGCCTAATGCTTCACTTACTAAGGATAACTGGGATTCATTGTTTCAAGATAAGTTTGATGAGTACTTCCAACCTCCAACGAATGTTGATCATCTAGTTTCTGAAGCTCATGCTCCGGTTCCTACTGACTCAATTGGTTCACCATCTAAGAAGTACTTCTCGGAATTCCCAAGAAACCTTATCTCCAGTTACTTCACAAGGCGTTGATAATGACTATCATGATATTGTAGTTGCACTTTTGAATAATGATCCGCTCTTTGGTATTCCTTTGCCAAATCTTCACGGATTATTGTTCCTCTCATTGTGCACACTATAAATCAACCACATGAACATTAAGGAAATTGACCACCTCATCCGCTCAAAGACATTATTGGTGAATCTTCCATATCAGTCTCTACATGTATACCTTTAGGAAGAATGCATTGATGTTGAGGAATCATTTGTTTCGGTTCATTCAGTGGGTCAATGTACATCCGGTTGTATGTTTATTCACGTGTTGGGCATCTGACACAAGTTGATTACTTCGGAGTTAATCATTTATCACTCATTTGAGATTGAAGTTGACTTTCACAAAGGCGTGTTCTTATTTGATAACTTGCTCAGGCTTAAGAATTTGAGTTGAAGACTTGGTTTATCTAGTTACCAGCAGTCGGGGTGGATGGTTGAAGACCTGGTTAACTATCACTATTAGGAGTTACTTTGTTTTACTCAGTGTCACACGCAGATGACGGTGTGGATAATCGCAAGAGGTGGTAATGTCTCATACTCTCATTAGGTATTGAGTACTTAAGAGATTTGCTTGGAGCATAAATTCTCGACACCATTCTTCCAACATTATTGCAAGATTAAGATACAAATGCGGGGATCTCTACTTCAGTTTCAAGTTTGGTATATCGGGTTTGCTTCTTCAGTGGTCACTTCAAACTGTCTACATATGGGTTGATAAAGATAGTCGAGAGAGTTTACATGCAGTTGATTCTCACAGATTCATTTGAGCTAATTAGTTGTTCTTCTCTATTTCAAGAATATTTGGTATATATAATGTGTTGTCGATTACGAGGTATCAAAACCAAAGCAAGGGGAAGGAGACATACATCTAAACACACATCGAGTACACGTGATGAACTTAATACTTCTTATCTATTGAAGTAATCCTGGGAAAGACAAATGTCATATCCGTAGAGAAACTCAGTGGTTAACTCGTAGCCTTTGGTGTGTTATTCCAACTATTTGGGGGGAAGGATGTATTATTCCAACCATTTGGGGGAAGTGGTCTCTGGAGACTTTTGGTATGTGTTACTTCAGCGTTCAGTTGGAAGAAATGTGAGAAGAATAGGTGGTACGTGAGATGATATTGCTTATTGACATCTTCTATATGATTTATGATAAAGTGCTTCCGGTTAGTGCTTCATGTACACAATGTAATGATGATTCCAATGAGATCGCAACCATGAGGGGAGAGATATGTGTACATCAAGGTCGCACAACATATTCACATGATCGAGCTTAATCAGTTATTCCAGAGTTGACATCCGCAGAGGAGATTAGTGATTCAACTAGTTACTGTGATGTCGTTGTCTCTACTCCGGTAGAATGCGTGTGTACATTATGGGTGATTGGTTATATGGGAGATAACGGAATGCACTTGGTAAAATGAAGATGTTGATGTATTGTTCCCTGAATAGACAATGGTCAATCTCGAAGAGTAATGTGTACATCGAGGACGCTACAGTTCATGTGATCGGACTTCATCAGTTATTCCGGATTTGATAACCACTGAGACGATCAATGTTTCAACTTGTTTCTTTGGTGTTCTCGTGTTCTTCGAGGTGCTGAGCTTCATTCAATGAGACCATTTTTATTCACTTCTACTTCTTGGGGAAATGGTCTTTATTCTTAGTTTGTCGGTTTGGGGGGAAGCTACCAAAGTATCTCTTTCTCAAAAGCTCATGTTCTATCTTCTATTCTAGAGCCCTTGGAAGCTTTGGTGGTGGATGTTTAAGAGATGACAAATTCTATCTTCTACGACGTGCTGCTCGATATCCTTATCTCGGTACTCGTATCATCATCTTCTTAAACTATTTCTCTATCTTGTATATATTTATTCGAAAAGCAAAATACAAAATTACAAAACCTACAAAAAGCAAATAGAAAAATATAAAACTTTCAAAATTCCATAAAAATTTGAAAATCTTGAAAAAATTCAAAAAAAAATATTGTCATTTGTCATGTTTTTCTCGATTCGATAATATCTATGGTCTTTGTGCTGTCATTCAAAGAATGACACGGGTCTTTAGATGTTGTTCGGATGTTCATAAAATATATATATATATATATATATATATATATATATATATATATATATATATATATATATATATATATATATATATATATATATATAGTTATATATATATATATATATATAAAATTAAAATAAGAATGATAAGAAGAATATATAATATATATAGAGTCAAAATTTCGAATGATGCCACAACTTCATTTCAAAAAAATAGATGCATCTCCCTTAAATTCTCCTCCTATTTGAAATGTGTGGCTAGAAATTCTTCTTATTCTTCTTATTTTAGTTTTCTTCTTCTAGGATCTCTTCCCTATATATATATATTATATATTATATATAACAGGAGGCATTTGGCATTAATGCCACCTCAATGCCACTTCAATGCCACCTCAGCATTTTTGTGCCAACTAAGCAATTAATTGTTAATTTTCGTTTTTATTTTTTTTTTGTTAATTTTCGGATTTTTTTTAAACATTTTTGAAAATTGTTTATAAAAAAAGTCCCTTGCAAGGTTTGAACCTTAGTTGTTTTGATAAATAACTTGTGTGTTTACCACTTAGGCAACAAGTTATTTTGATAATTATGTTGCATACTATAATATATAAATGGCTATAATTTATCTACAAAAATTATATTAAGTAATTATCTTTTTAAACTTATTATTCATATCTTTTCCTTAAATAAATTTTCACAATATACGGTATTTTATATATTCATCATACAAAACCCTAATTCTTCTTCTTTCATCTTCCTAATGAGCGACTTTTTGATGTGGACGTTTGGTTAGATAAAAGGCTTAAGAGCTCAAACGCATTAGGAATGGCTCACATGGAGGTGACTCGTATAAATGTAACATAATTAATATTTATGATGCTAATAGTTACGTAGTAATTATTTGTGATCCAAGGCGCATCAATTGCTGGTGCATCAATGATCATTGGTGTTGATGGTTTAAACTTGGTAAGTTGTAGCACAAATTAAAAGATTTATTAAGTATATGTGTAAGCTAGGCTGATGGCAGCATAATAGGTGATCACGAGCTCATCTCTGGAATGTCTTCACAGTCACAAGAACATAAAAGAATACTCTGTTGACCAAGGAGAATATATGGCTCGGCTACTTTCCTCTAAATATGAATTCAGATTCCTTTCTGCTGAAAGTAAAGTTATTGTTCATTTATTTTGTATTGTTGTTTTGTGAAAAAATGTTAGTACTGAATTTTTTTTATTGCAAATAATGGGATTGATATAACATAGTTATCTCATCTTTCTTTTTATCAGCCCAGGATGCTGACAATAGTCCTTATGCATTTTTTGTTGTCTCATCAAGTAAGATTTTCATGCTTTTATCTTATTTTTTACCCTTATTGTATTATATTGTCATCTCTAATCCGAGTAGAGTGGTAAATGTTATTTTCTCATCAACTTGCTGTAATCAATTTTTTATTTACAACGTTTTTATATGATGAACTCAACAATGTAACATGGCTATATTGTATCGATGTATAGATAGATATAGTTTACTAGGATAATATTCATCTTCACAAATTTTTTCATGCGCTTATATCATGGGATAATGGTTGTTACTCCTTCGGTTTAATAGGGAAGAAAGACGAAACATTGGTGCTATTAAAATATGTACATTGCAGTTAGCCATTTACAGTAAAAAATTACTAAGTTAAAAACCAAAAAATTACTATTCTTGCTTACTTGATTCCATAACATTAGTTCACTTGGTCAATCCAGGGTTTTGTGTTGCGAGGACCAAGGATGTAATAAGTACAGCGAAAGCATTGAAAGGAGGACCAAGGATGTAATAAGAACTGCAAGTCCACTGATACCACTGAAGTGCCTATTGAATCCAACAGTAATGTTGAAGAAAAAGTAAATGAAGAGGTGAAAATGGTCAGTTATGGAAGGAAATTGACTGTTTTATATCAGCTTCTTTCACCTGGCAGATATACCTGAAGATAACAGTAAATCTAAGAAACGAGCAAAAGGTTATGATTATAATATCAGGTTATCTCAGTTGTAAATCTCAATATTGATCTATCAATTTTTTTTCTTGATTTAGTGGTGTTGTTTAAAGGTTCTGCTTGATTCAAAGGTATGGTTAATTTTGTGGTTTACTTTTTTTAATTATTGGTATTTGTTGTGATTTTGTTGGTTTGTTTGTTTAAAGTTGATTAATTTTTTAGGTTATTGTGATAATAAAACTGATTTATTGATATGAATGAAACAAAAGTTAATGTTTAGATGTGGTTATTGATAATTGTGAGATTAGGTTAGGATAACAAAAGTTCACGCCATGTGCAAATTTTATTGTAATAGGTGTTAATTTGCAAGATTTGGGCAACAAATGGATCTAAGTTCAATGAAACACTCTCAGACATTGCATCTCAATGTTTATGGAACGCTCGTGAAGAATGGCCAACAATGTCTCATGTTGTGGAAGAACTGGAGATTGCACTTGAATCACAGGCCCGAATTGAAGAACTAACTGGAAACCAACTCAAAGAGCTTCTATCCAAAGACTTAATCATTAATTAGGGCAAAATGGTAATTAGCTACATTACTTTGAGTTATATATGCACTTCCGAAAGAGGCTCAGTTGACACCTTTGCATTCACTAGCTGCACCATCATCTCTTGCTTATTAAACCTCCAGTCGTCGAATGAACCTTAATATCAAAGTGAACAAAAGCTAACCAAAGTGTTAAATGACGATAAATTTTATTATTCATTTTCTTACGAGGTTGGATGTTGGAGAGGAAAAGAGGTTGATCTAAGAAGAATGTCCGAGATCAAAACTTACGTCGGTGCTTAAAGTATCTCGGACCTAAAGATCATTTAATGAATTTGATAATTTGATTATTATGAGTTCAAACAAAGAAAGCATATCCGGACGGCGTCTATGATTACGGCATTCAAGTGCATGTTTGCGAAGGAGTATTCTATAATCATTAATTGTATAGGCATCATTATAGATCTTGGTAGCGATTCGACTTCTCAACAGTCTGATTACGAGAATGTCGCCAACGTTTGGAGATTATTTGTTATATATCCGTGCGTTTATTATTATAGAAATTTTACTTTTAAACACATGTATTTTCTGTATGGATCCATAAATCAAGGATAATCAAACATAAAGGACTTTTGTAGTCACATGCATAGAAACTAACAAACCAATGTGTTAATACATGACATTAAACATAAAGGATTAAGGTTTCGAATGAATATTGTGCATCTTTGTTTTGAATCAACTTTCGTTTTATAATACATTAGTATTTACTCATTACCTGAATAATTTCATCTTTAATTTATAGTGTGTGTGGTGTAATAGCTCCAGTCTGGGGCTGCGTTGTTGGGGAAGGATGATATGGATGAGTGTTCTGTTACTAAAAGGGAAACAGGCCGAGCCGGTAAAGTGGGTTGGAAGTTGTCCATTTTTTACAAGCAAATGAATTTGTCCATTTTTATGAGCTAATGAAGTCATCCGGTTTGTTACTTAAATGGATACACTTTGTTTTGCGCGCCAAAGGAGAAATCTCCCCACCATCATTAAAGCTGTGAAATCCGATGATGGAAAGGAGAAGAGAAAGTCATTATTCGATATGTTCGTTTGTTATATTTTATGATATATCGATGAATTGAATTGTTGTCTTGAATGTGGATTTCATTTGAAATTGTAGGAATGGATCAAAGGAGAGCAAAATGAGAAGGTGAAAAAAATGGTGTTGTTATCGGACCGACAACGTTGACGGGATTGAAGTGGAGCCTTCAAGATTAGTGAAACTTCTTGAACACTCGATAATAGTATACAATGAAAATTGTGCACACCGGATCCGTCACTACTATATCCGGATCGTAAGTAAACATACGACCTTATGTTGCAAATTGTACATGCACGAATTCAAAGATGATTTTTAGCACAATTCTTTGAAACAACATATGTATAGTAAGTAATAATAATCAGTTTTGTAAAAGTTATATAAGTTGTGTAAGCTAGCAATGCCAAACTCCCTCGAAAGGAGGAAAGCAACTCTAGTTTGTAATAAAATTACAACATACTTTCGTTTTCTCTTAAATGACGAAATGTATAATTTTTTGGTCTAATTAACCTTTTTAGATTTTACTGAAACCCACCCTAAATTATTTTAGGGAATACTTTCGCCCTTTCACCCGGTCAACGTAAAGCCATAGTCTATTAGAAGCTGCACACCTTAGGAATACTGTATCATGTAGTAAGGAAACAAGACACTAAGTAAAACAGGCCGAGCCAGTAAAGTGGGTTGGAAGTTGTCCATTTTTTACAAGCAAATGAATTTGTCCATATTTATGAGCTAATGAAGCTTAAAGGCTATGACATTGATCCATACCTTATTGAACCAACATCAAGAACACCATTAAGCTTTTAACATGTTAATACAACACAATAGTGATATTTTTAAGCATTCAACATGTGTTGTTAAAAATGCATTTAATGGAAAAGGTTGATTGTAATTTGGTTGATATCTTGTCATTACAGCTGATATGGTCTTAGTCAGTCCCAATGGGCTAGAGTCAGGCATGGATTATTCAGTTGCCCATTTTTAAACTTAATTCATGAGACTTGCTAATCTAACTCTTTTTAGTGAGTATATAGCAAAATGTCCTACCTTCAAAATTCTATGCAAACTCCGCAGTAGCAAAATGTAACTTGGGTCTCTCATACTCATCTGTTTCACTAGGTAAAAATGAATCAATGTTTTTCATCCAAAAATAGCCTTCTTGTCCTTTGTCTGCTTGCAACAATCTGTCAAATCAAGATCTTCAAAGCGACTTATCCGCTTAATTAATGAAGCTTAATACTTGATTATAGTTCCCTTGTAGCCTATAGTCCCAATTTTAGTTGTGTTACCTTCATATGGTCTTAAGTGCTTATTAGGATAGCTTATTTAGCCTTAAAGTTGCCCTTCCTCGCCCTTTTAACCGCTGTAACATCGTTCTCTTTGAGTGCTTATTGCCTTTTGATTTAGCTAAAGTGCTTACCTAGGTTGCTCATTCGGTTTTTAGTTAATTTAGATGTTTTCGTAGATATCTTGATGCTTGCCTTGCTGATATTGATTAATTTCAGTTTCTGGTTTTCTCTTATTGGTGAAACTGGGCATGTGGAGAGGAGCTAGAACTGTTGATAAGCCAAGCCAAGCCAAGTAAAAAAACTTACCAGAAATCATATTGTGGGGTAAGGTTTTTGTTAATGCCGAGGTGTAGATCACGACATATAAGTGTATAACTACGTTAGTGGTGGTAAACCTGCTACACAACCCGAATCAGTTTGATTTTAGAAGATATTTACTTTGACTTTGACCCCTAAGTGAAAACTGTGTCACTTTTTGGGAACATAATAGTAGTAAAAACAATTTTCAGAAATGCTGGTCTCTAAGCAACATCTATGATATGAGTTTTATCAGTAAATGCTAAATGATAACAACAATCATGAGTGCTTATATGTGGACCATCCGATGCACTGACAATACTATTTTTGTTATCTAGCAAGTCAAAAGCTTCAAAGGACCTGACAAAAGCTTCATTTCCTTGATTTGTATATGATATACTCACAGCTTCTGCGTGACACTGATCTGAAATGGACTGGTCTAGAGGTTCACCATTACCTCAGCAATGAAAGAATCAGAATGTCGTTTGGCTATTTATAAAGGCAAAAGCATAGCAGATAGTACCATTTATACCAGGTTACCTAACAAACGGGCAACTCAGATGTTATGTGTAAATGAACCAAGTGTTGATAACAGACCCGATCGAACCCTATCTATTGGTAAACCACATATCCTTGAGTCATTATCTCGTCGGTGATGACTAAATGACTTCACTCTTCGCACTTCTTACAAAGAACGGTAGTGTGTTCCATTTATAAATAACTTTTTGGTGTGTTTTATGTATCAAAGATCCAATGGTTGTTCATGGCCGCCAATATTGTTAATCTTACGTACTGAGTAGTTATTTCTTTGTCAATGCAACGCCACACGGAGGATAGTCATCCCGTAGTACTACCATAGCTAATAGGCGCGACAGTATCAACGGTAGATGTACTTACATTATTCATGAATATATATTTTAGGTATAGTGTCTTAGGTGGAAAATGTGTTGTTGTTAGATGTTGAGTAACTGTCGTTGTTCTGACACAGAAAACCCGGTTGGACACTCGAAACTTCGACCGCTAACGTACATTGGATGACCTCAATCTGTTTCAGCAGCTCTACCCATTTGACCTATTTTTTTATAGTTGAGTTTTCAGCTGAACCCGTTTGCCACCGCTATTAGTTATATGCTTATGCTTTACTAACGTACATCTCTATGAGCAGGAAGTGATTAATCAGGTTCCTTTGGTATTGGGTCAAAAACCTTCTCGTGAAATAACTATTCATATCGATCGACATGCAAATATATTTAGGTCGATAACAATTTCTTAGCCTTGATCACGGATATAGCTCACCCAATGGCTCACGTAATTGAATTAATGAATCATCTGCGAGATATGTAAATAATCCGAAGCTATCGTTGATGCAATTCAAAGACTCGCCACTTTTCAAAGCCATCTTTGATGTGTAAGTGTAACTTTACCATATGTTGAATGGTCGACACTTATTTTTTTATCTATACGAACTTATGGTATCGCGACATCTCGATCGTGCTTGGGATATGCAGACGATGGAATCACTATGCCAGGCCTGTAAACATGTTGTAAGTTCTGGTCTATATGCTATTTAGATCTCTTTTTTCCTAGCTAACAATTTGCATAATTAACTCTTTCGAAGGTGAGAACATCTAAAAGGTATATGGGAGTTACAATTGGAGCAATGCTTGAGGAAATACAAGGGTTATATAAACAACACCATCAATCATGTTTCTTATATCTGTCAAGGGGCGGGTTGGGTAATAGGCAAAAGACTCAAAACATGTTGGGTCCAATTGAGGTTCTTTCTTTAGGTTGGGTTGACACAAACCACGTTGGTCAAAAATTAATTTGGTGAATTTGCTAATTCTGTTGATTATACTCGCTTGACCTGTTAGAGGAAATATCTTAATTCGAATCGACCCTTTTTATGTTAACTGGAAAAGAAAATATGGTCATAAGGGTCTTCAAAAAGATGGGAAGCGTGTAACTATTGATGAAAAAGAGGTGGTGTTTGCTATTTGGTCTTATTGGCGGGCAGAGTTACTATCTGTGGGTACAAAAGTACTTGAAATCCTTGAAGCCCTCTATAAGTCTAAGTTAAATGGATCTGCATTTCACCAATGCACGTCTCTTCTTCACATTTGTGAAGTTTCCAAGTTTCTTTTTTATCACCCGTGTGTTAACGCCACAAATGCTGATAGAAAGAAGCTGCAAAGGTTCCTTGGAATTTCTTTTAATTACTTTGATTTTGTGTATCCATTGGACTGGCACAATGTTGTATCTTACGACTTGGTTACTCTCAAGGAGACTGATCTTTCTATGAACTTACTTGAGGAGATTATTGATCAAATGGTTGACATCACATCTCTTGGGAGGGTCCTTATGATATGTCTAAGTTCAAGAGTATCTGTAGCAGTTTCCATGAAGCTTATAAATAAGCTAAATAGGAACCCTCAATAGAAATCATTTGTTGAGATTTTCATTATCTACAATTTTACACACATACATAAAATTCATAATGTTGTAAAAATTATATATGTTGTGTTATTAACCATCACGCAAACCATACTATTATTTGTAATTCTTAAAAAAAATTAAAAAAAAAATAAACAACTGAAAACAAAAGAAACAATTGTTTTATAATATAGCTTGATAATTCTAAAAAAATATATTTCAGTTAACAAAAAAAACAAACAAATAATTATAAGTCATGCCGCCCATTGGGCTTATATATATATATATATATATATATATATATATATATATATATATATATATATATATATATATATATATAAGGAGAAAGTGAAACAATGGTTTATTGTCATTTCGAGCGAACCGCTTTTCATAGAAAGAACGAGCCATGCTTTATCTTGTTTTTCAAATCTCATTCTCGATTCTATAAACAATTACTTACTATCTAATGAAAACTAATTGCTTTGAAAAATAACCGGACTCTATTTTTGAAAATCATCCGTCTTAACGTTTGTCAAAATATTTATCTCTCAATCAACAACTTATGTCATTGATTGAGGGAGAATGATTTCAATTAAATCAAAGGTTATTTGTCATACAATTGTTCTCAAAAGATAATCATGCATGTTTAATCAATGGGTTTAAAGTCTCATAATCCGATCCTTATCGGTTAAAATATTTTCATAATCAAGTCACAATTCTCCTCAAAAGCTTTCAAAATCAATTTAAATCTCTGAGATCACAAATCTCAAATGATTTGAAAATTGTGATCGGGAGAATTTGTGATTTAAATTGGTTTAAAGCGATAATTTGATAAATGGTTTCATAAGTGTTTAGCAAGCTTTCCTCCCCACATGTGCCAAACGATTTCAAATTTTCCATGCACATGTTGAGGGGGAGCATCTTTTTAAACCTCAAAGAATTGAAACGTGATTGATTTGTCTCTAAGTGCAGGTTCCCTCTAATATATGCAAAACTCTTTCAAACCTCGAGGCACATATTGAGGGGGAGCAAACTTTTGAAAACCTCATCCTTCCCCAATATGCTTTATATACTTGATTTGATCAGGGAAGTGATGTTGATATCCTTTAGAAAATGGTAATCAAAGAAGATTAATCTTTCCTCTTGCCTCCGTGTGCCAAAACGATTTCAAATACATGATGCACATGTTGAGGGGGAGCTCTCTTTCTAAAATTATCAAAAACAATTCAGTTACAAAATGCTTTGATAACATATCACAAGTATCTGGATTGATTTTCAAATGGTTTTCAACTGGTTCCAATGGCTGATGAACAATACCAAATAGACCGACCAAATTTACTTTATATATGGTGATATAAGGATGGTTAGGTTAGATATTCGTTCCCACGATCCCGCCAGAGCCGGAGGGATCTACCCAGGGACAATCCACTAGATAGTGTAGAAGTCCTTAGGTATGATGAAAAAAAGGAGAAAAGTGAGATATGGGAAGAGTGCGGACTGAGATAGAGCTAGAACTGGAATAAACCCAACAAGGTTCTAGTAATGAAGTCTCGGTAAGCACTGAAGGGTTTGAAGAATGAAAAGAATTGAATGAGAAAAGGGTGAAAATAAATAGCCCTCCATTTATTCAACCTTAGGGCGAAACCGGGTTCAATTCATATGCTCTTGGTGGTTACCAAGGTAACATTGGTATTGAAGACAAGGCGTCATGGACCCGAAGGACGACCGCACTACAACTTCCCAAGCTACTCAAGTTCCTCTTAAAAGGACTTGTTTCATTATCACGGGTAACCGACATTATCTATCGACTTTCTCTTAGAGTTTGTTGATATTGAAGAAGAGACCTCTCCCTAGTCTCGACATAGGAACCAAATATGCACAATTGAGTCTAGAGCTACGAGATCATCATATAAATCTCTTTAGGACACTGTCTATAAAGACTCTCTGTTTCACACAATGTGGAAAGAGATTATATCTTATGAGTCCTACGCATTATCCTTGTGGTATTGCGGAACATCCGAGTGATATACTAACATATTCACAATGAAGATGGAAAGCCTTCGGAGCCAACATCAAACAAGATCACGGTGGGTGGCATGTGAGATCTATCCAATAGATCAACCATGTGACAACCGAGCGAAACAATGGGCGATTCAATCTTTGAATCAATCACGGTTCGAGTTATGGATTGACGGATACCTTTGAAAAATCGATCGTTGTGCTTAAAACTCTTTTCTTTAGCACATCGATTTGTTTTCGAATATTTCAAAATTAAAGGTGTTTATGATTGATAATTGATTTTCATTAAAACCTTCGTTGTATTGCAAAAAACAATTTCTATTGAGCGGTACACGATTGTTTTCAAATCTCTTTTCATCAATCGGTGAATCTCAATTATTGGTTCACTCACTCCGTGTTGTCTTCTTTGAGGCGTTCGGTTTGAGAACAGCTAGAGCATTGCGAAACCTGTCAAGGAAATTCTTTGGAATTATACACGATCACAGCGAAAGACTTGTCTTGATCAGCGGGAACCATGGGCGTGTACCTCGATTCAACGAAAGTGATCAAAGACACTTTAGTGCGCTTTATTGCTAAGCTGTTGTATGCAGTGCCGACGTTCTGGTGATCGAATGAAGCGATCAATTCATAGCCGCATGCTCACTCAACACATTCACTTTTAAAGAAATCATGATTAGTGCATCAATGACTCGATATTTTCACTTCATGCTTACGCTACGTTCGCGCCAATATCATGAATCAACGAAAGCTTCCGCTACTCGATGAGAATATATCATGATCCGAATGTGAGTATGTCGGTCCAAATGTCACAACATCACATAATACCAACACCACAATGGAAGAGTCGAGATTTATGTTGGTGATGATCTCAAAGTCGGCTCAAAACTCATTATCACGTGGATCGGTTAAAGACCTCCACTTGGATTAACCAAACATGCAAAATGAAGAATCAATGACTACGAGCTACAGAGCAAAGAACACTAACAAGAATCCAAGAACAATCTTATTGTAATATCTGTTTGTATTAAATGTATTTTTGAGGTGACCTCCTTGGGGAGATTGTTAGGATTTAGTAAATCCAGTTATTAAAGAGTCGGTCACCTCAGTATATGTAATCGTTAAAAGCTCGTAGTCGAGATTATTTAATGTTAAGTAGTATTTAGTTATGTAACACCGTGGAGGACTGACCGGTCTTTACCCAATGTATGCGATCCACACCCGTAGGTGGCGATTTGTGTAAGACTATAAATACTCTACCTCCCAAGGTAGAGAGTTGGAGCTCATAATAATACTTTCATTTTCTCTCACTAAGTTCCCAAACCTCTAACTCTTTCTCTCTCTAAAACCTTGAATTATACGCCTATATGTGATTATGATATGATGTGTTTGTGAAATCCAATATGTTACAGTTCGGGTCACTGTTCATACCATGATTCCATTCCCGTTGAAGATTCTAATGATGAAAAAACCGCTTCCGTTGAAGAAATGTCCCCCATCAAACCAAAGCAGCCATCAAGGCGTGCTTCAAAGGCCAAGGACAAAATCAAGAAGCCCCAAAAAAGCAAGGGGAAAGCCAAGAAGTCCGTTGAGCCATGGACAAAGACGGAAGAGGCCGCGCTTTGTAAAGCTTGGGTTTATGTGTCGGAAAACTCGGCTAGAGGAAACGCCCTGAACCGCTTCAAGTTTTGGGAGTTAGTGATAGACTACTTTAAAAAAAACGGGCTCAGACCGAACCTATGACTCCATCACTACCAAATGGAAGAGTAGGATTCGTAATAGGGTTGGTAATTATTGTGCTATCATGGAGAATATCAAGAATAACCATGGAAGTGGTGAGAATGATATAACGACACTTCAAAAGCTCTTAGAGAATACCGTATGACGTAGGGTCATGATTTCACTTTGGAGGAGTGTTGGGAGGTTTTAAAGGGTCATGCTGCTTGGAAGGACACTGAGATGCCGGCTTTCCAAACGAATAGTCGGAAGAAAACAAAGGGTTCTACCACTACCTCTGGTTCAACCCAAGATCGTGATCCTTTCGATGTCCAAGATGTTGATGATTCTGATGAGGAAGGGGCTAGATAATCACGACCGGTTGGTCGTGACAAAGCAAGGAAGAAACCATCCTCTTCCTCTCATGATGATGATGGACCATCAGAATCATTTGTAAAATCGTTAGCAAAACTTTCTTCAAGACCAAGCGTCAAAGGGAGAAAGGTAAGAATAAGGAGGGTTTAGAAGATGCTTGGATACGGTTGAGGGAAAAAGAGCTAGAGATGTAAAAAGAGAAACTTGAGCTCATGAGGCTATCAAAACGGGAGACCGACATAATCTTCTACAAGACCCCAATCGACCCAACTTTGACCGGACGACAACTAGAAGAATTGATGAAAGTCAAGGCAACAATCAAGGCACGCTACGATTTAGATTATTAGTTTAAGTATTGTAGTGTTTATTTTAATTTCGTATTGTAATGTTTTTTTTTTAAATTTCGTATTGTAATGTTTTTTATTTTTATTTTAATGAATTTAAATTTAATGTTTAAAATGTTTGAATTAAAAAAATAAAAAAAAATAAAAATAAACATTGGGTCATCGACTGTGGCATTCTGGTCATGTCTGGTAGCCGGAGAGAGAAAGCTGATGTGGCACTTGGTGACCTGGGTCATCTCCGGTCACGATTAGGACTAGCCTAACGAATGATGAGTATTCAAGGAAAAGTATTGTAAATATGGTGTATGGGCTTATGAGCTTATGGCTATTAATCATATTTTATTAGGGCTTGTATCTTATAAATACATCCTTAGTATAACCTCTTGGATCATAATTAATAAGAATTCTCTCTTGTCCCTACATCTCTTTACTCTTTTTCATTACTTTTACAAGACTCCATAATATTGTGTTTCAAATGGGCTTAAACAAGTCGAGTCAAGCCACATATTGCTGATCTCGAGCTTGACTCGTAATCTAAAACTCAACTCGAGCTTGTTTATTTTCACATTTTAAACTTGAGTTCGATAAAAAAAAATGGGCATATCAAGCTCGGTTGGGATCATTATATAAAAATTAAATAACTACACCGTGTATATACAAAGGTAAAGGTGTAGGTCAGTTGAAGCTCGATAACGCTCACGAGCCTTACGACTTAGGTATTTTGGACCTCGAAATTGACTTGAAAGTGTACTCAAGTAGCTCGAGCTCAAGATCGACTCGTTTATATCCAGCCAGTTTGGAGTAGTTTACGAGTCGATATTAAATTGCTTACGAGCTATCTCTTCTAGTTTACACCCTTAGTTAGTAATCCGAATATCAATTACTCAAAGTTTTATGATTAAAATGATATTTTAGTAATGAACAATGTTATGATCTCACTTATCTTAATAAGTAAATAGCTCCATTTATCTAACTTTACCAAAATGGCTTAAAGGCTTGTTGAACTTTCAAGAAGCAAGTAAGCTTCCGTTTCGAAGGTTATGACCCGTGTTTTGAAAACCATATTAGATCGGCCGATTTGACTAGTTGAATCAAGAACTAGTTGGTTAAAACTGGTCTGTTGAACGAGTTTGCCCGGAAAAAACAGAGTTGAACTGGAAAAAAACGGAGAACCGTTTAGAAAATCGGTTTGATATCCGGTTCGATTTTACTAGCCATGGTTATGGCCTATAGGTTATCAATTTGAATTGATGTTTAGAAGTTCATGAACCTTAAGTTGATAAGCTAAAGAAACCTACGTTTGAGCATATTAGCTTTCCTAAAGCTCAATAAGCCCATACGCAACATAAATAAACACTTCTTATGTTGTGTCTCACAAATTAGCTAGAGCTGTTTGGCAAAATATTTGAAACTATAGTTTATAATTATCAATATGCGTGTGGGTTGAAGTCAAAGGCATGTCTAAATTGGTTGCCCGCTTACGAGGATATCGCCTTACTCTTTCTCCTCGCCGACCCAACCTCATTTCCCGAGGCTCTCACCACATACATGATTAACGCCTTTGTAGGTGTGTATTTATATTAAGAAAACTGCTAAACATAGCATTCAAGGTTAAGTTTAGTATTCATTAATTGTTTTTACTTTTTATAATAATTGCTCACCCTTTACATGTAACCTCTCTCAATCTATCTATGTACAATATATTCCTTAAACATAGCCTTTAGAGTTATGTTCAGCAAAATAGTTGTATTGATAAGAAGAAAAATTGAGTATATAAGAGAAACTATTGCAAAATATAAATGTTGTGCGAGAGAAAAAAAAGTAAAAGTAATGTGCCGCTTACATAAAATTAAATTAAACGAGAAATGAGAAAAAAAAAGAAGGAAGTATCTCAAACAAATGGAACATAAAGAATGTTAGGCGTGCAACACATTTTAGTGTTTTAAAGCAACTTACAATCAACGTTTGAAATACAAAGCTTGTTTGACAAATAGCTTGTAGCGTTTTAGGTTTTTTTTAACACTACTATATGCTATTTTACAAATTACAGTCAAAGAATCCGAGAAATGATATATTATCTTACTTCTTGTTCCTACTTAATTATCTTTCTACCCACATGATTTTGATAAGTGGCAGAATCAACGGTTTAGATGTAGAGAGATAATGAGTAGTAAAAAAACATACTATTATATATTTGTGTGTTTAGAAGGATAAGTAGTCACATATATTAGTAAGATATAGCAAAACTCAAACACTCCGATCTTTGAGTTTTAAAGGAAAGAAAAATGAAAAGAATAGGAAAAGGAAAAGTAAAGAAAGTGTTGGTTGATATGTTTTTAAAATAGTAAAAAGAAAGTAATCATAAATCATGTTATTAAGTTGGAGGAAAAGAAAAGTGACTTGTTCAAATTACATTTATGCGTTTTATTTGTTAGTGCCAATCTTTTAAAAAGTCATATTAGTCTTTACACCACATATTTTAAAGTTTCCTTTTCCTTTTTTCCCAAAAATTGGAAGAAGATGTTTTAAGAAAAATTCCTTTCATCTTTTTCTCTACTTACTTTTCCTCTCCTTACCGACAGGAAAAAAAAAAAAAAAAAAAAAAAAAAAAAGTAATTTTTTATTTATTTTTTACTTATTTATTTATTATGTATTTTTACTAGTCTCATGACCCGGCCGATGGCCGGGCGAGTCTCTTGTAATATATTGTTAAACACTTGTAATTTATATATCTAAGTTGGTTAGTATTATAATCTAAATGTAGTTTTGTTTCTTATCAATTTGTTGTTAGAATTAAAATTGTTTTGTTGAATTGTATAAAAACAAATTTGCAGAATGGGCGGGCGGGAGAGCTTCATGAAAATCCATATACTTGACCCTGTGGCTTGCTTAATTGCTTTGTTCTAAAATCATTCAAAAACATGTCCCCTGCACAATCAGGACATCATTGCTATGCCCGTCCCATAAAAATGGAGACCTTATACGCATTTACAAATCCTTGTAAGGAAATAAGCCCATTAAAAAAGCTAATCCAAACACCTCCTTAGTATTCAAATTTGAAATGCTTAATATCTAATGAAACAAAATAAGCAATTATTATACCGATTCAAGTTATGTAATATATGTTCAAACATTGAAGAGTGCTAATGTTATAAAAAAAATTAACTTTTTTTGGGGGAGGGAGTGGATTAGCGCATTTCATAGCTTATCATATTACTGATATTTAAAAAGGCCGATACAATCATGAAACCTAAGCTTATTTGAGTGCATAAGCTCAAGTTGATATGCGCATCCCATCAGAAAGGTGACCTCATCCACGTTTCCAAATCACTTAAAGCCAAATACGCCCATTAAAGAAGCTAAGCCAAACACCTCCTTAGTAATCAAATTTGAAATAATTAAAAATCTTATGAAACAAACTAAGCAATTTTTATACTGATTCGAGTTATGTAATATATGTTGAAACCATACAGAAGTGCACGAATAGACTCTATAACAACCTTACTTGGAACATCAATGTCACATCTTACACATCTTACAGGAGTATTTCCAAATGGTTCACAATCCTACAAAAAAAAAAAAAAAAAAAAAAAAAAACATTATAAATTCATATCTAAACATCGTTATGTGTGATTATGACCCATCAAGAACTGATCCATTACCAACTTACCATATATTTCTATTGAAATGTATCACGGGCCTTTTGCTCCATTGCTCCAGATTTTGTGAAGCGGTCCTCTTGTAAAGTTTCTATAATCATCGCTTGATCTTTTATGGTATCTAATATTCAACAAACAACCTCTTGCTCCTCTTGTGAAGTAATTGTAAAGAAATATCAGCAACCAAATATTAGTGTAAAGGTTTAGAATATTTATCAGGCCATATGATTGTATCTATACATATAATTCTAAAAGCTTACCTTCCATGTGCTTAATGATGTCTTCGCTATTCTTTAATATGCGTCCTCATTAGCAGTTTCCCTTGCAGAACCAATCTCAGCAGCATGATGTTCATTGCTCTAAGAAGCACCTCTGCATAGTTCAAATAATATAAAAACATCTACAATTATTTTCATTGCACAGTACCTCATAGACTTGGATTACTTATTTTTATCTTTCTCAACATGAATATTTTAAAAATTATAGAAAAGTGCATACTTGACAAGTTCATCTATTTGAGACATGATTTTTGCCTAATTGATTGAGAGACACGCGTGTCTTTTTGGAATGCTTCAATGCCATTTCAGTCTCAACACTGGGGATAAAAGTTAAAAAATAGAATCAAAATTATAAGTGCTTATTAACACCAATGTTAAGAAGACTTCGCAGAATTTTCCGCTAACCTTTTTTTTTTGTACTCAAACCAGCAATGTGTTGTAATATAAAACTAAGTCAATCACTGGTACAATATTCGGGTAGATATTTTCAACTGTATTTCTCGTTCGATCTTTATTCAACAACGCGACGCCAAGCGAGCTGCACACATATTTCAGCCTGGTTTAGATAAATAAAAACCGTAAAGAGATAGATTAAGGTTATATTAATCATTAAAATGTACGGTCAACATGGGTATCTTTGACTGCAGTCTAATGGCTTACATAATCCAAAAACCGATAGTCTCATGTGCCCAAATTTATCAAGCAGCAAGTTGTCAGGTTTAATATCCCTGCATCAGTAACCAAAAAGATTAGTCGTCTGATAAGAACCGCACCGTACTTTAATACATGTATAAAGTGAAGTAAAAACAAAGTCCTGTAACAACCCCTGAATATAATTAAGTTTCTAAATGGACTCATTTGCAAGAATCATTTCCCCAACATAAAACTCAATTATGAGGTAGAGACACTCTTCATCTTGAAATGAACAATAAAGTTACAATGCAGTTGCTATCAACCTCTGCGAGAGCTATAGTGAGGCATATAATAACTTAATGTGTTTACGTCTGTGAGGGTCAAATCAGATTGTAGTATTGGTAGAACGAACAGGGGAAATATATCTAGCCAAACTCAAATGCATATTGAGTTTCTTTTAGCTGAAGGCATAGTATAATGCAAAAGGTTTAATTTCTAAATGTGTACAAACAATCTATAAATGGTGGCCATGTAGCAAGTAGGTAATGGTGTTTATCATCTCGGTCTCTTTTGTTCAACTGCAACACAAACCACCACGACACCTCGACAATACAATTAAATATGATACTTATTTATTTCTATGAAACGTAAGTAAACGAAAAAGGCTACCAACCACTTGCACCAGAGGATGCCAATATGGAAGCTCATAGCTGCATATATTCCAATTTCAACAATTTTTATAGTGAAATATAGAAAATAAAATAAAACATTAAGATATAAAAATAACATTAAATACTTAAACTTGGTGTTCCGTTCTCAATCGATCTGCACTTCTTACTTTCCTACGACGATGATATGGCTTTTTTTGCTGATACGGTCACTATGGCTTTGGACACAGCATCTTTGGCAAATGGCACACTATGCTCACTCATATGATTCCATATGCCTGTAAGAAGCTCGACCGCAGGATGTACCTTAGGAACGCAAAGATCTTCAATATCTTCAATGATCAAAGTAGGCTTCTTTGGATCTTTGGTTATACCAGGAGTAACTGGAGCAAATCTATTCTCAATTGCCGGTTGTTGAAACTGCAGCATTATCATTTAGGAGACAGATAACATTACTCATCATCCTACAATAATCAGTTACATGATTTTCATGTTTTAAACTTCTCAAAAATGCAATCCCAAACACCCACATAAACTTTTGCTTTATATTTAGCTATTTAACTATTGCTTACTATGATCACAAAACTATAACTACATTAATAAGCTAAACTTTTCATTGTGAAACAACGATTTTAGTAGATATTATGCATCTGAATGCATTTTAAAGGACTTCAACCCATTTATCAAGTTCGACCCATTTGACCTATGGCCTTTTTATTCAAATATTCAAGAACCCTAGTTCAAAAAATCCCTGACAATACAGAAAGATAAATAAACAAATAAAGTGACCGAAATAGGTAATTATCAAGTGAGATAGTAATCTAAGAATATGGCTCAATACCTCGACGAAAACATCCGAGCAGATCCAAGTTGAAAGCCTGCAACCTGGTTAATCTTATCCAAGGTTTCTGCAAGACAAATATATAAATTACGATAACAATACTTAGTTTGCCGAATTTTCTAATTGTTAAATCTTAGGACAATATTACTTGTAGATATAATGAAAAGGCAAATGAAGGCCAAAGAAAATAGACAATAATTCGTGATGTATAGGTGAATGTGAGACTATAAGCTAAAAGTCCACTCACCATGAATATGTTAGTCGAGACTCGAGAGGCCATCCTTAGGTGACTCTTAAGTCTTATGTGCTTTTCCATTCTCGCTGCAAAAACCGAAGAAAAAAGTTATCAACTCTATTTAATAGTGCGTAATAGAATTCGTGCTTATTAGCTTATTAGCTAAATAAACTCCTCCACGATGGCTTCTAAAAAAAATCTTACCAAATAACCTGTTAAGCCATAAGTTGTTTGGATATTGAAAACAGCTCAATGTGTTCTTTTAATACAGCAGGCTAATAAGCTACTTAAATAAGCTACCCCAACAATCCCTTGAAGATATAATCCAAACAGCATAAAACTTACTTGGTAACGAGTATTGACATGAGTTTGGTCTTCAGGGTATAGCTTTGCCATGCCAAAATCAGCAATCTTGGGTACCCATTTTTCGTCTAATAAAATATTGATAGCTTTTATATCTCTATGAATGATGCACTCGTGGGCGTCTTAATGAAGGTAACGTAACCCTTTCGCCACACCAACGATTATGTCATGTCTGCGCTTCCAATCCAATACATCACTTGCAGATTCTACATTGAAAACAAAAGGAATCAGAAACATCATTAATAAGTATTAACTAATTAACACAAACGACAGCCATCGGACTCATGTCAATAGCTTCTCTGGGGATACACAATACCCTAACAAACTCACAACGTTACGATGTTGTACTTTTGCCAATAGTTTAGCTTCATTTACAAACTCCTTTTTCCCTTGATTCGAAGTGTGTGACAATTTTTTCACAACAATCTCCTCCCCGTTAGCAAACTTCCCCTACATAGCCAAACAATAGAAATTAGAAACTAAAAAACGGATGTTCCATGAAAGTCCTGATTCTCTAAAATATATTTGTAATGTTATAACATTACTTAGTGTCCAAAGACAAGCCACAACATTTTGTTCTTCTTGTTTTCAAACATGGGGTTTTGTTTTTGAGCAATCAATGCACTTAAAAAAAAGGGTTTAAGTTTATTAAATAGCCATCGTCTTTCTTGATGTCTAGATATAGTGCACCAGACTTTTTGAACCCTGGTTAGGTAGTGTCTTTTTTTTTCGTATCGATATAGTGTAAAACGTCATACGTGGCAAGCCAAGTAAATAGATCGAAACTTACGTGGAATTTTTGTTGTTTTCTTTTTAACCCTTTACACACTGGTTCTAAGTCACTTGGGTTTGTGTGGCGTGATGCCAAAGTCAATTAGCTTGCCTACATGGGAAAAAAAATTAAAATTTAAAAACCTTTACGTTTTTAAATCAAAAAAAAAAAAAAAAAAAAAAAAACTTTACGTTTTTCAAATAATAGTTTAAATCGATTAGTCCTCCGTTAATAATAGTTTTCACCGTTTTGTCCGCTTTTATCCGTTTTCGTTCGTTTTTATCCGCTTTCCGCTTTTTTCACGTTTTCATCCGTTTCATTCGTTTTTATAGTTTTGTCCGCTTTTCTTACGCTTTATCCGTTTTCTTATGTTTTGTCCGCTTTTCTTACGCTTTTATCGGTTTCATCCGTTTTGTCCGTTTTCTTACGCTTTTCTTAGATTTTGTCCGCTTTTCTTACGTTTTGCTGTTTTAAATGCTTTTATCGGTTTTCATCTGCTTTTTTTAATTTTTTAGATTTTCTTACATTTTTCTTAGATTTTGTCCGTTATTCTTACGTTTTGTCCGTTTTTCGACGCTTTTATCGGTTTTCATCTGCTTTTTTTTTTTTTAGATTTTCTTACATTTGTCCGTTTTCTTTCGTTTTTGTACTATTTCAACATATTGAAATTTTTTCCAAAAGAAAAAAAATAGGAATTTTTTTTTCATTTTCAAAATAATATTTCCAAACGTAATTTTTTCATTTTTATAAAAACGTAAATTTTTAAAAAATTAAATTTTTTTGAATTAAAAAACGTAAAGGTTTTTTTTTTTTTTTTTTTTTAAACGTAAATTTTTTTAAAAATTAAATTTTTTTTTCGATTTAATTTTTTTTTAAACGTAAATTTAAAAAAAAATTAATTTTTTTTCCAAATTAAATTTTTATTTTTTCCACGTAGGCAAGCAATTGACTTGGCAAGCCACGTCACACAAACCCAGTGATTTGGCAGCCCACGTAGATTGGAGAAAGACATGTACTATATCGACACGAGAAAAAAGTCACTACCTAACCAGATTGAAAAAAGTACAGTAACATATCTAAGACATTGGAGAAAGACGCGTTATTTAATAAACTTAAACCCTTAAAAAAAATGCAAGAAAGCACTCAAGATAGCAGGAAAATAGCTAAAAAAAAACACCACAACAGGCATGTTAATCGGTTAGCACTGCATATCGTTAAAATTTATTCAAAATGCTAATTTATTATTTAGAAATCAACTCACTCCATATATTTGCCTTCCGTTTATAATGAAAAATGAAAACAACATCCGGCAGAACAATACCTACGTAAACTCTAGATGGTCCAATGTTGTGTCAATTGTGCATACTTAAAACCATCGAATTGTTCTCAATCTCCTTCTCTATTCATTCCCCTCAACACATACAGCGTATCCTACAACTCCTACAATGAAAATTTTATTTTACTCTTCTTATCATTCGATGTCCTTAAACTCCTCAACTTCTTCCCTAATTCTCCATAACTATACATCCTAACCAAACACCATTTTTTATTATCCGACTCGCTTTTGAGATAAAAATACAACCCAAATGGTCCCATTTTTAAGTAATCACATTAGAAACATAAAGATTATGATCAAATAACATATAGCTGTAATTTCGGTAATCACATTAAAAATGGCGCGTTTCTTGTTACACAAATTAGGGATATGAATATTCTCAAAATTAATTTGAGACAACAGATTTTCAAAATTAAAAAATGCTTAGTGATTGTAATTCATACCTTTTTAAGTTTAGACTTTAGAATGGTTATGATGATAAACATTGCCGGAAAATCAACGTGGTCAGTTGCGTGGCCGCATAACTGCATAACACATGAACAAAATAAAAACATTATAAAAAAAACTTATCTAAACATTAACCTAATTATAATCAGGGTTAAAAAAACTTATTCCATATTGCATAAATTGATAAAACAAATCGGGTGTGTGGATCATCGATATGCCATTTTTTTATCTTGATTTAATTTAGTTACATTATAAAAATTAAAATTAGGGATTTAAACTATACCAGATAATAAGGCGCATAGTCAATTACAATCTCCAATTTGAATACCTAATTTAAAAAACACACAATAAATCATTAGTAATTAGTAATGCAAATAAATTTGATCAAAAATCCCTAATATGATCACCACGGATGATTTCAAATGAAGAATCTTTACTTACAATTTGTGAATTAAGATGGGTTAATTTTTGAAATCGCATCTTGAGATCTTGAATTGTCCTTCGAAAAGCTATCTTGTAAGTTTCAATTGTTGCACCGATTATGTAGGTTAATTTTGGGGGATTGATTTTGAATGCCAATGATTTGCTGCTGAAAATCAGGGAATGAATTGGGGGAATGAATTAGGGGTAATAGCGGCATTGTCACGGAATGAATTAGGCGTGTGTTCTGGTTGTGTTTACGTTTATGAAAAATATATTCACCCTTTTTTGAAATTAAATATCTCACAAACCGTTAATTGTTCAAAATTACGCCTAGAAATTAAAATTATCTCGATGAGACGTTGTTATCTTTTCGAAACTTTTTTATCTTTCGAGCGTGTAAAAAAATATGTGGCATTGTCACGTAATTAAATCTTGCCATTTTAAAAATCGACGTTTATGCAATCGCCAGTGGCGTTGTGACTGGCGTATTCTCTATTATATATGTGGGGAGATTTTTTTTCTTTCCTTTCAAATTCTTTTTTTTTTTCTTGCCTTGTAATACCATATCAATTTTGCTATCTTTTCGGCTGATTTTGCCAAATACACGTTTGGACTAACCTTATTCGTTAGTCACAATGACGAGTGGTAGTTTATGTAGCTTTTATAACTACAAGGATAAATTAAGACCCATTCCAATAAACAAGTGCAAAAACACATCAAAATAACAAACACCATCAAATAACAACCAAAACAACCCATCATCCGTTAATCCCACCATCACCCCTACCAGAACCCTAGATCCAAACATCACCCACCCACCATGGACATCCTAAAACAAGAGCTAGCCAAAAAACGCCAAATCTTAGCCGAACAAACAGGCGGCCGTAAATTCTTCAAACGTTCCGAAATCGAACAAAAACGAATCCAAGACCTTAAAGAACAACAAAAACAAGAACAAGAAACCAAACTCAAAAACCAAACACCCTCACAACCCAACAACACCGACACCAACCTTAAAAAACCCGAACCCACCACCAATATCAATACAAGTAATAACATTATTGTCTCAAACGAACAAAAAATCGACTCGTTAAACTTGCCGAAACAGGAAGTTATTCGCAGGCTTAGGTTTTTAAAACAACCCGTTACATTGTTTGGTGAGAGTGATGAGGATAGGTTAGACAGGTTGAAGTATGTTTTGAAGTCGGGGTTGTTCGAGCTGGATGATAGTGATATGACTGAGGGACAGACGAATGATTTTTTGCGCGATATTGTTGAGTTGAAGAAGCGGCAGAAGAGCGGTGTGACGAGTGATAGGAAACGGAAGGCGAGTGAGGAGAGTAGGGAGGAGGGGGATGGGGAGGGGGAGGGGAGTGGGGAAGGGGTGGATTGGGGTGAGGATGAGGGTGTGGTGAAAAAGGAGTTTGGGACGTTGTGTGATGAGGATAAGATTTTGGTGTTTTTTAAGAAGCTGTTGATTGAGTGGAATCAGGAGCTGGATGAGATGAATGAGGTTGAGAAGAGGACGGCGAAGGGGAAGTCGACTTTTGCCACGTTTAAGCAGTGTGCGCGGTATTTGGATCCGTTGTTTAAGTTTTGCAGGAAGAAGGTATGGAGTTGTGCGCCTTGTTATCTTTTTTATTGTTTTAGAATTTTTTTTAAATAGTGTATATATGTATTCCATTGTTTGTCATTGTGAAGTGATTATGTGCCTATGTGGACATGGAAAGATTAGAGTTAGATAATTAGCTGTGACAAGTGCGATTCTACAGATGTTTTTGTTTGGCAAGTAGCATGTTTTTTAAGGGCTTGCATTTAAATGACTTATAATAGTTAGATATTCAGATTTTGTTTAATTACAGCTAGTCCTAAATAGATTATTGAAAACTGAGAATCTCACCTTAAAAATCAGATGATCCTTAGCATATCTAAACAGAATGACAAATGATCTAGATTCGGTATCTCGTGGTAGTTGCTTAGAAAGTTACTGTGCGATGCATCTTATAGTGCCCCTTCTTGTAGTTATAGTACTATAATATGTAAAAATTTATGATGTTCTCCATAAGATTGGGATACATCACAAGTAAATTTATTGTTCTTACATGCTAGATTTCTGAAGTCGTTTACCCATGTTTCCTAGCATTTCTTTGCTGTATAATGGGTGGGTCTGTTTCCTGCTTTAGTAACTTTATTCTTTGATTCCTTGTTTATTGCTGGCATGTGAGTGTCTTTACTTAAGAAGTGGTATATCTGAGTTTGTATCTGGAATTACTGGTTTAAGGATTTTAGTACCATAGTTCCTCTGTATTCCCAATGGTTGTGTTAGCAATTTATCTAAACTTAAACCTAATATTTTAGGTAGCTTCCCAAGTGAATACTCACTTATCTCTTGCTTTTTAGGCTGATATGCACCTATCATCATTGTGCTTACTGTTTAAGTTATCGATGTGCTGTACCAATTAATTTTGCTGACACAAATTCATTGATAAGTTGAAATGAGGCATCCTGCTGCGCTTTAGAAATAGCTTAAGTTATTTGAGAGTTGAGTGAGCTTCTAGTAGCAAATTTATTAGTGACTTATTGATAATTCTAGTCAGTTTTGTTGCAGCTAGGATCAGATAGGAAGGTGTGGAGAGATAGGATTAGGATTTGCGGTTAGATTTGGCTAGGGTCCTTAGGGGTTTTAGGTGGTTTTGGTGTGTTAGGCTTTTAGGCGTCTCGTCGCTTTTTGCCCGGCTTTTAGGTCGTTAGGCGCCCCTTTTTGCTCTGCAGAGATCTAGGCCCGTCGTTGCTTTTGCTTTAGCTTGGTCTTTCTTAGGTTTACCGCTTTTCTTGCCTGCTTTGTTTGGTGCCTTGTTTCTATGCTCTGCCTTTCCTTTAGATTTTGGTGCCTTTTTTTGTGTGCCTATGCTGCTCCTTTTGGTCTGCTTGCTTTCTTAGGGCTTTGTTCCTTTGTTTTAGTTTGTTCTTGTTTGTGTGCCTTTGCATGTGCTCTCCCCTGTGCCCCGTCACTTTGTTTTTGTTTTCGTTTATGGTTGTGCTTGTTACTTTTTGTCTTATGCTTTCTTCTCTTCTCCTATCTCTCACCCGCACACCTGCACTTGCCGGAGGTCTCGTTGGAAGCAGTCTCTACCCCTGATTTATCCTAGGCGGGGGGTAGGATCATCTACATTTACCTCCCATACCACCTTGTGATTTTTGGGTTTGTTGTTGTTGTTGTTGTTGAGTTTTGTTGCAGCTATTTCAATTTTGTTAATCTAAATTTGATTATTTCAGATAATTATAGTCGGTATTACGATATCTATAATCAATGTTAACCACCCATTCACCCTTAACTATTTTGACTTTATACCATAGTTGCTTAATAGAGCTTACATTGTGATGCATCATATGGTGCCCCTGCTTGTAGCTTTTAGCACTGCCATCTGTAATAGTTTATGAGGTTTTTAAGCATAATATACTTCAAGTTCATTAGGAGTCTTGCATGCTATAGTGGGAACTCATTTATTTATGTCATTTAGCATTGTTTCCTGCATTTTTTCTGCTGTGCAGTGGGTTGGTTTGTTTCTTGTAGTTTAGTGATTTTATCTTATTGATGTAGCGTAGTATGCGAATACATACTCGAGGGGTGTATTTGGTGAAAATCACTGCTTTAAAGGATTTTAGGACCATAGTCCCTCCTATGTTCACGGGCCCTGCTACCGTTTTCTGAAGGGTGAACATAATAGCATAGGTAACTCAGTAAGTAGAGTTTGTATTTACTTATCATATACATGGAAAAGATATGCTCACCATTCATCAATTGTGAGTTGTTATTAAAGGAATTCACGCTAGTGAGGTCACATTATTGATGTTCTGTACTATGGAACTGAGACACATTTTGTTGACACAAGTTCATATGCAAGTTAAATAAGGCATCAGGCTCGTAGCAATATGTGAGAGTTGACCTAGTATTAATTTGTTGTTAATCAGGTATTGGAGAGTGGAAACTATTGCACCGAATGAAAAAGGCCAAGTTTAAGATATTGGAATATGTAATGTCCTTATAATGAACAAAATAAGGGAAAATTAAATCATATTATACTAGCCGGGTACCCGCGCAACAAGCGCGATAAGTATAGTTATATGTGTTTGCTTACCCGTTTAGTGAATTCGTTTCACAACACTTGAATGTATATGTGTTAGTTGTAAGTGTTTTTGGGTTAACTTTCCCGTAGCTTTCATGACATCATTATTCCGCATATAGAAATGCCCTCGCAATCTCTTACGCGTCAAACACTACCCCAAAAGTATATGATTTTGACGAATCAAGATTATATTGATTGAAATAAATGAAATAAAGGTTAAAGTTGTAAAAATTTGAATTAAAATAAAATAAACCCATTAAAAATATAAAACTAAAAACTCATAAAATATATCAAAATGGATGTTGAATTAAAGAGCATAAAATTTTAGAAATATGGTGAAATTAGATTATAAAAAAATAAGTAGATAAAAGATATTTTAATTTAAAAATAAAGATGAATTTTTAGTTGAGAAATGACACATGTCATTTTATAATTGGAGCTCTTTATCTTAATTTTTAGTGGTTAGGAGTTAGGTTTGGAGTTTGTTAGAAGTTAGGCTTGGAGTTTGTTAAGAAGTGACACATGTCATCTCATGATTGGAGCTCCTTATCTTAATTTTTGGTTAGAAAAACTCTTTCCATAATAAGCAAGTAAAAAAATCTGAATTTTTAAGCCTTCTAATTTTAGAAGGCCTAAATGCATTATAAATTAGTATAGATATAGATATAGATATAGATATAGATGGTCGAGTCTCAACAGTAGAAATGGAGAAGAGTACTATACTTCTACTCAATTTTTAGTGGACACATATGTGTATTGGACATCGGGGTTAATGCAGATGTGTTTTTCAGAGTTAGTGTTCCTGTCCATATCAGTGTAATTAACTTTTTATGGACCAAGTGAACTAAGAATGGACATCTCTAGCATAATTAAAATTGAGAGGGGTAAATGTAGTATTAGGCAGTGACTGAAAGGATTTCAGGGTTAGTGAAAGGCAAAAAATGATTAAAAGGAGAAAGAATATCACTTATCTTCTGCGTTCAACTATATAATCGACGCTTACCAAGTCACCATCGAATTGTCATAGAATATTGTAGGTCCCCCATCATATTGTATTTGCATAGAAATATTGTAGGTATGTTAGCCTCCTTATATTTATCTAGGAAATTAAAATTGTAGCATAAATATTAACTAATTACTTGTACTACAATAGTTGTGATGTTACATGTCACATGCATGCTTAGAATCCTCCTAAAATTGAATGGTTCCAAAAAGTTCACATTATTTGAATAGTTGAACTCTTTTAATCACATTTAATATTAATTTATAAGATTAAAAAAAAACTAGAAAAACAACAAAAAGTGTAAGCGGTTCAGTAAAACCTGATCTGACCAATTTTCACTAGCAAACTTTAAGCATCCTTTTACTAGGAGTATTCTTGTTATGACATTGACTTAATTTTTATGGTTTGATAGGTTCTGCCTGATGACATTCGGCAAGCACTAATGCTAGTGGTCAACTGCTGCATGAAACGAGACTATTTAGCAGCAATGGATCATTACATCAGAATGGCAATCGGGAACGCACCATGGCCTATTGGTGTTACTATGGTTGGTATTCACGAACGTTCAGCTCGTGAAAAGATTTACACAAATAGTGTCGCCCACGTCATGAATGATGAAACAACTAGAAAGTACTTGCAATCAGTTAAGCGACTGATGACATTTTGTCAAAGACGTTATCCAACAATGCCTTCAAAGGCAGTCGAGTTCAATAGCTTAGCAAATGGTAGCGATTTGCAGGCTTTGTTGGCCGAAGAGAGGAGGAATACAGGTGGTGGAAGCCAACAGCAGGAAGACATGCTTATGTTGATGCCACCCCCAAGGGATGACTAGGCATCTCGCCATCATCTCATGTGTTTTACTCAAAGTTGATTTGTACTGTAGTATGTTCTTGAGAAATGTTTACTACTTTTAGTTTATGATGTTGATAACGAAACTATGTTCTTTTATGGAATTTCATAAACTTTTACTCACTGAAATGATCTGGATTGATATGAGCCAAAACGATTTGGGGTCATATGATCTAACTTTTCAAATATATTTACAAAAAAGATTTACTTTTAAAAATGCTTTATTTATTTATTTATTTATTTATTTTTAATATATTCACAGCTACAAATACTTAAGTTTAATATATTCACATGGACCCTATCTTGTGCAAATTGATAATTTTATAAAAAGTTCCAAAAGATTACAAAATACATGTTTACACATGGTTAATTTTATATAGGTATAGTTGGTTATATTAATTATTATACTAGTAAACAAACTTATCAAATAGGTTGCAGTGTAGCTTTGGATGGATCCTTATAAAAAGTAGCCAAGAGTTGTAGCTGATCATAATCGAGAATGAAGTGGTTATTAGCAGCCAATAAAGCAACCCATTGTTTGTTCGACTCTCGACAACATCGTTTTCATGGATATCTAAAGGGTTGTTCTCACTCTCAGAAGTCATCGATGTGGTCAAAATATTTGCTATATGGTCACCAATACAGTACCTTAACGACAGTAAATGGGACTGAACCCTCACACAGGTATGCATCCTTGTTTGGTGTTAGTTCGTTTTTGTTGCAACTTAATTCATAGTTGTATCATCTCATGCATTGATAGTATTAATTATGAATATATTTGCAGGTCAGTGAAGAATGGTAATGAGAAAATAATAAGAAAAGTGTGGGTCTTGACATAATTGGGCGAGAAATCATCAAACCAGCTTCTCCAACTTCACATCATCTAAGAACCTATAACCTATCTGTTATTGATCAAGTTTTTTATGACTGGTACACCCCTTTGGTCTTATTTCTTCCTAATAACAAAATATCTGTTGTTACGGACGTTGTAAAGCATCTCAAGGAGACCTTATCTCAGATTCTAACTAGATTTTATCCTCTTGCCGGAGAAGTTAAGGACAACTTTCACATTGAGTGCAACGACAAAGGAGTCAATTTCATAGTCGCTCGAGTTAACCAGGATCTTAAAGAATTCCTACATGATCCACATGATGAAAAAGTGAGAGAGCTGTTTCCCGAAAGCCCTGTATCAGCAGAATCGTCAACAGGAAATTATCTTATCGGAGTGCAGGTGAGTTTAATTATTAACGCTGAATTGAGAATCATACCAATCATGCGCGAATGCACTATTTTATATATCTTTGTAATTAATATCAGATTATCAGGTGAATATTTTCAACTGCGGAGGAATTGGTCTTTCCACGAGTATCTCACACAAGATCTTTGACGGCCATACGTATTTCTTGTTTATGAAAGCGTGGGCTGCAGCTGCAAGAGGTACACCTCACCCGATTTCACCAAGTTTTGTGGCTTCTGAGGTCTTTCCCAACAAACAACCACTAGACTTTTCGGTGCCTTCAAAGCTAATGAACACCGAATTGGTTAGCACCAAAAGATTTGTGTTTGATCCTATGGCTATGTCTTCTCTTGTGGGTGCATGCAGGGGCGGACCTTTATGAGGGCAGGGGAGGGTCCCGGCCCCCCCAAAATTTACGACACCTAATGTAAATACTGTAGGTTTTAGGGGTAATTTAGTTGAGGTTATAAATAAATCTCCGATTCGGCCCCCCCAAAATAAATGGCCAAGTTCCGCCACTGGGTGCATGCTCAAGCTCTTTTACTTCAATAAGGGCCCCTACTCGCATGGAGGCAACGACAACCTTAATTTGGAAGGCTGCTGCTAAAGCAGCATCAACTATCCGACCATGCACTCCAGAAACACCTCATTCGCCGTGTTTTCGTTTGTGAATATACGAAAAAGGGCTTCACCTCCTTTACCCTATGAGTCCATTGGAAACCTTGTTGATATTGCATGTGGGGTTTCTTATCCTGAGAGCCAATCAGTTAGTTTCCGAAGTAGTTTGATTCAGTTTAGTTTTCCGAAAACGGAATTTGTCATTACCTACAACATCAATTAATGTTGAAGAAGTGATGAGAGGTTGCTTGACTAATAGCACCGTACCATGACTTCTTTCTCGTAATGGATCAAACAATTCAATGTGTTACCATGATCCTGTCATGTAAATACACTAAACTCACCATTATGAACTCCAGTCTATGAATAAAACTAAAGTAAATCAAGCATCGCCTGGAAAATAAGATGAAATACCATACATATTAAGTTTATGAAAGTAGCATCCTAAACATTCGAAAACTTGATATTACTACTATCTACAACAGAAAACTATCCTTGTAGTCATCCAGATACAAGTTTGAGAACGAGAAGCTCAACTGTGAATTTTAGTCCAGTCGTAAAAAGTTTATACTTATATTACATTTTCGTATTAATCATATATATATATCAATGAGATCCAAAACAACTAAAATTCCTCAAAAAGACAAAATTCAAACACCTCAACTTAAACACCAAACATTATCACATGTCTATCAATAACTACTAGGGCGTTGCAATAGCGCCGACCCTTATCACTCCTTAGGTTGACTAGCCTTCACTATGCTTTCAAATTCGGCTCTAGCTCAGCTAAAAAACTCATTTCCATAACTAACAATGTAGTTATTACATTAAAATTTTAACAAACTCGGTTACATATTTCGGCACGTAGTTATTGCTCAAACTCAGTTACTATGGCCACAGTTACCTGCTTATCTAATGATGAAGAAACTGAAACCCTTTTAAGTGAATACAATTCTTCTTCATTTATGTAATCACGTCCTCTGAATTGGATAATCGGATGCAACAAACTGGGGCGTGGGAGAGTATTTAGAGGAGTTTCTGTTGTTTCAAATTATGATAATCAGATAATAATAATAAAATAAAAAAAAAAAAAAAATGATTATCTAAGGATTTACATTTAAATTAACACCTACCTAATCAAATGATCAGAATCAGTGTTGTTGCAGCTAGTCCTAAACTTATTTTTGACCACTAATTAATCAGTTAATCATCCGAGTTCCTCTCTGTCCGAACACAATATCACACGTCCTTGCTAATCTCATTTAAAAAACTCGTGGTGGTTGCTTTTAAAAGCTGTATATTCCATAGTATAATGTAGCGCACTTGCCTGTACTTTTAGCAGCCTAAACCTTAAGAATTTATGAAGTTTTTTTTTCTCTAAGAATGACATACTGCAAAAATAAAAAAGTTTCTTTAGGAGTGGTACATGTGATATTGCTCCAGTCGAGTATGCTGATAAGCGTTGTTTGTTGGCAATTGTTCGTTGTATAAGGAGCTAGTCTGTTTTGTAACAATTGCCTGTACCAAACAACCTCCTTTAGCCTTCATTTTACAACATGTGACATTAAGGTCTTAACTCATAATTTTTGCCTTCCTCGTTCAAATCATGAAATCGCGCAGTTTCAACTACCTACTTGGTATATTAGCTAGCTTCCTTTCTTAGAAATTTAAACTCTCATCAGTCTCGCACTTCATCTCTTATTATGCTCCCAAGTCTGTTAAATCTTTGGAAGAGAGTATTAGAAGCCGTAGTTGTCTATCTTTTCTACTAAGATATATAATGCCTGCAGCCATCAATGTGAAACAAATGTTGCATTCATATCTTATTTTTAGTTTGGTCAGTTGACTGAGGTGGGCGATGGGCAGTAGGTATATATGTTGGGCCATTGCCAACCAGAGTTTTTTACTCAAGGGGCAGCCTGTGATACACGATCGTAGTTTTTTTTCTAATCAACAAGTGTTATCTTTCCTGAGATTTATATTTTAAACTTGGGGATGAACATAGGAACCAAGAAATAAATCAATGAAGGCTTCTTAAGTTATAGTCGATAGGTCTGACTTGTCCAGTGATCAACTTTTTTGACATATAATATGGCAAAATGACGGGTGAGGGGTTTGGTGATGGGCGAAAATTGGCTCAGTTGATAATGGCACCATCACAGTTTGTCCATAACTTCAATTTCATAATCAACTAATATATAAAATATTAGTTACCTACTCGATATGTTAGCAACAAAACATAACCTTAACCGACTCTTTTTTCATATTTGGGTTGAGATTGTGCCTCTAGCTCTAAATCTTGATTTGATGTACTATGATATTGGTCGAGGGTGTAAACGCAAGAGTATACTTTTTGTGACTTTGACCCATTTCCGTTTTAACTTTGTATATTACATGTGGGACATGTTAGCAACATAATACAACCTTAATCGACTCATTTTGTATACATCCTTAGTTTAAAATCTATTTGATGTACTATGATATTGGTTGTTTGCATAGACACGCTGAATGTCTATTACTCAACATTCTATCTAGAGGTTGCAAAATGGTCAGGTTTGGTGGGTTGGGTAAGTGTCAAAACATGTAACGGGTTAGGTTGATGGTCAACCTATTGTTTTTTAGAAGGCGGACATTCACACACCTACTAACAACTTAACACCGTATTTTCTGTTATTGCTTTGACTCATTTTTTGTTATGGTTTATAGGTTTTGCCTGACGACATTCGGAAAGCACTAATGCTAGTGGTCTGCATGAAACGAGACTATTTATCAGCAATGGATCATTACATCAGAATGACGAACGTTCAGCTCGTGAAAAGATTTACGCAAACAGTGTTGCCCACGTCATGAATGATGAAGCAACTAGAAAGTACTTGCAATCAGTTAAGCAACTAATGACATTTTGTCAAAGACGTTATCCAACAATGCCGGCCTTAAAGGCAGTTGAGTTCAATATCTTAGCCAATGGTAGTGACGTGCAGGCGTTATTGGCCGAAGAGAGGAGGAATACAGGTGGTGGAAGCTAGCAGCAGGAAGACACGCTTATGCTGATGCCACCCCCAAGAGATGGTTAGCTACCTAGCCATCACTTCTTTTATTCAAAGTTGATTTGTACTGTAGTATGCTTTTGAGAAATGCTTCCTACTTCTGTAACATATTGAAATTATCTGATATGGTAACAACTTGAAATTGTTGGGGGTTATCTCCCAGAACAGGGTTAAGACAATCAATGACAGTAGCAATACCACTAGGTGGTTACCGGATATCACTTGGAATCGTGTGATCACTTTCCAAAGTAAACTATTCGACCCTAATGCCTGGGTTACACGAATATCTACTTGGGATAAGACCAAATGCAGTTATAGAATTAGGCACAATTCAATAACCCTTTCGCTTATAAGTGCTTTGTGTTTTCTGTGTGTTCTTCATGCATGATCAGACCTCCTATTTATAGGTGGTTACTCTTGAGCTATTCCAATGGAATTATGAGTATTAATCGGCCCATTAATAGCCTCATAATTATCCCCATTATAGCCGTTAGTGGTTACATGACCAATTAAGCGTGGTCATAAAGAAGTTGTAATCGCCATTTAGCAAGATTTTCCATAAGCGATACTTTCCACTAGCGGTACTTTCACTTGAAGTGGAAGTACGACCTATCGATGGAAACACCGCTTATCAAGATTTCATAGCACTATCGGTGGATACACCACTTCGATTGGAAACATCGCCTATCGGTGGAAACACGCTTATCGATCAAACCACAAGCAAGATTTCCACTAGCGATTTTTCACCAAGCGAGATTTTCACCAAGATTTCTTTACAAACCACTATAAGAGTCGGGAGTTCATGGACCTTATGGGTGTACACTCTGCACCTCCTAACCCATTGCAAGGTGTGAACTAATCCCACAAGTGCACTAAATTTTCCAACAATCCTCCCAAATTTAGTTCACTTCCTTTGCATGAAAAATAAACATCAATCAAAACATGTGCATAAACGAAAATGTCCGGAGGATTGAATTTCCATCTTAGTAAATTACACGTTCAAATATTCGAGAATCGGTGTTCTAAGAATTGAACCCTTCAACCCATTAGAATACCAAGATAAAATACACACAAGTTTTCAAACACTTAATGACTCGACACTATACAAGCCATGTGTCCATATCCAAATTCATAAATGTTGTAAAAGCTAAAGTCCAAAGCTTCCCAAGCGGCAAAACTTCAACATTTACATAGGTGGTTCCTCTTTAGTCATGCTCCTGCTAAGCACTTTTCAAAGAAAATATAACCATTAAGTAAAGACTTCATCCTCCTTTCAAGAGTTCGAGCACAACCTTGGGATGTAAATAAAACATGTGCTCCAATCCATCGAATGTTCGACTTTCCACATTGAACTCGGCTCCCAAGTTTCCTTAGGAGGAGTTGGGTGTCCTAGCATTCGATGACTAAGTTGGACTTAAACCCATCCCTTTAGCGCACTTTATAACCAAGTCTCTAGCGGACCATTCGTCAAGTGATCGCCTAAGTTCGTTGAGATCTCACAACTGTATAGATACCACCCCATTCATGATAAGCTCACGAATCATGCTATGTCTCGACACCTAAGTGTCTAGACTTACCATTAGACATCCGCTATAAGCCTTAGCCAATGTAGTTGCACTATCACAATCGGATAGAAATAGGTGCTATAGGTTTAGCCACAATGGAATCTCGAAAGCAAGTTTTCAACCATTCGACTTCTTTACCAAAGAATCGCTAGAGCCACAAATTGATTCCATTGTTGAACCGGTGATGCAAGTTTGCTTCTTGGATGCCCAAGAAATTGCACCTCCACCAAGTAGGAATACCCACCACCGGTAGACGAATTGTCTTGATTATTCTTGATCCAACTTGCATCGTTGTAACCTTCCAACACCGATGGGTAACGATATATGAGAGACTATAATCCATAGTTCTCTTGAAATGCTTCAAGACTTTGAACGCTTGCGTTGATGAGCACTAGGATTACTAGTATACCGCTCAATTTTCCCACCGCAAAACCAATATCGTGTCTTGTACAAGTCATGGCATACATCAGGCACCAATTACCCTAGAATACTCAAGTTGAGATACTGCCTTGCCATGATTAGGCATCGACTTCTCAAGTATCCATAGGTGTACTCATCGAGTACAATCAAAGTAATTGAATTTCCTCGAGACTTCTCAATATAATGAGATCGAGAGATAGAAATTCTATTACTTTCATGTTTAATCCTTATACCAAGGATAACATCGCCTCCCCATGTCTTTCATGGAGAACCTTGATGACAAAAATTCCTTTGTCGGTCAACTCGATTTTAGTCGATGCTAAAGATCAACATGTCATCAACATATAGACAAATGATGACTCCTTTACAGCATTCATCAAATTTGCTATATACACATTTGTCACGGTTAAGAACATAACCACTAGACAAAACCACTTCATCAAACTTTTGATGCCATTGTTAGGTGCTGCTTAAGTCCATAAAGAGACTTAATCGGTTTACACACCTGTTTTCATTGCCGTGCAAGATGAAGCCACGAGGTTGGTTCATATAAACCTCTCTTCCAATTCACCATTCAAGAAAGCGGTTTTCACATCCATCCGATGAATAACCGATTGTGAATAGATGCCATAGCAATCGCGATCTTATGGTAATCGATACGAGCCACGGGGCATAAGTATCAAAATAGTCTATTCCCGACTTTTGTTTAAAGCCCCGAATGACTAGTCTAGCCTTGAACTTTTCAATAGTTCCATCTACCTTCATTTTCCTTTTGAAAATCCATTTGCAACCCGAGGTTTGCAACTGTGAGGTAGATCAACCAACACCCAGCGTGTTGTTGCCCATGATGGAATCCATCTCATCATTGATTGCTTCTTTCCAAAAGCAATGTCACGGGACTTCATTGCTTCTTCAAATGTTTTGGGGTCATCCTCAACAATGAAGCAATAGGAGTATTGGTCTCGAGACCTCATCCCTAGTACCTTCAACTAAGTATAGTTGAAACTCGGGTCCAAATGACTTTGAGTCCGACCCTTTTGCTCTTCCCGAGCACGTGTTCGAGTTGTCGAACCACAACCTCATCGGGACCACCGATGGTTCATCATCAGTACCTCGATACACCAAAGTGTCATGAGTTCCATTAGGAATCCTCGACTTGGTCTAGGGACCGATGAGAATCTATTCTCATCAAAATCTGCATCCCTTGATTCAATTATTGTGTTAATCGAAACATGTTCATTAGGTTCAATAACATAGAACCTAAAAGCCTTGGAATGCTCAAGATATCCAACAAAGATGCGATCAATGCCTCTTTCACCCAAAGTCTTTTGCTTTGGATCGGGGAGTCTTACACCTATGAACCCCAAACCTTGAGATAATTCAGGTTGGGTTTCTTTTTAGTCCGAGTTCATAAGGGTAACCTTGTTCCTTTGTTTGGAACCCTATTTAATAAATAGCAAGTCAAGTAACATAGCTTCACCCGTAACCCTTGACTCGATCTGAATAGGACAACATGGAATTAACCATCTCCTTCAAGACCGCTTTTCCTTTCGTAAATACCATTTCTTGAGGAGTATAAAGGCGATCGTTTCATGGATTATTCCAACAGATGAAAGTACCGAGTATCCATGTACTCACCTCCCTATCGATCCTTAATCTTTGATCAAAGACCCAAGTTGTAATTCAACTTAGCTTTAAACACTTTGAATTTATCTAATGCTTCATCCTTGGTATGTAATAAATAAACATAACAAAATCTAGAAGCATCATCAATAAATGTCACAAAGTACTTCTTATTCCCCAAAGAAGGAGTGGCATGCAAATCACACGTGTCATCGTGAATAAGCTCCAAGATCTTAGTCTCACGACTAACACCCCGAAAGGGTTTCTTGGTTATCTTGGTCAACATGCAAGTTTTACACTTTTCGGTCCATGTCAAAAGAGGATTAAACCATCCCTAGACATATCTTGCATTCTTTTATAGTGAACATGACCAAGTCTAGCATGCCAAAGGTTAGAATTAGTCCGATCATATGTGGTCACAAAGGATGAAATAACACTGCTGGTGGTAATATTAAGCCCGAACATTTGATTACATAAATAACCAAAACCAATAAAAACACCACATTTAGAAAGAACAAATTTATCGATTCAATAACTTGTTTATATCCATGATTATTCAAAACACTACTTGAAACCAAGTTCTTCCCGATATCGTGAACATGAATAACATTAAACAAAGTTACAATCTTTCCCGAACTAAACCTAAGATCTACACAACCACGACCATGCACCAAGGTCATTGACTCATTTCCCATGTGAAGAATAGAACCATCATTCGTTGACTCATAAGTCTTGAACCGACTTCTATCTTTACACACATGAATCTGTTGCACCAGATTCAACCCACCACGCAACATCATCATCCCGCATATAAAAGATTCGAGATACATATGTAACATAATAAATCGAAAAGACTTATTAAACATATTCGACCTTTCGATGAGTTGGTGAACCACCACTCCACGACCCATTAGTGCACGATCCATTGGCTTTACCACCAACTTTAACACCCTTGCAGGTCCCTTTTAATGTGACCGATCTTACATTTCCAACAAGTAGGTGTTGCCTTCTTGTTAGGATCGCCTTGTGTTATCATGAAATTTCGTTTGCCTTTGTTGTCATTGTACCGGTGGAGTTGTTATGCTCCACCATATTGACAACAGATGGTCTAGTAGCATTGCTACTCTTTGGCTTGTCATTATCCCGCACCTTGAGATTCCTCAATGTGCGATGACCGCCAACTCAACAAGAGTTAACTCCTCCTTCATATGTTTCAAGGTATGCTTGAAATCTTTCCATGAAGGAGGGAGTTTGTCAATGACACAAGAGACTTTGATAGCCTCATCCATGTTCATTTGGTGTTGTGTAAACCTTCCAAGTATTCCAAGAAGTTCATTGTATTGTTCCATAACGGTCTTGAATCACCATTTTGTAATTTGTGAAATTACTAACAAGGAACTTCTTACTTGATGCATCCTCACCATATATTTGGCATCCAAGGAATCCACGCTTCTTTGGAAGATTCAAAGTTCGATAAATATCAAACAAAGAATCGACATACCATCTGAATAAGACCTCTGCATATGTAGTCATCATTCTCCCACTTGCTCCTCCTCCCGATTTGATCCACAAGAGCATCATCACCATCATCGAGAATTGGAGTAGTCGACATAGACCACACTCATGCTCGACAAAGAAGAAGTGCATCTTCTTCCGCCACCTCCTAAAGTCCACCCTTCAAACTTGTCCAACTTAGCAAAGTTTGAAGCCATGTGTTTCATTGCGTGATTGCCATTGATTATCACTAAATAGTTTACTTTGATTGTTGGGGTTATCTCCCGAAGCGAGTTAAAACAATCAATGACAAGAGTAATACCACTAGGTGGTTACCGGATATCACTTGAATCGTGTGATCACTTTCCAAAGTAAACTATTCGACCCTAATGCCCGGGTTACACGAATATCTACTTGGGATAAGACCAAATGCGCTTATAGAATTAGGCACAATTCAATAACCCTTCGCTTATAAGTGCTTTGTGTTTTCTCGTGTTCTTCATGCATGATCGGACCTCCTATTTATAGGTGGTTACTCTTGAGCTATTCCAATGGAATTATGAGTATTAATCGCCCATTAATAGCCTCATAATTATCCCCATTATAGCCAGTTAGTGGTTACATGACCAATTAAACGTGGTCATAAAGAAGTTGTAATCGCCATTTAGCAAGATTTTCCATAAGCAAGATTTTCCACTAGCGGATTTCACTTGAAGTGGAAGTACGACCTATCGATGGAAACATCGCTATCGATTTCATAGCACTATCGATGGATACACCACTCATTGGAAACATCGCTTATCGATGGAAACATCGCTTCGATGGAAACCACAAGCGATACTTTCCACTAGCGATCTTTTCACCAAGCAAGATTTCACCAAGATTTCACTTACAAACCACTATAAGAGTCGGGGAGTTCGTGGACCTTATGGGTTGTCATCTCCACTCTCCTCTGCCATCAGAAGAGGTGTGAACTAATCCCATGAAGTCACTAAATTTTCCAATGTAAATGAGTTTGGGTCAAATAAATATAATTCTTTAGATTGGCCTGAGCTGGCTAGCCTTTATTTTGTTCACCCTTTATATTATTACTTGCCTAACAGCAAAAACAAAGGATACGTACGTAATCAACTTTAGATGTAGGCTTTATTAAAAGAATATTACTAAAACACATCCCTTCTAAAAGGATATAGTACGTAATCAACTTTAGATGTAGGTTTTATTTAAAAATTTGATTAGATGCATAAAGTATTATCAACATCATAATCACATATGTTAAGTAACAATCAGCAATCAACAATCAACAATCAACAGAAAAGGACCGCAAACTTATAAAATGCTGAAATATCAGTTTTTTTGTGCCACAATGTGCTTTTTTAATGGTCAAGTGGAGTTTGCAATATTTCTATGAAATCTAACACTTTTGTTTCAAGTTTTGGAATAAAAGTAAACCCCGAAAATATTCATCATACATTATTTTCATTCTTAGGAATCATTTTATCAAGCATTATTTTTGTCTACTAAATAACAACAAACAATACTCATGTTGTATTTATGCTGGGCCATTTCCAACCAGAGGTTTTTACTCAAGGGGCAGACTGTGATACACGTACGATTGCATTTTTTTCTAACCAACAAGTGTTTTAAACTTGGGATGAACACAGGAACCAAGAAATAAACCAATGAAGGCTTCTTAAGTTATAGTTGATAGGTCTGACTTGTCCAGTGATCAACTTTTTTTATGGCAAAATGACGGGTGAGGGGTTTAGTAATGGGTGAAAATTGGCTCAGTTGATACCATCACAGTTTGTCCATAAATTCAATTTCATAATCAACTACTAGTAATATACAAATAGTTACCTACTCGATATGTTAGCAACAAACATAACCTTAACTGACTCTTTTTCATATTTGGGTTGAGATTGTGCCTCTAGCTCTAAATCTTGATTTGATGTGCTATGATATTGGTCGAGGGTGTAAACACAAGAGTATACTTTTTGTGACTTTGACCCATTTCCGTTTTAGCTTTGTATATTACATGTTGGACATGTTAGCAACATAATACAACCTTAATTGACTCATTTTGTATACATCCTTAGTTTAAAATCCATATGATGTACTATGATATCGGTTGTTTGCATAGACACGCTGAATGTCTATTACTCAACATTCTATCCAGAGGTTGTAAAATGATCAGGTTTGGTGGGTTGGGCAAGTGTCAAAACATGTAACGGGTTAAGTTGATGGTCAACCTATTGTTTTTTAGAAGGCGGATATTCACAGTTTCACACACCTACTACAACTTAACATCGATTTTCTGTTATTGCTTTGACTCATTTTTTGTTATGGTTTATAGGTTTTGCCTGACGACACTCAACTGCTGCATGAAACGAGACTATTTAGCAGCAACGGATCATTACATCAGAATGGCAATGGGGAACACACCATGGCCTATTGTTGTTACTAAGGTTGGTATTCATGAACGTTCAGCTCGTGAATAGATTACACAAACAGTGTCGCCAAGTCATGAATGATGAAACAACTAGAAAGTACTTGCAATCAGTTAAGCAACTAATGACAGCAAAACAGTTACTAAAATTATATAAAAATTATCTGCCTAACAGCAAAAACAAAGAACTTTCCCTTTAATAAGTTTTCAATACTTTAATTAACGACTAAAACATATCCCTTCTAAAAGGAATATAATACGTAATCAACTTTAGATGTAGGCTTTATTAAAAATTTGATTATTAGATGCATAAAGTATTATCAACATCAAAATCACATACGTTAAGTAACAATCAGCAATCAACAGAAAAGGACCGAAAACTTATAAAATGCTGAAATATCATTTTTTGGTGCCACGATGTGTTTTTTTAATGGTCAAGTGGAGTATAACAATATTTCTTTGAAATCTAACACTTTTATTTCAAGTTTTGGAATAAAAGTAAACTCCGAAAATATTCATCATACACTATTTTTAGGAATCATTTTATCAAGCATTATTTTTGTCTGGTAAATAATGAAAAACAATACTCAATGTTGTTAGAACAAAATTTAGGAAGATGGACAAAGAGTTATTTTGAAGTAGTGCAAGGCCTCTTTACGAGCGAGGCACTTTTGGTCGTGCGCCACATGCGTTACACAACCTTCTTGTATTGGTTTGGTGATTGGTGTTGGTTTGGTTTGGTTACAGTGGTGGCTAGAAAATAATTAAATAAATAAATAGAAAAAAATTGTGTTTTATATATGGGTTTTTCTAACGTATGCGCAAGACACGCAAGACACCAAAGAAGGCATGACCCACGAATATGGACGTTCGGACCCACAAAAAATACACTTTTCAAATAAAATATGTGAGTTCTGACGTCCTTTTTCGTGAGTCCCGTCATCCTTTTGGTGTCTTAATACGCGCAAGACATATTAAAAACCCTTTATATATTTAAGTGAATAATAGACACCAATAAATGGTTAATGAAAACTATGAAGATGCAAGTGGCAAGTGAGTGAGCCTAAAGAAAACGATACACATATAGCGCTGAGCAAAATAATGAAAAAAGCCGAAACCTAAACTAAAATTGATTTAACAGAATCAAATTAATTAAATCAAATTAAAACCACTAATAATCGAACTATTGTTAACCGAATCTTATTGGTTCTGTTTGGCTTCTATCCATAACCAAACCGTTAATAACTTAACCAAACCGTTAAGCGTGTATATTATTTTTATTCATATTCAAGGTCGCAAATATCGTGAATTAGTAGTCGGGTGGTTAACCTTTTTATAGTTTGTAATCAGTCTAGGAGAGATTAATCGGATTGACATTTTTGTATAAGCATATAAAACAAACATAACGAAACAAACAAATGCATAAAAATGAAAATGTCTTCTGATTGAATTTTCATCTTAGTATAATACGGTGTCGTAACGATTGAACTTTTCAACCCATTTGAATACCTGAAGATACTATACACATAAGTTTCTACAACACTCTATTGTTTATACTTGACACTATTACTGTTAGTTTTATGGATATAAATTAGTAGACGTGAGTTAGGATCGAACTCGAGATCACGTGATTGCACACTTTACGTATGAGAATTAAAGTTAAATAATTAAATATAAACGTTGTATTTATTTATTTATTAAACGAAATAACTAACAGACGTTAAGTAATTAATGTAATGGACTAACGGACGTTAAATGTATTTGGAAAAGGACTAGATTGCAAAGTTTGGGAAGGTTCCGGAATTCCTTGTGGAGGTTTAGAATCGATCCGTCAAGAGGAAAAGGAAACCCAACCCAACTTGACTCAAACTTGTTCACCAAGTTTATATGAGTATATATACAAGGCTAGGTATAACAACTCGTAAATTTCCTTTCCGATTCTCGCTACTATATTTTTTTTTTTCTTCTTCATTTCGAACTCTAAACACGACAAGTCACGGGATAATTTTTTTTTTCACATCGACCTCGATAATAATTTTTTTTTTTTTTAATAAATAAATAATAAACTTTTATATTTTTATTTTCTACCGGGCCTCTAAGCCCAACACTACCCGATCCAATACATTTTAAATTTCTTGGGCTCGCATGTTTTATCCAACCCAACCCAACTCTTATCTATTCTCTTGGGCCTAGCTCCTTTTTGTTTCTCAGCCTAAACCGCACTTTATATCACAAAGTGGATATAAGCGAAATATATATGTGTTTTACATTTTATGTGACCCAAGAATCAACAAATAAAACATTCAATTCCCACCCATGGTCAAAAATGGCTTCACGTGCAAAACAAACAAAGCAAAGTTTGGTAACACAAATATTTATACCATGTGATCTCTTTGTTTCTGTGAACATCACGAGGCAAGCAAAAACCAAGTTAAAACCTTTAGTATTTCTTATGCATGTGAGAGTAGATGTGTGAAAGTCAAAAGCAACCAATGACCTTTTCTTTCCTTTGTGACCATACGACCAGAAGCCAAAAACGCAAAACAATCCAAACCACCTTTAATCTCAATATATGTAGCTTGATAAGGAAAGAGGAGACACACCTAAACTAGCCACCCTACACATAAACTTAATACCCAACATGTAACTAAACATTTGACTTTGAAACATGAAGAAACATATTTCCCATGCACACAACACATCTCACTCTTTTTCTTGTCCTTGTGATGCCAGATAACCCCTAAAACCACAAACCATTTGCTTGTTTCTTAAATACTTCCTAGGTGCAAGTAAAATCAAGATTGCATGTATCCAAGCTCAACATAAACCCTTGGTCTTTAACCAAAGCTCTCCTTCTTTCTTCTTAAAACCCACGAGTCACAACTCCATCACACATCTCATTTACAAAATCTCATTCAAAAACCTCTAAGTGTATGCAAAGTTTAGCATTGGAAGCTTGGTTTTCTCTTGGTTTACTCTAAGCTCACTTCGACACATACTCTTCCACACCCTCTTCGAGCTCATTAAACTCTCAAACACTCAAAGGGAAACTAAGGTTACTTGGAAACGAGCATAAGGGTTTTGGAAGCAAGGTAATCGGGACACTTTGGAAAGCATATCGGGTTTCTTTCTCATCCTTGTCCGTGCGTATTCTTCCCCACCATTCTTGGTGTCGTAAGTCTTTCCTCCTTTTTCCGTATGTAGGGGCGATGTAGTTTCTTAACCATTTATAACACATCGATGCATTGTCACGACACTTGTACACGACCTCGTTATATAAAGCTACGTTGTCAACCCATTTTGAAACCAACTATATTTCAAAACTAACTACAAACTCAAATGTGATACTTATATTTCAAACTAACTATAAACGCAAATGTAAGGCTTAGATTGTTTCCTTGGTTCACTCGCAACGTTGTTAAAAATCACGGACAAAAGAAAATGTATTGCATAAGCATGCAAACTTTCGAACATGGCTTCATCGAGAAGAAATACATATCAAGCATGAACAATGAACTACCTATTAAATAGAATTACGCTGTAAAACCTAACACAAAAAGGCCCTTGGCTCAGTTGGTGGGAGCGCTGGTTGTTGACAGGGGAGGTTGTGAGTTCGAATCTGCCTCATGGCAGTTACCCATTTTTTTGTTGTTATATTTGTAACTTTCGTATTTGGCAAACCCAGTCCCCCGACTTCGCACCTCTTGTCATTTTCTTAAGATCTTTTATAAGCCTTATAAACTCATATTGATATCTACGATTTCAACCCTCGACTTTGAACCACTTGAGACATTTCTTAAAATCCTTATAAAGTTTGAAACTTATATAAATCTTTACAACTTTGATCCCTCCAAGTTCTACACTTAACGCTTCCCATCCTAAGAACTTCTATAAGATAATAAATTTATATTTACTACGAGTCTTCGTCACATAAATATAATTGGTACATATTTCTATGTTAGGAATTAGAAAATTCCATAGTGAAGAGTCGGTCACCCCTAATATTATCTAGCATAAGTTAGCTCGTAGACATATCGTTATTTACGTTATTTAGTAGTTTATTTATTAGTTTGTAGCGTAGTATAGCTTAGTGCAACACCGTGGAGGAAGGACGGGTCTTTACCCACTGTATCCCTGATCCACAGCCGATAGGAGGTCGAGTATTTGTAACTATAAATACCCTTCCATCCACGGAAGGGTGGTGCTTCATAATCTAATATTTCATACTTTGAGTAAACCTCTAGCAAGAACACCCTCTCTCTCTCTACTTAATCTCTCTAAAATGACAAACATGTATTTTGATCTCCCAAGACCACCCGAATCATCAAACACATAAATATAATGATCCTACAATTGGTATCAAGAGCCAAGGTTATTGTGTTTCTTTGATTTGTGTGGTTTTTTACCATGGTTATTGTGGTTTATTAATTTATGTTGGCTCGAAATATTGTTCTAAAAACTGTTTTTATCACTTTTTTGGTCGAATGTCTTTCTTAACCTTATGGTTTTAACAGTTTTTAAACAAGTTTTTTTTGGGTCAAAAGTTTCATCTGGTCTTGTGTCTATGTCCTTACATAAGTCCAGCAGCCTTGTAACTAATATCTTTTGTGGCTTTGTACCAAAACTGATAAGATAAGTGGTCATCTGGTTATTATTGAGGTCTAAACTGGTCTAAAGGTAACAGTCCGTATGGCAGTTTTTGTGACAGTATGGCACATTCTTCGTGGCGAGTTGTGGTTAATGTCCTGGTTCAATGAATGTATTATAGCGAGTTAGATCATAAAGTTGTTAGCGGGTTATGGTTATTTGACTATTTAGTCAAATAAAATAAAAAGTTAGCGACTTGTCGTATGATGCTAGCGACTTAACTCTAGAGAAGGTTAGCGACTTGACACGATCTAATATTGTAGCGACTTGCCTAGCGATTTGATATTTATCAAATTAGCGACTTAGTTTAAAATCTGTGCTAGCGACTTGGCTAGCAACTTGGCTAGGGAGTTGGCTAGCTAGTTAGCTTAGCTACTTAGCTAGCGACTTGACATGTTGCTAGCGACTTGACCAGTAACCTAGCGACTTGCTTTGTAAACAGAAAAGATGAAGAAGATGTAATGACAACGACCACAAAATACAGTAAACTAAAAGGACCTCAACAATACTCTTGACCACTACTCGAGTTATACCTAATACCAAACTGATATGAAATAATCAGTTGACCTTAGGTTATCACAAACTCATTATCAACTTCAACGAGACTCAAAGCTTAATTCAATAACATCACAAAATCTCAGATCGAGTTCAATCTTTTAATCTCTCAAAGATCTTGTTTGTTGAACATTTATCATCATTGATCTATAGAAAACCTCTCTTCTCGTGCTAATATCCGAATAACAAAGAATGAATCATAACAAATATGTTACATTCGTTTCTTTAAATTCGTTTATGACCAAACATAAAGAAAAGACTCCTTGAGATCTCAGCATCATTCTTTGTGTATGGTTCATAAAACTCATAGATCTAAAAGGATCTATACACATAAGAATGTAAACATCATAGATCAATGATCAAATCGTTTGTGACAATGTTCGAATTTGAGAAATGAGTATAACAACTTTGTTAATTCATTTTCTCGATTCGCTTTAATTTCATAAACAAGATGGATTGATAGCTACTTACCCGTGATCTCATTGAAAGATTGTGAAGCCTATGTCAAACCCTCATGCCATCCCTGTGGCGAGGCTATCCGTTTCTAGGATAGTTGTGATCAAATTTGTATGGTATACATCTGATGGGGCTGATTCATTTGTGAGGGTGATTAGGGTTTCGAATCATTTGGTTATTCATGGTTATATAAGTGGTGTTCGGTTATTTGGCAGAAGTGGGAGTAAAAGGTTTTATCTTTATGACTGCGTTTTTTTTTTTGCTTATGATGTGAGAAGTACGGTATTAGGGCAAGTGAGGGAGTTGGTATGTCTCTTAAATACCCGTATGATTAGGGTTTGGCTGAGAATGGAACACGGATGTTTAATGTTGAGCTTGGGCTGCATTTGATTTTGTATTTGGGCTGTGGTGAACTCGTGTGGGCCTGCCATCCGATATTTTATATGGTTGTGAACTTGGGCTGGAACCATATGATACACCAATGTTTGGGCTTAACAATGGTCTATTTCCAAATTTGATTAAATTTGGTTATTATGGCTTTGTTTTTGGCGTTAATATTGGTAAAAGAGTGGTAATTTTTGGTCGGATATAAATTTTCACGGGAGGATACAAAGTCTTGGCTTGTTCTTAATTTTTGAGAAAAAGGATTATTGATATTGATGACGATCAGATGGGCTTCTCAACATGAGATCTATTTTATGAAATTTGGATTGTTGAGATATGAAATGTACAATTTGATGATACGAGTTGAGATTTGATGAGAGTTGATAATGTGATTTGTTGTATTATACGGTTGGATACTTTGGTATATACATTTTCATATGTGAACATTATGTCAAGGCTTTAAATGATATTGGAAAATGTTGACTACGGGGTTGTTTGTACGGCATCTCTTATTTGAATTTGAAGTGAGGTTTTGCGGACGCGCTTACTTATTTTCGCCTTCTTTCTTTCTACCCTTCCGCCAAGATGACTTGTTTGGGCGTTTATTGAGGTGATAAAGACTTGGCTATTTAGTTACGGTTGTGATTCTTTCTCGCTTAACCCACAACGTAGCTATCACTTCGTGTCTCACGCATTGAGGATACGTCAAGAGGTTTTGTACATTGGGTACACCGTTTCTTTTTCACAAGGATTAGTGCAAGCTTAAGTAACAAATCCGGGGAATCTTACATCATGATCAAGTTTGGTATATCGGGTTTACTTCTCCATGTGGTCACAGCAATAGCCGACAGAATATGTGAACGATGTGTTTTCCAGAGTATTTATTGGATGGTTGATGATGTTGATGATGTTGGATGACGAACCGCTGATGAACCGCTGCATGTTCCCCTAAAACAGATATTCACCAAAACCAATGTTGTCATAACGTATTCAAGCTGACATTGTTTACGGTTTTGTCTTGATTTTGTAAAATCCCGCGAAAGAACCTATTTCTGGTTTAAATCATAGACTTGTAAAATCCGTGACAATGGAAACATCCCGTAATAGTAAAGTGCATTTCGAATTATCATACGGTTTATTCTTGGTTTTGTAAAATCCCGAAGAAACAATTTCTCGGTTTAAACTATAGAATTGTAAAATCTCGTGATGATGGAACCATCTTGGAGAAAAGAAAGCGTATCTCGGGTCTTCCGATGCCGGTGTTACGGGTTCTGCTTGAAGAAAGGGTAAAAGGTGTACTTCATAAATTGATGTGTGTTTGGATATTCGCTCATGGCGGTTTGGTTATTACATGGTTTTACGGGTTATGTGCTTTTAACCATGGTCGGGATGAAACCATTATCAAAGTTCGTTTAAATGTCAAAGAAGGCTAGATTTGAGCAGCTCGTAAGATGTGACAACAACGTTAATTCAAGATTATTTATTTGAGGTTGAAGTGAATTATCACGGCGAGTGTACTTAGTATCCGAAGGTATCGGGATGGATGGATGAAGATTCTTCATGATCCTTGTTCGAGCTTATTATCAAAAACGAAGACTTGGAAATCTAGTTATTGTTGGGTGACTTTTACTCTTCTTTTACCACTGGGGAATTGGGCTCTTATCACCTCAAAATAACTATCACTTAAAGGAGTTACGTTGTAGTGCTCGATGTCACATTCAATTGTGGATTCTCAAGAGGTAATGTACATCTATTACTTGATGGTTGGTTGGTTGAGGAGTATAGAGTACTTAGAGATTCAAATGGGCATGAAGTCTCGCACCGCTCTTTGTTACATATGTGCAAGTATAAGTCACGAGTTCGGGTTAGTTTACTTGAGGTCAAATTCATCATATTGGGTTTTCCCATCACCGTCACGACAAAGGGCCTACTTGAATGATAATGGGGTTGATTACATGTTTTGCCAAGAGAGCGTAAAAGAGAGATTATGACGTCTGCTCACATCGATTCCAGCCTCGTACTCCAAAGAAAAGAAATGTGTACGTTTCAAGCGCATTATCTTCGAAAGAAGAGAAATCTTCTAATTAATGACCATTCTCATCAACATGCTTCACGCTTTTCCATGCGCTTACCATAAAGTGAACCGGCTACCATCGATTGTTTTCTCATTCCACTTGCTCGATTATAATGAAGATGGCGACATCATGTGCTTATTTTATGGGAGAGAAGTGTGAATAGAACATTCGGATGATTTTCACTTATTTAATCAAGAATTGCATAGAAGAAGTGTGAAATTACGCATGGTTGATTATTATTTGAGAATTTAAATGGTCATACGGCTCTAAACTCATGTAAGAACCGAGCTTCTTCTTATCGGGTAATCTTCATGGAGTTTCTTCAAGAGCCGTTAGTTGACATCTTCATGTCGATATGAGTTTATTGACAAAGTGCTTCCGGTTAATGCTTCACGGTACATCAACATGATGATTCCGAACAACCTTCGCTCTTGTTTGATGTGATTGCTTGCTTGGTATTACCATTTTGTGTGTTCGTTGCGGCCCGATTGTTGATTTCCTTGATGAACATCTTTCGTTCTTGTTTGATTGGGAGGATTTTAGTTAAGGGATTTGCAAGATGTAAGTTGATTGGGATGCTTTTGGTGATGTTCTTGTTTTTGGTAAGTTGAAGATGTTGACTTTCTATTCCCCAACCGGACAATCTTGAAGAAGGTCGAGTCTTGATCGGTTCTACATTTTCTCGATACATGTTAGAAGACTAAAGACGAGTTGCATTTAACGATCTAAAGACTTCTTCTTAATCGGCATTTATCAAACAGATTGTCGGTTTAGGGAGAGCACTAATTGGGGAATGTGATATGTCGAATTTAATCCCCAATTAAACTTGCTCACATTATTCAAAGATGTTGATTCTCACAAAGACTTCAAGCTATCTTCTCAACAAATCTCTAGTATATGGGCTTTACAATGAGTTCTTGATTCAAGTGTCAAAACCAAAGAAGGAGAAAGGAGACTCACATATAAACACAAAGCAAGTAAACTTGATGAACTTAATTCTTCTAAGTGATTGAAGATATCCCGGAAGACAAATGTTATTACCGCAGAGAAACTCAAGGTTTGACTCATGACGAGTAAACTTGATGAACTTAACTCTTCTAAGTGATCAAGATATCCCAGAAAACAAATGTCATGACCGCAGAGAAACTCAAGGTTTTACTCATGAAGGCTTTTGTGTTATTATTCCAACGACGGGGGAAGTGATGTAAATGAAAGTTTCGAAGATAAAAGAGGTACATCGTGTGTGATGATCTCGATGTTATCGCAATCATCGTGGAAGAGAATTGTGTACATTGGGGCGCCACTATCTCACTGAGGGCTTAATCGGTGATTCGTAGATATAATCACTTATTCGGAGTTGACATCCGCAGATTGTCACCCGCAGATAATCGGTGATTCGCCTCGCTTCTTCAATGTTATCGGTTGTTCTCTTTTGGGGAATGTGTGTAGTTCGGTCCTTGAGCTTCATACACGATCATCGGGAAGAAAGCCATTGTTTACCACAAACATTGGGAGGTGTTTTCCTTCCGGCATGATGTGTATTCGGAGAGTTCTTGGATATTGGTGTACTTGGGTTCTTGAGCTTCATACACATTCATCGTGACGAAAGATGTGAACATTGGGAGTTGTTCTTCATTACCCTCATGATGTGTATTCGGAGAGTTCTTGAGCATTATACAAAGAGACCGATCGCATCAATTCGTCTACTTGGGGAAGTGGTTTCTTGACAACTTGTGGTATGGATTGCTTCGGACTTGATTGGATATGGAATCGAGAAGTTTATTTATACGCTGGGATGATACGTTGTTGTTCTTGTTGATGATATAACCTCGAACGAAGAATCACGGTGATTATTCTTGAAAGGAGCGGTGATTTATGATAATGGTGTGCTTCTCTGCACCTGCTAAGGCAAGCTTGAAATAGAGCTCAATCTGCTCACTATAGGATTTTCGGTTTGGGGGAAGTCGCCAAAGTCTCACTTTCGGATGGTTCAATTTCTTTCTTCAATGAAAGAGCCTCGAAAGCTTTGGTGGTGAAAGATTTAGGATGATGACTTCTATCTTCTACAACGGGTGCTTGATATCCTTATCTCTTGTACTCGTATCATCATCTTCTTAAACTATATCATCTACTCTATCCTTGTAAATATTTATTTGAAAAACAAAATACAAAATATAAAACCAACAAAAGAAAATAGAAAAATATAAAACCAACAAAAGAAAATAGAAAATTATAAAACCTACAAAACCCATAAAAATCAGAAAATTTCAAAAATTCCAAAAATATGTTTTCTAAAGACATGTCTTCTGGTATCGATAACATCTGCGGTCTTAGAAATGTCATTCAATAATGGCACGGGACCATAGATGAAGTTCGAGCAGGAGGTGTAAATATTCTTTTCCAAAACATGTCTCAAAATATGGCTTGCGCTTACTTGATCAGAACCCGTGCTTAAATCATGGCTTGCTATTATTTCTCGATAGCAACCCGCTCTTCAAAGAGGAAAGTGTTGCGCTAAACCATAATTTCAAAATATTTCGTGCACTTATCCTAAAAACAAAACAAGGAAAGTATGTCGAAGGATCATTGCTTCTACACAAATGTTTTTCCGTCTAAAATTCTTGAGAAAAATATTTGGTGTTTTAACAAAATGGTGGTTAATGAGTTGCAAAACCAATCGCCTTGTAGTTTTTCGTAAAAATTGAAAACTCAATCAATGACTTCACTCTTTTAATCTTTTCGAAAAATAAGTCATTGATTGAGGGGAGAATGTTTTCAAATCTATATCATCTAACGAGCTTTCTTAATTATCCTACGTGCTTAATTAAAATATGATATTTGCACGTGTCGAAGGACTAGGAATTTAGGATATGATTGTTAGGTTTAGATGATTAGAGTTTGATTAACACATAAACCCTATGCCTTATATGATCCGATTGTTATGTTGAATTGACTTTAATTAGTCGATTCTTTGTTGGGTGATGTCGACCACCATATATTTGTATGTGTGTTCACTAACGTATGCGGTATATTGGTATAAAAGAATGTTCCCGATCCGGATCCCACAATTGAAGATGATTGGATGCCGAAGGAAAGGGTAACTATTTCTTGGGTTGACAAATGAAGAAACGAAGCTTAATTGGACTTCAATGGAGAGTTGGCATAAATGCAACGTAAAGAGGTCTCACCGCATCGCCAGATGATTTTCTTCTAAGGGATTGAAGAAACGGAGCTTAATTTGACCTCGGTTGGCATTCAAAATGCAACGTAGAAGAAGTCTCATCATGTATCGCGAGATGGTTTTCTTCCAAACCCTACAAAGAACAACAACAAAAGCGGCTCATCCACCTAACTAATCTTTATGCAGATACCATTTTTAAACAATTTTGAGTAAATTGAATTAAATTGTTTTGAAAATGGAAAATGTTGTTTTGAAAATATATTGGACTAAATTTTGAAAATCACGGACTTCATTTTTATCAAATCTAAGTCACTCAATTATCGACTTGGTCATCAATTGAGGGAGAGTGATTTTAAATTAAATATTTTCAAAACGATATTTCATCTATCAAGTCATTTGTACGAAATAAAGTGGTGATCTAAAGATTTAATGTTATGTCATGGTATGATTTTCTTTAAAACTCAAAGATCTTACAAAATGAAATTTTTCTGTTCTTGTTTGATTGTGAAACTGTTTCATTTTTACTTAAAGATCGCTTTAAAAACTATCATACCGACACTAACAATCTTTAATGTCTAGAGTTGGTCCTTATCATCATTTTAAAAATTGAATCTTGCCGTCTTTCCCCAAATTTTTAAATGATTTAAATCAATTGGGATCACAAATCTCAAAAGGTTTGAAATTTTGATCGGGTGAGAGATCGTGATTTAAATCTCATATCTGCTTTTAACGGAATTGGTTTTAGTCCTTTATAGGCACTCCGCCTCCATGTGCCAAACAATTTCCTACACAATGCACATGTTGAGGAGGAGGTGTTATCCAAAACATGATGAGTATTTAAACCAGCCACATATTCTCCCATGTTTTCTAAACCGATTAAATCACTTGGGATCCAAAATCTCAAAGGGTTTGATATTTTGATCGGGGAGAATTTGTGATTTAATAATGAAATTTGATAAAAGTTGATCGTTTTATTCGGTTGTGCAGTGTTCTCTCATATGTGCTAAACGCTTTCGACCTCGAAGCACATATTGAGGGGGAGCAAAACCATCGAGGTACAAAAGTTTTTTTTAAAAAGAGATTATAAAGTACCTTGATTGTGTTTTCAAATGGTTTTCTTAATGGATTTTATGATTGTGGTTGTGCTTCAAAAGAACTCTTGCCTCTATGTGAAAAAATGATTTCAAATATCCAACGCACATATTGAGGGGGAGAATTTTACCAAGAAAATCAAATGGCTTTTTCGTATGAAAATTGTGATCAAAGAAAATATTTCAAAGTCCTCTTGCCTCCATGTGCCAAACAATTTCTAAATCACACGCACATGTTGATGGGGAGGTTTTCTAAATGATCAAAACTTTTAAGGTACAAAATGCTTTGATCTCGTATCACAAGTACCTTGATTGTTTTTCCAAATGATTTTTCAATTGGTTTCAAGGAAGAATGAACTGTACCAAAAGACCGACCATTTTACTTTATGCATGGAGTTATAAGGATGGTTAGGTTAGGTATTCGTTCCCACGATCCGCCGAACGGAGGGATCTACCGTGGACAATCCACTAGATAGTGTAGAGTCCTTAGGTATATTGAAAAAGGAGAAAAGTGAGGAATGGGAAGAGTGCGGTCGAGACCGAGCTAGTATCGGAATAAACCCAACAAGGTTCTAGTTATGAAGTCTCGGTGAAATCTTGAAGGGTTGAAGAATGAAAAGAAATGAATGATAAAAGGGTGAAAACAAATAGCCTCCATCAATTCAACCTTAGGCGTAAACCGGGTTCAATACATATCTTCTTGGTTGTTACTAAGGTAACACTGGTATTGAAGACAAGACGTCATGGACCCAAAGGACGATCACTAAACTTCCCAAGCCACTCAAGTTCCTCTTAAAGGGCTTGTTTCATTCTCACGGGAACCGACATTATCTATCGACTTTCTCTTGAGATTGTTGATATTGAAGAAGGAGACCCTCTCCTAGTCTCCCAAGACAGAACCAAAAATGCACTATTGAGTCTAGAGCCAAGAGATCATCCACAATATCTCGTTAGGACACTAAATTCTTGTAGACTTGCTTTTCACACAATGTGGAAAGTAAGTATATATTAAGAGTCCCACGCATTATCCTTGTGGTATTGCTAGAACATCCGAGTGATATGTAAAAATATTCACAATGAAGATGGAAATCCTTCAGAGCCAACATCTAACAAGCTCTTGGTGGGTGACATGTGAAATCTTGCAAAAGATCAAGCTTGTGACAACCGGATAGAAACGATGGGAGATTCATTCTTGAATCAACCTTGGTCCAGAATGGAATTGACGAATACTTTTGGAAAAACCGTTCGATGTGCAAACCTTCTTTTCTCTAGCACGTCGAATGTGTATTCATTTCAAATTCAAAAGTATATCGATTGAAAAATACTTTTAGAAAAACGTTCGATGTGTGAATCTCTTCTTTTCGCTAGCACGTCGATTGTGTACTATTTTCAAATACAAAAGTGTTTTGATTGAAAATTGATCTTTCTCATAAAACCTTCGTCGATTGCAAAACTCTTTATTCTAAGCAATACGCGATTGTTTTTCAAATCATTTTCATCAATCGGTGAATCTCAATTATTTGGTTCACTCACTCCGTGTTGTCTTCTTTGAGACGTTCGGTTTGAGAACAATAGAACAATTGCGAAACCTGTCAAGGAGATTCTTAGAATCCTACCGATCACAGGCGACTTGTATCGATCAACGGGGAACCGTGGGCGTGTACCTCAATTCAATGAAAGTGATCAAAGACACTTTCGTGTTTTATTGCTAATCGTTGTTTGCGGTACACTTGACGGTTCTGGTGATCGAGATTGAGGAGTCATTCAAAGTCGCATGCTCACAACAACCACACTTAATTTGAAGAAATCATGACCGGTGCATATCTACATAACTCGGCTCGATATTTCATACTATGCTTATGCTTGTTTGCTGCAAATATCATGAACCAAAGAAGGCTTCCGCTACTACGATGGAGAGATGTCATGATTCAAAAGTGTGAGCATGTCGTCCATAAGTCACAACTTCACATCATGGCAACACAATAAAGGGTGATCCGGAGATTTACCGTGGCTAATGATCTCAAAGAAAGCTCAAGATCATCAAGATGTGGATCGTTCAATGGCCTCCACTAAAAGTACAAATCAATGCGGACTTTGAAGAATCGCTACAAAAGCACAAAGATTGTTGAAATGAAGAATTGAAGTCTACGATCTCAAGAACAAAGACAAGAATAGAATGCTAGGATTCAAATGTATAACATGGGGTGACCTCCTTGGGGAGATTGTTAGGAATTAGAAAATTCCATAGTGAAGAGTCGGTCACCCCTAATATTATCTAGCATAAGTTAGCTCGTAGACATATCGTTATTTACGTTATTTAGTAGTTTATTTATTAGTTTGTAGCGTAGTATAGCTTAGTGCAACACCGTGGAGGAAGGACGGTCTTTACCTAATCGTATCCACGATCCACGTGCCGATAGAGGTCGAGTATTTGTAACTATAAATACCCTTCCATCCACGGAAGGGTGGTGCTTCATAATCTAATATTTCATACTTTGAGTAAACCTCTAGCAAGAACACCTCTCTCTCTACTTTCTCTCTAAAATGACAAACATGTATTTTGATCTCCCAAGACCACCGAATCATCAAACACATAAATATAATGATCCTACATTCTATTTGACGATTATATTTATAAACTAGAAAATATTATACTTTTCTAAATATAATATTTTCCCACAACTTAGATAAATATATATTGTACATATACCTATACTTTTCAAAACTAAACAAAATCAAATAAATACAAGTTGATTTGTAATTATTTCCACTTTAATAAATATACTCGAGCCAACTCTTATACGAATGTTTCGTAAACTGTCCCACTCACTTTTCCAAGAGTCAAAGACTTATAAGCATTTCGAAACTTATTTAAACTTACCCGTTGCCACACAAGCAACATTAAACACAACCTCTTATAAACACTTGCATTTATTTAAAATCTCGAGTCGTGAACACACAAACCGCAAACCGAGACTTGTCAGACTATTTTAGGTCATGTGTTGAGCTACTTGTTACTTGATCTCTTGATACTTTGTTCACCGAACTCTGATGTGAGTTTATAGCCCCACTTTTACTCTTATTTACTTGCTTTATAAAACTATGGGGTGAGAAACATGCAAAACTCTTTCGGACTTGAAACCGAAAACACTATTACGTGAAACAACCTTGAATCCCAACTATGCTACCGTTAGTTCCCTTTGGGAGGCGCGATTGTTATGAATAGATCTATTGGGGATGACACCCCGTTCGAGTTTGACCGGATAGGCAAACGTCGGTGATATCATATCGTATTGATTGAGTGTCTTGAAATACACTTGCGGGCTTTTATTTATCATGCTTCAGATGCATGCACACCGTCGTAGTTTTGGTCGCATGAACTTGGTACTAGCGTAATAGCCTTTTGCATATAGTGTCATTCACGGAGATGCTATATGTGCAACGTGGTCCAACTTGAAAACTTGATTACTTAAACCTATGAACTCACCAACATTTGTGTTGACATTTTAGCATGTTTTTCTCGGGTTTACTTATTGGCGTGGGCAATGGCAAAGGCATTCGTTGAAGATCGGCATCCGGTGTTTGATCATGCTAAGCAATCAAGTCTAAAGACTTAAAACAAATTTCGCACACAAATACAATTAAGATCAAAGAATACAGAGGATTCCGGGTCGTTAAGTCCCAAGGAGACTCAATGGTGTGTAAAACTGATTCAGATGATGGAATGATCACTAAGGATAGTGATCTGTAAAGGTTATGATTAGAAATTACACTACTGATTGATTTGGAATAGAATGGAGTACAGATTTGGAAAGCACAACAACCAGATCAAAGAAACGTAAACGTAAGTTTTAGAAACTACGTAGACGTACAAAATAAAAAGTGAAAACTAAAAAGTAAAAGACCTAAAAATATAAAAATGACATTTTTGGAATCCTAAAAATAAAAGAAAATTATTAGAAAAGGAAAATTATTTTTAACACTATTTAATTAATTACTATTAATTAAAAACTATTTTAACTATTTAATAAATACTCTAAAATGAAAGAAAATACAAAATAAGGCTAGAAAAATAAACTTATGATTCTAAAAAATTTAAAATACTATAAAACTAATTTTAAAACTAAAATATATTTTTCACACTTTTTATCTAATTATTATTAATTAATAACTATTTAAAATACACTTAAATACTAGAAAATACAAAATAAACTTGGAAAAATAAAATTTTAACTTTGAAAATCTAAGATATGATAAAACTAATTTTAAAACAGAAAATATATTTTTAGACTTTTAATTATTTATTACTAATTATTTATTATTTATTAACTATTTATAATTATAATAAATACTAAAAGATAGAGAAAATCTGAAACTTTTCTAAAATCCTATAAGATGACAGAACCCTAAGAAAATAGAAAACAAGATTTGCTTATTAATAAGTTGAAAAGAAAAATCAAAAAGCTAAAAAATCTTAAATAAACGCTATCACTATTTTTATATTGATGTTTTTGTGATTTTTATTTTTGAAAACTACTTATATACTAATATTATGAAACTTTAATAAAGACAAAAAATTTACAAACTTCAAATAAGCTGATTTGATGAGCTTATGACCCAACAGTGGGCTTAAATAGCTTATTAGGTGGAATTAAGCTCTAACAAGCTTGCAACTTGAAACAAAAGTTCAAAATAGATTTAAACAAGCTTATTAAACAGAAATGAGGCTAAAAGATTCCAAGAAGCACACTGATTAAGCTAAGAATAAGCAATAAGCACTTGGCTGAACACAGAAAATGGGACAAGCTTCAAGCTAGTAGCAGCCCTACCAAACAAGCTCAAAAGTAAAAACTAAGACTTGAAACTTCAAGAGGACCATGTTGGCTTTCCAAAGAACCAGAGAACTCAAGAATTGGACAAGTAATGAGCTCAGTGTGAGCTTATCAATATGAGCACAACCACTGTGCACAGGACAGATTTGCAGATGGGGTGTCCACAAAAAGCAAAGAAATAAGCACTTTGACAACTGAGAAACCAAGAACTAGTATTTTTGTATTTTTCTATACCAACTAGACTTCAATTCCCCAAGAGCTTATAAACTGAAACCTACTAATGAACCCTCAGTGGAATTCCAAACTTTATTCAAAAACGACCTTTTGAAATTTGACTTTATAGAAAACCAAAAGTTGACCAAAATGAGATTTGATCGATCTAAAGCACTTGATATGTTATGTTAAGGTGAGATAAGACTTACTTAAGCAAAGTTAACAACTTTAGAACACAAAATGATGATCATGGATCATGATATCTCAACAAGGATCGCATAAGGAACAATCAAATGAAATTTTGACTTTCTATGAACAAGGACTTGTTATCTTGATCTGAAATTAGTGGTTTAGACCAAGGTATGCAAGTTTCCAACAATGCTAAGGACCAAAGACCCTTTGAACATAAAAACCAAACACCCTTTAATGTTGATCATGAAGTTTTTCAAACCAAATCACATTTGTAAACCATCAACTTAATTGCGACCTTATATAATCACTTATTATGACTAAAGAAGCCTAAATCAACAATCAAAACAACATCAATCTCGAATTAATGATTATACCCTTTTCATCGTTAAAACCAAGTTTTGTAAACTACAAATTTAGAAGTACTAGCTCTTGATTTAAAGGCTTAAACACACTTAAGTATGACTATTGAACTCAAAGAAACAAAAATATAAGTTATTTAAGCACTACAACAAGAAACACCAAGTTAGTTAAAATGCTTACAAGTAGTTTCCAAGGACCAAGCGAGAACCAAGATCCGAAACCAATTCCTATAGCTTCCCAAGAAGCACTATACCAAGGCCATCCAAGATACACCCCGCTCCAAACTTTGATGTTCTTCACCATGGATTTTGATTTTCAAGTATTTAATTGGATTTTGGTGATTTTCTATTTTTTCTTATAACTGAATTTTAGAGTTTACTAATAGCTTATAAAAGCTATATGGGAGCTTACATGAGTTATTCTAATCCATACAAACAACAAACAACATCATTTGAAACATTTGAGATTTTGCATAAATATGAGAAATTTGCATAAACTTGAAAAGTGATTACAACTTGAAATTACTAATTGGAAAAGCTTTACAATACATTAAAATACTTAAACAGTGTTTGAAGGACTTAAATTACACTTTTACTTGAAAAACATTAAAACGACATTAAAACATGAAAAATACACTACCCTTTTGATACATTGCATCTACTTTCACTTTATAGACTTTTCTTCAATCTCACATGCCTCGATTGTTTCCCACCAAATTAGAACCATTGGATCACTCGAATCATCCTATCCGTCCACTTAGCTTTTTGGCGCAAAATTCTTCAAGCGTTTTAAGCTTTTAATGAGTTTGGTTGTAGATAATTAAAGAATTTTGGAATGTAGGGAGTTGGAGGGACATGGAATGGGAGGGTTGAAATTGTGGTGAAACCAGACCTGTATTGGTGTTTCATTGGGGAAGAGGTGGAGCTACGAAGAATCGTGGTATAAGGTAGCGAAGTCTCTGTTTGACTTTGGTTGACCACAGCTTTAATAACAAAGGGGTCGAATGGGGTATTGGTGGGGTCTTTTGCAATCGACACAGGGGTCAAGGGTCAAGGGTCAAAAGCAGTTGGGTTGGGCTAGTGTTTGGATTGGATTTTGGGCCTAGTGTTAAAATAGGATCCGTTTGGTTTTAGATATTAAACAAGGACCAAAAATGCAATTTTGCCAAACTCCAAGGACTGATCTTGCCATTATTCCAAACTTCTCACAAGGACCAAATTTGCCATATATTGATAATACAAAGGCCCTTTCTGCATAAAATCCATTTTCAAAGTCCAAGGACTAAATTTGTAATTTTCCAAAGTTTAGGGACTTTTCTTGCCAATTGACCAAAGAATCATTCAAGGATCATTTTAAACAACTTAGAATACTTCAGGGACCTTGAATGATAAATTTCCACATTTTTGAATTCCAGGGACTAGATTTGACAACTTTTAAAACTTGGGGACTAAAGCGCCAATTTTGCAAACTTGATACATTTTTCATCCGATTTTGATATTTTGCATTTAAAACACATAAAACACCGATTTGTGATAATTTGATCATTTTGATGTGTTTTGAGTGTTTTCAGATGATTTTGCGTTTAGATTACACAAAATGATGAGTATTTGGAAACTCATCGGTGTTTCTAATCATATTTAATACAACTTTTAATGGGACAACATATATTTTATGGGTTTTACTTCCACTTTGAAACAATAATGTAAAACTATTTCTTAAATTAATATATCTTTTGAAAATGGAATAGAATTTCCATTCTTTATTACCTTGTGTTGTGTATATTGATTTAGTAGCACCCACGACCAACGCTCATTGTGAAATTTTGGGGTGTTACACTGGGGTCTTGTGTTTGCATCTCTTGTACTCATAAGCTAAAAACCTAAAACGTTTGTGTGTGTTTTTGCTCTAAACCGATCGGCAACCCTCTAGGGGATCGATCCATCACTTTTCCATTAAACAAGTTATTTGGTTTGATAAAACTAGCATTACTTTAATTTGTTTTAGTACGTGTGTACAAGAACGTAGTGATAACACAATATTGTTATTATTCTTGGATTGAATTACAAAACGGTAAGGGGTAATTCACATAATCCTAATTAAATCAAATTAGGGTTCTTCCATTGCTAGTTTGTGGATTTGATTCTTGTTCTGCTAGAATCAAGAAAAGGTACGCATATTCTTTTATGTTAATTAATTATTTGTTAATAAATCATATGCCCTTCCGCTTGAATACTTTGATGTTTTGTGGTTATTTATTTGATTGTCATGATATATAATTCCAACAGTGGCATCACGAGTCATTGGTTTTAATGAGTAATTAATTACATAAGCGTAATAAAACAAATAATTGTATGTTGTTTGATATGTTAATCTAGGGTTTATGTTTATTTTTTGGGTCGATTTTTTTTAATTGGGCGCACTATTTTTTTTTTTAAGTCGACACATATAAAAGTTTTTTAGGGTTTTGAAAATTGTTTGCTAACCTTATTGAAACCTAGAATTAATATATTAATTACGTGATTAATTCATGAATAATTTGTTATGTGTCATGGAATTTTGATATGCGATCTTGTGACTATTTGTATAATTGTTATGATGTATCAATGATTATACATGCATGTTAGTCATGGATAAGTTGCTTTGATATTGTTTAATTGTTAAGATGTATTTATTTATGATAAATCTTGAATTGGGGAAGACTCCAATTATATATATTAATGAATCAATTATGTGTTAATTGGTATATTTTAATTATGGGTTTACGCAATCGATTCATCGATGTATGTGGCTCACTTTCTATCGCTGGAGTGAAAGCTCTAATTAATATATACATTAATTTAACCTAGACATTGATTATTAATAAGGTTTTATCGAAAAAGTTGCATGTGGCTACTTGTTTACACGTATAAAATGTTTATTATGTGTGCATTGTTTTTTAGTAGTTTATTTTTTATTTGTTACTTGTTTGTTTATTATGTATGACAGTTTTAAGCAAAGGGTAATTTTGAATAGAAAATAATACGGACTAAACAATGGTGAAATTTGATTTGTTTTGGAAGAGTTAAGTTTTCTATAGTTTAATTGATTGGTGATTTTGGTACAAATGGTCTGAACGGCTCACTCACTAGAATGAACTGTAAAGGGGTTAACTAAGAAGTGCGCATACCAATCGAAAGGATGTCTAAGGTTATGCTTTTGCGCTTACCGGTCCTCTCGCCTCACAAGTTCGAATGGAGCTACTTAGTAAGCCATAAAATGTACAAACTCATCTTAAGGCGAATTAGTTTTAATTTCATGCGCCACTTTGGTGGTAATTACCCAAACACTAAGTGTTTACACTTATGCAAAAGTACGTATAATGGACGATAATTAACACTAAATTCCTTGATTGGTGAACCCAATACCTCAATCAAAACTTGATAATTTGATCTTTATGAATTGGTAATTAAAAGTTTTTATTAAAATTATGCTACAAAGTGAATGCATGACATCTTTGTACATATTTGATTGACCATATAAAATCAAAACTAGTACCCTTTAAATTAAGTTATATGCCATCTAATTAAAAGGAACACTTGAAGTTGCAATTTACGTCATGACAAGATTTGGCTAGATTGTGATGGAGAGGTAAATCTATATGTAAAGTCGACCTTGCATGGACATATTTGCGTTCTTTAAGTTAGACACTTAAGTTGAGTAGGAAGTGAGACACGGACTCAATGGCATAAGATGGGATGAAACATGTTTATATTTGCAATAGCGTTGGAAAATATAAATCCCATAATGATCTAGGAGTTGGAAATTGTTTGCCAATTAATGTTCGACAGATTACCTTATTATGTGCTTTCGTTACTAGCGCATCAACTCGATGTAATGAATCTATGATAATTTGGATCCTAGTTTTCAAGAAAATTATATGGTTATATGTTTATATTACCTTGGGTATATTTATTTCTTGAAAATGTATTATCGAAAATACTAATACTTGAACTTTTTCTCGTAGATATGGCTCAAAACAACGATAACACTAACATCGCTCTAAATTCGAGTTCAAAACTTTTTGATCGAGAAAAGTTGGTAGCTCTAAGAATTTCAATGATTGGCACCGCTTTTGAGAATTGTCTCAGAGTTGTTGACGGTTGAAATATCTTTATGAACCTTGCCCTTGAACCAAGCGGTCCTACAACTACTCGTGAAAAGGACAGTGGAAGCTGAGTATAAGCGTCATAATGATGTGGCTTGTATTATGTTGGGAACGATGGAATCGCTCTTCAAAAGCGGTTCGAACATTATTTCCATATAATATGCTCAATGAACTTGAACTATGTTTGAGAAACCAACACGTCGAGATTTATGACTTGAACGACGCATTACACAACCGTAGGCGGGGAGAGGGTAAACCCGTAAGTGCTCATGTATTGGAAATGAAAGGATACAAGGATCAACTAAAGGCACTAGGCAAAACTTATGATGATGACATGGCTGTGAATTTGATTAATAGATCCCTTAACAAGGATTTTAATGGTTTTGTCAGAAACTTCAATATACACTACGTGGGGAAGACAATTACTGACCTACACGCATTGCTAATTGACTATGAGAAAGGGTTCCCTCAAAAGGTTCCTACCTCCCAGGTACTTGCTATTCAGGGTGGAAGGATTATGTTAGACCCGTTTCCCGGATACAAATAGGCCCCACCTTAGATGAAATTGACCAAGGTTTAACGTGATTGGTTAGTCAACGAATGTTAAATTGACTAGTCAAACTAATAGTTAACACATGTTATGTTATAGTTATAGAGAGTAAGGGGACCTATGTTGCCAAGTGCTAAACATGTTATAAAGTATGGTGTGGCCAAATAGAAGGAATGAGACTTGAAGGACCTAATGTGTCAATTAGGCAAACTATAACAACTAATAGTTATCTTCTACCACATTCTCCATATTCCGGAAGTGTGTAGTGTGTGTTTGTGTCGTGAAGTGAAGAAGGGAGGAAAGAGACCAAGTTTGATGGGCTAGTAATGAAGAGATTATGTTCCCAATTCAAGAGTAAAGCCCTAGTAATGATCCTCTCAAGTAAGTAATCATTTGTCTTAAGTTAATTGATGAAATTATAAGTTAGGGTTCACACCCAAATTGGGGAATTGGGTAAATGATGGTTTTTAGCTAATTAATGAATTATGATGATAATGGGTTAAGTTTTATTGAGTTAAGTTAATAATTTAATGGAATTAATTATCATATAATCATTTTATGATTATGTGGTAATTAGAAGTGATTAAAAGGAGCTATAGTTGTGGTAACCATAATATAGTTAATTGATTATGTGTTTATGCCTTTAGTGAAATAGCTTAGATTGCAAGAGTGGAGAATGATGATGTTGATAATGATGTGCTTAGTTTCACTATCTTGGAATTAAGGTAAGTAAACCGGTTATAAGATAATGTTATATTGAATTCATCATATTATGTGTTATGTGTTATGTATTATGTGTTAAGGTTATGAATGTATGTGCTTATGTGAAAGTGTGTTAGAGACTAGTTTGGTATAACTAGTCATGGAGAGTTTAGATAATGGTGAAATAGGTTTAAGGTATGTTGATGCTTTGACCTATAAGGCATGTTGGTGCTTAAGTGATTTAAGGTACGTGTTTTAATGATTAAAATGGACTAATGGTTGATGATATGTAATGTATGAATGATTTATGATATTATGTTATATCCGCTCTACTTACTAAGCCTCGTGCTTATGGTTTTAAGATGTCAATGTTTTGTAGGTGCTTATTCTAAATGGTAAGCTTGGACTAAGGCTTAAGGATGATTAGTACGAAAGATTAGAAGCATGGTAAGAAAGTAAAAGCTTAGGTAGATACCGAGCTCAAGTCAATGTGGTACCCCCGTTGGTCTTAATGGTTTGTAAGTGTGTTGTCAAGTGTCAAGGTATATGTCATGGTTATTGAAGTGAGTGGGTCGTCAACGGTATGTCATAACATGATTTAAGTGTTTATGGTCAAAGATAAAGGCGTTTGGTATAACATGTAATTATACCCATTTTGGGTTTTAAATGGGTTAATGATTATGGACATGATTTAATATGTTAAGTTAATGCTTTTGAAAGGTTTGAAGTAATTCGAAGTGGTAAAGGTTGTATGTAATGTATCTGGTCAAACGGGTATTTTACATAATACCCGCTGCTTTTGTAAAGTACCATTCAAGGTCAATTGGTTAATGTTTATGCATGAAAATGATATATATGAGGTCTTAATAAATTCTGGAAATTTTGGTGTCTTTCCGAGTAATAGATGTCATTTTCCGAAAAATGGGTGAAAAGTATATAAAATGGATATGCAAAAAAGGGGTGTTTGGGACAAGGTCTATTTTAACCCATTTTGGGTCAAACGGGTCAAGAATGTTTGTAAAAACAAAGTATATGGATAAGTGTTTGTAAAGTGGTTAAAATAGTTGGAGAACTAGTGGAGAACTAGTTTGGAGAACTAATTTGGAGAACAAATTTGGAGAACTAATTTGGAGAACAAATTTGGAAAAATCATATCTTTTTAACCGTAAGTCGTCACGGGTCGAGCCACCCCTCATTTCGAAGATAATTAAGTCTAGTTTCATGTAAAAATACTTTCAAGGGTCAGTTTGTTACAGAATTATATCAGTTAAACGATTAGCAACAGCAGGCCAGTTTTAAGTCAAATCGTTTCCGCATAAAAGTTTAAATTTCAATGATTTTAAGTCGTGTCGTTCACTGGGCGTTACAACTTGGTATCAGAGCTTCGGTTTAAGTGAATTAGGTTTCCACTTTAGGTTTCCTAGACTTAAACCACTATTAGATGCGTTGAATGTAAGAGAAGTTAAAGCGAGAAAGTAAATGTTTAAGTTTTGAATCAGATCATGTAATAGTTTACATGAACCTAAGTTGATAATAATGAATGCGTGCTATAGTATTGATCTTTATGTGATATAAGTCCGTAGAGGCCTTGAGGTATCTAAATGATTAGATTGTCGTACACCTTGGTTAGTGTCGGTGATCGTATTATGATTATATGAATGTGTGTTGGAATAACGGTATGGAATGTGATTAGAAATGATAAGTGATATTAGAGATTGGATAATTGTGAATTAAAGTATTTGACGCTTAAGGTGTGAAACGTAATAAATGATAAGTGTGCTAAAGTATAATGTGTGATAGCAAGATAAGAATTGCCACGCTAATTGTTAAGCGTCTATTAATGTGAAAAAGTAATGAATGAGATTAAGAAATGATGACAAGTAGTGATGAAATGAAAATGGTATAGCCATTGTGCTAATTACTAAAAAGGGATGAGTTAAGAATGTAAGTAAGAACGTAATAATATGTTGTTTAGTAAAACGCGAAGAGATCGTGTTGATGTTTAAAATGAATGTAAAGGATAAACGTATGTTAACAAAGGTGTTATCAATCTAACCTATGTAAGGTTAGAAGTGGAAAAGAATCGAGTGGCCTAAAAGAGGTAATGGTAAAGATGTGGAAATTGTTAACTTGAGTTAAAGAATGTAAGTTGTAATGAGAAGTGTAAACACATAAAAATGTGTAAATATGACAAGCGGGTTTCATATACCAATGACACTTGCTTAAACTTAATAAAAGGAATGAAAAAGTGTGTGTGTTAAAATGTTAATGACTTGGATCTAATGTTAAATGTGAAAGGTTAAAGGTAGCTATCATATAACCAATGAATTAATGATAGTTAATGATGGTATCCTTTTGGGATGACCAAACTAATAATGTTAATGATGGTATCCTTTGGGATGGCCGAGCTAATGTTAATGATGGTATCCTTTTGGGATGACCAAGCTAATAATGTTAATGATGGTATCCTTTGGGATGGCCGAGCTAATGTTAATGGTGGTATCCTTCGGGAGACCAAGCTAATGATGTTAATGAAGGAATGTATTGCCTTCACCGGCAAAGGGTTGCCTATATCTTTGGCATATAAAAATCCTCAAAGTAAATGTGATAATGGTATGGATCCAAGTCTAAAAGATAAAAGTAATGTGAAGTGAACGAAAAGAAAGAAAGTAAAGTGAAAACTAGTAATAAGTACGAATGTTATGTCGAAAGTGTATAAGTAGGGCGATTTATGATTTCCTTGATTAAATGGATTGGGACGCATTTTCATTTAATTAAAGAAATTGTGAATCTCCGAACCATGAGTTTATGTTTCTTGATTTACATAGACTGGGACGCCTTTCCATGTAAATGAGGAAATATAAATGAGTGGGCTTATGTGTTCTCGACATGGCATGAGTAAGGTAAAAAGGGTGGAAAACGAAAGCCTAGAATTAGTTAGAAGTCTTAAGAACTAAGATAGGTGGGATATAATTAGAATGCGACTTTAAATTGAGACATTAAGTGAAACCAATCATTTAAGTGTCTTAAGTATGACTTGGAAAGATTAAGAATTTGTAATGATATTATAATGTACCTTGAGGAGTGGTACAAAATGTGAATAATGATAGTAATGGATGCTAACCTTTATTAGCACCCTTATGTGTAAATGCGATGATGTAAGTTAAAGTTTGACCTTATGAAGTCAAAATATTGAAATTTCCTACGAGACTTGTAGTCTTTGACAAGGAAATTATAGAAAGAAGTAAAGGAAACAAGGCCCTATAATAAAAATGTTAATGAAATAATGGAATGACCATAATAGAATGTGAAGGTATTAGTCAATGTTGACTTGTGAAAGTCAAATACGACCTAAGATTTCCTAAGTGACTTATAATACTTAGCGGAAATCCTTAAAATGAAGTAAAGAAAGTAAGGTGTTAAAAAAATGTTAAAAGGGTATTGAGATGATTACGGTAAAGATGAGAATCTTAAGTTTTATTAGTTTATATTTGGCTTATATAAAGTCAAATTGGCAAAATTTTCTCAAGTGACATATAATCCTTGATTAAAAGTTAGAGTAAAGCAAGTAAGAATGTGGTGTAATAGTGATAAAGTGATCAAATGATATTTTGGTTATAATAAATGTGTCTCGTTTGACATAATAACCTTAGTAAGAGCCAGTATGCTCTTAGATAAATCAACAAGAAGTAGAGCAAATTTAGGATTTTGGAATGTGTTAATTAGTGTTGCAGATCACTTAGATCATTGCAAAGAAATGTTTGAATGAAAGTGTGCTTAGTACTAAGAATGGGGTTAAGAAATGACCAAGTCATGGTTAGTAATAGACGAGAGATTTCGGGGACGAAATCTAAATAAGGGGGTAGAATTGTTAGACCCGTTTCCCGGATACAAATAGGCCCCACCTTAGATGAAATTGACCAAGGTTTAACGTGATTGGTTAGTCAACGAATGTTAAATTGACTAGTCAAACTAATAGTTAACACATGTTATGTTATAGTTATAGAGTAAGGGACCTATGTTGCCAAGTGCTAAACATGTTATAAAGTATGGTGTGGCCAAATAGAAGGAATGAGACTTGAAGGACCTAATGTGTCAATTAGGCAAACTATAACAACTAATAGTTATCTTCACCACATTCTCCATATTCCGTGAAGTGTGTAGATGTGTGTTTGTGTCGTGAAGTGAAGAAGGGAGGAAAGAGAGACCAAGTTTGATGGGCTAGTAATGAAGAGATTATGTTCCCAATTCAAAGAGTAAAGCCCTAGTAATGATCCTCTCAAGTAAGTAATCCTTTGTCTTAAGTTAATTGATGAAATTATAAGTTAGGGTTCATACCCAAATTAGGGAATTGGGTAAATGATGGTTTTTAGCTAATTAATGGATTATGATGATCATGGGTTAAGTTTTATTGAGTTAAGTTAATAATTTAATGGAATTAATTATCATATAATCATTCTATGATTATGTGGTAATTAGAAGTGATTAAAAGGAGCTATAGTTGTGGTAACCATAATATAGTTAATTGATTATGTGTTTATGCCTTTAGTGAAATAGCTTAGATTGCAAGAGTGGAGAATGATGATGTTGATAATGATGTGCTTAGTTTCACTATCTTGGAATTAAGGTAAGTAAACCGGTTATAAGATGATGTTATATTGAATTCATCATATTATGTGTTATGTATTATGTGTTAAGGTTATGAATGTATGTGCTTATGTGAAAGTGTGTTAGAGACTAGTTTGGTATAACTAGTCATGGAGAGTTTAGATAATGGTGAAATAGGTTTAAGGTATGTTGATGCTTTGACCTATAAGGCATGTTGGTGCTTAAGTGATTTAAGGTGCGTGTTTTAATGATTAAAATGGACTAATGGTTGATGATATGTAATGTATGAATGATTTATGATATTATGTTATATCCGCTCTACTTACTAAGCCTCGTGCTTATGGTTTTAAGATGTCAATGTTTTGTAGGTGCTTATGCTAAATGGTAAGCTTGGACTAAGGCTTAAGGATGATTAGTACGAAAGATTATAAGCATGGTAAGAAAGTAAAAGCTTAGGTAGATACCGAGCTCAAGTCAATGTGGTACCCCCGTTGGTCTTAATGGTTTGTAAGTGTGTTGTCAAGTGTCAAGGTATATGTCATGGTTATTGAAGTGAGTGGGTCGTCAACGGTATGTCATAACATGATTTAAGTGTTTATGGTCAAAGATAAAGGGGCGTTTGGTATAACATGTAATTATACCCATTTTGGGTTTTAAATGGGTTAATGATTATGGACATGATTTAATATGTTAAGTTAATGCTTTTTGAAAGGTTTGAAGTAATTCGGAAGTGGTAAAGGTTGTATGTAATGTAACGGGTCAAAACGGGTATTTTACATAATACCCGTCGTTTTGTAAAGTACCATTCCGAAGGTCAATTGGTTAATGTTTATGCATGAAAATGATATATATGAGGTCTTAATAAATTCTGGAAATTTTGGTGTCTTTCCGAGTAATAGATGTCATTTTCTAGGAAAATTGGTGAAAAGTATATAAAATGGATATGCAGAAAAAGGGGTGTTTGGGACAAGGTCTATTTTAACCCATTTTGGGTCAAACGGGTCAAGAATGTTTGTAAAAACAAAGTATATGGATAAGTGTTTGTAAAGTGGTTAAAATAGTTGGAGAACTAGTGGAGAACTAGTTTGGAGAACTAATTTGGAGAACAAATTTGGAGAACTAATTTGGAGAACAAATTTGGAAAAATCATATCTTTTTAACCGTAAGTCGTCACGGGTCGAGCCACCCGTCATTTCGAAGATAATTGAGTCTAGTTTCATGTAAAAATACTTTCAAGGGTCAGTTTGTTACAGAATTATATCAGTTCAACGATTAGCAACAATGTCGCCGCTTTTAAGTCAAATCGTTTCCGCGTAAAGTTTAAATTTCAATGATTTTAAGTCGTGTCGTTCACGGGCGATTAATAAGCCAACAAAAAGGGAAGGGTAAGGGAAAGGTTGACAAAGGCAAAGTTTATGGCCTATCAACCACAACCCAAGAAGAACCCTACTCCTGGAAGGAAAATCCTAAAGGATCAAGCATGCCACCATTGCAAGACATTGGGCATTTGGAAGAGAAATTGTGCTCTATCTTGATGAATTATGGCAAATAAGATGAAGTACGACGGGTCTTGGTGTAGGTCCTTCAGTAATTTATTTGTCATTGAATTATTTACTCTAAATCATAAAAATTCACAGGTATATGATATTGGTTGTGGTATTCACATTTGTAATACACTACGTGGGTTTAGAGTGGAAAGGAAGCTTGCCTATGGGGAGTAATATCTGCGGTGGGAAATGGCGCACATGCAATTTGTTGAAGCTCATAGGAACGTTTAGTTTAGTATTGCCTTCGGCTTAGTATCGTTATTGAACAATTGTCATTACGCACCTTCTATAATTAGAGGTGTTGTTTCTTTCGCTTTGTTGGATGATGTTTTACTCATACTATTTCACGTAATGGAATTTCTTTCTTTAAATGATGTATTTTATTTCAAAGCAATTACTATGAATGGTGTGTTTGAAATTGATGTGATTGGAAATGAATCTAACAAAGATAGTAATTTGATGTTTAGCATTAATAAGAAAATAAAGTTAGACTTGAATTCTTCTTATCTTTGGCATTGTAGACTTGCTCATATAGGCAAGGCTCGCATGCATAAGCTGCAACAAGAAGGGCTTTTGCAAAATATCAATGATGAATCATTTGATAAATGTGAGTCATGCATATATCTGGGAAGATGACGAAGAAACCTTTTCATAGCAATATGGAGGGCTTCGATCTACTTGGTCTTATTCATACCGATGATGTGTGGACCACTTAGACATGTGTCAAAGAAAGGTGCTAGCTACTTCTAACCTTTAATGATGATTTCGGCCGTTATGGTTATGTTTATTTACTTAAGCATAAATATGAGGTGTTTGAAACATTTAAGGTTTTCAAAGTGAAGTAGAACTGAAATTGGGAAAGAAGATTAAAGCTCTTCGATTCGATAGAGGAGGCGAGTATCTAAGCCAAGAGTTTAAAGATTACTTAGCTGCGAATGGAATTGTCCAGAATCTCACTTCTCCATATACTCCACAACAAAATGGTGTATCTGAGAGAAGAAATCGTACATTGTTGGACATGATACGATCTATGTTTAATCTTACCACTCTACCTTTATCCTTTTGGGATTATGCTTTAGAATCATTGTCAGATTCTAAATATGGTTCCCAAAGAAGGTTGATAAGACACCATATGAAATATGGCATGGTAAAGCTCTAACTTGTCTTATTTAAAGGTGCGGGTTTGCGAGGCATATGTTAGGCGTGACTCGGTGAGATAAACTCCAACAAAGATCTCAAAGTGTATCTTCGTAGGATACCCTAAGGAAACTATGGGTTACTACTTTTACTATCCAACCGAAAATAAAGTAATTGTTGCTAGGTATGGAGAATTTCTTGAAAGAGATCTCGTATCTCAAGAATTCGATGGGAGAGTTTATGATCTAGAAGATGATCATGAAGATGCATTACCTTCGAAAACACTAACGTACTTCGATAGAGCACGATAGTGCAGGTCCTCCACGAAGTTGATGTGATTCTCGTTCGAGATCCGTAAGGAATACATGCACTAAACGTCTATGTCTTAACATAGAGGTTGAGGAAACTATGTTAGAGATCTTGGAGAGCCTACTAGTTATAAAGCTTCCATGGCAAGTCCTGTAAGGAAAATGGCAAGTTGCAATGAATGGGAAATGCAATCCATGAGAGAAATGAAGTGCAGGAAGAGGTCGATTTATCTCCAAACGCCACGATGGTTGGAAGTAAGTGGCTCTATAAAATTAAGACTGGCATGGATGGCAATATACACGTCTATAAAGCTCGTCTAGTTGCGCAAGGTTTTACTCAAACTTATGGCATTGATTACGAGGAGACCTTTTCTCTATAGCGGACATTAGAGCTATTAGAATTCTCGTAGCTATAGCGACATACTATGACTATGAGATATGGCAAATGGATGTCAAAACCGCCTTCTTGAATGGTCGCTAGATGAAGACATCTATATGAAACAACTTTGAGGGTTCGTGAATCCACAATTTCCAAACCGTATGCAAACTTCAAAGGTCCATTTATGGATTGAAGCAAGCATCAAGGCAATGGAATAAAAGATTTGATGAAGAAATCAAAAGGTATGGATTTATTCAAAATCTTGATGAGCCATGTGTATATCACAAAGTTAGTGGGAGTGATGTAATTTTCCTAATTCTTTATGTCGATGACATATTAATTATGGGAAAAGACATTCCAAGTTTGCAAAGTGTTAAGGCATATCTTGGGAAGTGTTTTTCCATGAAGGATTTAGGAGAAGCTGCATAGATTATGGGAATCAATATCTACCGAGATAGGTCAAAGCGGTTAATTGGTTTAAGTCAAAGCGCTTACATTGATAAAATATTGAAGAGATTCAATATGCAAAATTCCAAGAAAGGATATTTTAGATGGAAGTAAAGCATGGCTTATGTAGCGAGATGTGCTTCAACACTGCCGAAAGTGGCACGCATGCGAAAGTTCCTTATGCTTCGGTATAGGATCTATTATGTATCTTTGAGATGCACAAGGCCGGATGTGGCGTTCGCTCAAAATATGACTATCGATAACAACAGAATCCGGATGAACTTCACCGGATTGTTGTTAAGCATATTCTAAAGTATCTTAGAAATACTAAAGATATGTTTTTAGTGTATGGTGGAAATCGTACGAGCTTGGTGTTCTGAGTTCTTGTGATGCGTCCCGGCGCATGTGATAAAGATGATCTGAAGTCTCGGATGGGTTATGTCTTTGTCATCAATGGAGGAGCAGTTGGTGGAAGAGCAAGAAGCGAGTCGATTGCGATGTCTGCGACTGAATCCAGAATACATAGCTACTTCGGAAGTCGCAATAGAGGTCGTTGGATTAGGAATTCATTTCGTGGGCTTGGTGTTATGCCTTCAATTGAATCACCTATTGATATGTATTATGACAATTCTGTTGCAATCATATTTTCCAATGAACACAGGTCATGAAGGGCACGAGACATTTTCTACGGAAGTATCACTATGTTCGGGAACAATTCCATGAAGGTGAAATTAATCTATTGAAAGTTCACACAGATGATAACTTAGATGATCCTTTCACTAAGGCTTTAGCTAAAGACAAGTTTATTGGACTTGCCAATGGAATTGGACTTCGTTTAGCTAATAGTTTCATGCATAACTGTGATTAGTATTTGGATAAAGGATATTGTAAAACATTTATTATTTTGATGAAATAAAGTTTGGATTATGTTTATTTTCATTTATAATATTGTTGTCCTATATTTGCATGTTTAATCCATGAGTAACTAAGTTATTCTAAATGTCCGTTGTCGATTGATGATATGGGAGTATCATTAAATTAAGACAA